>NNCF01126896.1:722524-765171 GCA_002313205.1 Laupala kohalensis
AGTTAGCTGCAGGAGTTGTTTCCCATTTGACTATTGTTTCTGATTCTTTTAGATTTTTTAGGTTGAATTTTTGGACTGCTGGTGGTATTCTTGGCGTTTTCCTTCTTGGGGTGAATTGGACTCGAACTCTGGTTAGATAGTGATCAGAGTCAATGTTTGCACCTCGTCTAACCTGTACATCTCTAATCTCTTTTTGGAAATCATATGATATGGCCACATGATCTATTTGGAATTCTCCCAGTTGGCTTATAGGGGATCTCCAGGTTTTCTGTTTCCTTGGATTTTTGTTGAAAGATGTAGAGCTTATTTTCATGTTAAACTGTTGGCAGAGTTGGATCAGTCTCATACCATTTCTATTGGTCATTTTATGTGCAGGGTGTAGACCAACTGTCTTTCTGTATCTCTTTTCTCGGCCAATCTGTGCATTGAAATCACCAAGAAGTATTTTTACATCAGTTGTCGGTATTTTTGACATTTCAAGTTCTAAACGCTCCCAAAATTTATCTACCTTTTCACGGTGTTTTTTATTGTCAATATTACACGGCGCATGGACATTGATGACAGTGTAGTTTTTATTCTTATATTTCATTCTGAGCAGCATATGTCTGTTACTAATGGATTTTATGCTTTTTACAGATTTAATACAAGATTTCTCAACAATAACGGCCATTCGAAGCATACATGCTCCTCTCCCAATTTTTCTATCAGTTCCACCTTTAAAAATTCTAAAGCCATTATAGTCGGTGATTTCATTATCTGGGAATCTTGTCTCTTGTACAGCTAGGATTTGTATTTTTTGTTTCTTCAATTCCTCTGTCAATGTGTAAAGCTTTCCCTGTTGAATTAGTGTCTGTACGTTTAATGTTCCAATATAGTTTTTGATGTTGTTCTTGGGCAATTTTCCAGAGTGTTCCGATTCACTCTTACAACGTGTAGGTCCAGTCTCCCCAGAATCCGAACGACTGGTTGCCACCTTTCTGCTGGGTGGGCGGATTTTACCGCCTGGGGTAATATTGTCCTTACATACACGATCCATGATTTCACTCTTAATTTTCTTTTTCTGGCCTAAGCCAGGGGATAGGAACAAGGTTGTTGAGCCTTGTAACGTGAGTCAGCCGCCACTAACATGTGAACCAGACGCTGTCGGGGTACCGCCACTGACATGTGGACCCGTCGTGCCCTAGTTGCTAGTTTTGGTCCGCCCTGGGTATTTTATTTCCCCAGTACCCGCCATATCTGGTGGGCATTCCCCTATCCGCCACCTGGGGAGGCGCCTGGTAGGAGACTAAGCAACTCCCCTAGGAATTTCTATTTATTAATGTTATTCCAACTTATTTTTATGACACGTGCGCACGTTAGGGGGCTGAAACCCCTCAGACTCGCCATTTGTGGGCTGTGCCCGGGTCAAGTCATCTAGAGCAATAAGCCTAAAGATTAAAATGATTTAAAGCGTAGACTATCGTACGCGGAGTTTATCCGGTGACACTTATCCAAAAACAGAAAATAGGTTTTCTCAGCACCGTATAAATTATTCCATTAAAAATATTCAGAAAAAATGTCCGATTTATTGTAGGTGTTTACTACCATGAATAATTTCAAATAAAAATATGAATTCCTCAGATATGTCTTTGGTAAACAATCTTAACTATTTTTCTTTAAGTTATTGGTATATTAATACCAACGTTACCAACGTCTATTTTAATGAAATAAATGATGTCTAGAACTTTCGTTTTGACTCTGCGCTAGGCAAAATTAATTTAACTATCACCAATTTATGAAACTCCTTTCTCACTTTCTTGTACCTTAATTTGCCAAAGTTGGAAATCAAATTTCGTTAGTAAAAATATCAACGTGAAAAATATCAAAGTCATGTATTACGTTTATTCCATGCTAATTGATAATTAAATACTAAAAATCTTCAACACGCGTACAAAATGGAACAATAGATCCATACAAATCTATATAAATAATAATTAAATACTGTTCGTTGGTGAGCGCATCACTTGAGAACGGCTTGACCAATTTGGCTATTTTTTTAAAGTTGTTATAATAATCTGAATGAGGTTTTTAGGGAAAGAAAAATAGGAATATTTTCCCGGAAAATTGGGGAAGAACTGAATGTGCTTTTTCTATGAAATTTTTGTGTAAACTTAGGACCGTAACTCACGATTCGAACGATGGATATGCGTAATTTTTTTTGTTTTGTTCGTTATGATCCTGGAAAGATTTTCAGGAAAAAAATTTGAGACAATTACAAAGGAAAGTTGAAAAATTCGGACAAACTGCAAAAATCATGATTTTTGTGTGCACTCTGGATCAGAACTGACGATTGGAACGACATATTTGGTTGATTCTTTTTCGTTTTGTTTTTTCAATTTTTCTGTTGAATTGTGATTCTGTTCATCGCAATCATTTTATGGAATTAATTAAGTTTCGTCGTTTTAAACAAATTTACAGATTTACCTGCAAAATACGGTGAGTTTTGAAGTGACAAACGGTTGCAATCGTTTATAGGTACAATTATCACTCAGAATAGGTTTCGTTTTCTTATTTTTACTATGTTTACACATTTAAAACTTTTCACAAATTCACAAAACGATCACAAACAAATTTATTGAAATTTGGACAGGTCTGTCGGGTCAGCTAGTTGCCAATAAATACTCAACATTGTGATATTGGATATTAATAATTTATTCTTTGAGCGGTAATGCTCAAGACCAACTGCATTCAAGGAGTAAAACATTGCTCAAGACCACCTGCACGCAAAAGATACAATAAGTAAAGCAACTAACAACTTATAATTTTTCGTATAAAAAAGAGATAAACTCAGCAGATTTAGCTTACGATGAATCAATCAAGTTGTTAGAGAAACATTTAGCTCCAAAGAAGAATGTTTTAGTTGCCCAACACCAGTTTTTATCAAAGTACCAGACGAAAAAATAATCAATCGCAGAATTTGTTGCTGCATTAAGATCCGACATTGGGAATTGTGAGTTTATTTCTACATGTGACTGTAAATCATCGATTGCGGATATTTTTCTTCGACACAGTTTATTCGATGAATTAGAGATACAATTCGAGAACAACTACTTCAAGCTGAAATTTCAAATATCAACGATATTGTATTAAAGACCATTGCTCTTGAAACCTCAAAAATCGATTCAAAAGAATTATCTCAAAAATTGACAACATCCAATCAATCAACAGAAGTAAATAAAATTTCAAGTGATCAAAATAAAAACCATCAGAAGAATCAAAATAACAAAAAGAATAATCATCAAAAGAATCAACGATATAATAATAATAATAATAGTCCATCAACATCGAAAGTCAAATGCAGTGATTTAAACATTGAAATTACACATCAAGATCTTGTAGAAGCGATCAATTCAAATTAAGATGCACTGAGTGCAAGAAAAGTGGCCTTGTCGGAAAAGTTTGTATTCGATCTCTGATTGAGAAAAGAAACAAATTAAACAAATCAAATTGAAGATGTCAGGTGTCTCAAAGAATACGACGTGTCCCAAATAATCAACATTTATCACAATCAATGTACAGAAGTCAGCGAACGATAATTCACTTCTATTTACGTAGAAGGAAAATTGGTAAAATTTGAAGTTTACCCCGGCTCAGCATACACTCAGAGATCAATTCATAAAGTTAAACTTTGATGCACACTTAATGCCGACAACATTAGCTTTTTGATCATATACTCAAAATGTTTTAGTTCCAGATGGGAAAATCAATGTTCATACTCAATATAATGGCAAGGCAATCAAAGATGAAATCCGTATTGTACCAGAAGAATACACTGCCTAGCTAGGTCGAGCATGGATTCGAAAATTACAAATTGACGTGAACGAAATAGATCAAAGTCATACAGCTACTCCAGTTATAAATTCTATCAATGAAGGCGACGAGATCAGTGAATTAGCTACCAAATCTCCTGATATACTCGAAGAGAAAATAGGGTGTGTTAAGGATTTCAAAGTATCACTGAAATTGAGAGAAAAAGTCACTTCTTTTTCACCGTGAATGAGAAGTCCCCTATGCAATCTACGACCGTGATGAAAAAGAGCTTAATTCTCTAGAAGGAGCCGGAATTATATCAAGAATAGAAACAAGTGACTGGGGCTCACCGTTAGTCGACATTCCGAAAGAAGAAGGAGGTGTTCGATTATGTGTTGATTATAAAGTTGACGTAAATAAACGCTTTACAAATGCACACTACCCAGTACGGGAGATCGGAGAAATCTTCAGCAGTCTTCGTTGTTCCCGTTATTTTTTGTCGACTTGATCTCTACAAAGCGTACTTACATTGACCTGTAGATGAAGAATCAAATGTCATTCAAACAATTTCAACTCATCGAGGAACGTACAAGATGAACAGACTATCATTTGGAATTAAAACAGCACCAGCAGAATTAAATTGGAATAATGGATCAAATCTTAAGAGAAATTCTAAAAACCGAGTCTTACTTCGACTACATCGTTGTTCACGGCAGGACCAGAGAAGAATGTCAAGACAATCAAGAGTATTGCTCACATCAACTTCAAAAGTACGATCTACATCTTAATCGACGAAAATGTTCACTTTTTCAAGAACGAATTGAATTTGTAGGAATTGAATTCAACAAAATTTCAAAATCACCAAGTAAAGTTGCAGCAAATACGAAGATGGCAAGGCCTACATCTGTAGAATAAGTAAAATGATTTTTGGGGATGGTAACATATTATTCAAGATTATTACCAGACGCATCGGCTATTACCGCCCCATTAAGGAAACTAGTACAGCATGATTCAAGATTAAACTGGACGAGTTACCAGGAAGAAGCTTTCATCAAACTCAAACCAGTGATCGAGTTCTTATACCGCTATCCTGAGCTACCATTTCAAACCTGTGACGCAGTCCTACAAGAATTGCCGGAACATTCACACATGTTATCAACGTAGTAGAACATCCAATTGCCTTTGAGTCTAGATCACTAACTCAAGCAGAAAGAATTACTCGACAAAGAAGCTTTAGCAATCATTTTCTCAATTCCATTATCCAAAGACTATTGCAATAAAAATTTTATCTTAACAGATTCTTATGTAGTCAGGAAGTATAAAATATAAAAATATACTTTTAAATAAAATCGTGTATTTCGCTACGAGTATATCGTTTTATTGTGTCCTTTCCAAGATGATTAGTAACTGATATGATTGAAACGTTGTCGTTGTATTGTTTCCGAAAAAAAAAAAATTATAAATCATATATCTGAAATTAGGTAGCACTTTGATAGCTAACTGCATACAAAATTCCTGTCTTGTTTGATAATATTTCTTGTTGATTGGATTCGGTTGAAAATTATTCTAACAATTCTTCTTGAATCCCAACACTTTTTGGCTGATTATTAATCCAGGAAGTTCGTAGCATAAAATGATTGCGATGTTTGTATAACTACTATATAGTTTGTATACATTCTTGTAGTAGGTATTCTTGATCATATGTTAATTAATAAAATATTCTTTTTCATCTGTTACAGGTAAGCAGCTAAAAATGATGCTCATTGGAAAAAGTAAGTTTTATTGCATGTCCCAGTTGATATTATGTGGAGTATCTTGGCTTTGCGTTTTCCATCATGAACAGCATTATATAGAGTAGTTTTCATTAATAATTTTTAGGATTAACAGGTTGGCTATGCAGTAACTAGTGATAATACTATTAATTCTCTTATGAATGTTTGTGCCCTTCGTAAATAGATGTGGCGTGTTAAAAGTTTACGTTGAAAAAAAAGTTGCTTTGGTAGGAAGAAATTGATATCGTGCACACATGGGAAGTACGAGTAAAGGAGACGGGGAGAACACTTGAAGAGAATACTCATTGATTTTGCATTACCTACAGATTTGAAATATCTGGAGTATTTTTATTAATTTTATTTTTAATATTCGATATTTCTCTTTGAAGTAGGGTACGTACAATGTGTCAGAATTAAAAAAAAAATGGATATGAATTTTAAAAATATATGGTGTAACAAATAATAATTCAATGATGATAGACGAAAGAATGTCACTTAACAAATTTCACATAAGCTACGAAAGGAAGAGTAAAATTTGCATTTATGAATTATCGGAATTGGAAGTGTATTCTCGGGTTAGTACTATATTTAGGAGTCTGGATGATGAAGATTTAATACATAATTCCTGGAAAAATCTTTTCTCAGAAATTGAATGTTTGTTTTTAGAAATCCCACTCATCCGAAAGCACTTTACCTCTTTTCGTTTTATTTCACCCCTTTACAGTAGAGCTTCTGAGAAGGAAGCAGCATTCGCGTCGTGGACGTCGCTGCGAGCAGGTGGGCGGATGGTAATCAGGCCACGACGAAGGCGGTGGGGTGGTGGTGGTGGTAGTGCCGTCGTGATTGCACGAGCTTTTTACGCGTCGCGCAGGTGGCACCACTTCCGCTTCCTTCCGCTGCAAGGAAAGTGCGAACGTGCGCGTATTAGTAGAGCGGCGCGGAAATACCGCTTTCCGCATGCTTCATCTCAGAATGGACGAAGGAATGAACAGGGAGCGGGAAGAGGTGGGGGAGACAAGTGAGCGCGCCCGAGTGACGTTCCACGCGACTGGGTATGAGCGATGAGTGAACGAGAAGCGAGGTCGCATGATTCGGAGTGAAGGTTCTGCTTGTGGTACGCCGGATTCTTGGCAGGGTATTTAAATTTAAATTTCAAAGCCTTTTTCTTTCACATAAATATTTACAATATATAGTAGGGCTTAGGGTCCGTGAGTCTTATAGAAACTCTAAAATGTGCTGTGGTCTGTGGATACTATACCCTGGTATTAACTCTTATTGAATTTGAATAGTAACTAAAAATATACATATTAAATGATAACGATGCTAATACCCTAGCAGGTAACTAATACCCGTAGGGGCCAAGAAAATTAAAATTAAATACTATTATGACTATTTTTTAAATTCTCAGTTATTGTTATATATACTTCAGTGACTGTTTTGTTCATTAAGCACCGTTGGGAACCACGGAAAACCAACATTTAGGACAAGGGCGCTAAGTATGAAAAGAAGAAGCTGGATGGTAACTGTAAACCTGTAACAGAACAAGATAATTCGGCGGCAGAATCAAATAATTTCATGCAAAGAATAAATACCTATCTGAAGATCAAATTATATTTACATATATACCCATAAATATAAATCTATATTTACACACTTATACATACATGTATATGCTCCCATACCCGTATAAGTATATGAGATAAGTAACTTCTGCTAATGATTATGGGAGAAGTTGCTTATAAGGGGAATACATTTCGACTTCTCACAGCAACACCCTAATATGAAAAGAGGAAATGAAATGAGAGTTAATATATATTTTATTTTTAAGAAGTAGCTATTGAAACGAATAATATTTCTGCCTCGATATAATTAAACTGCCGCAGCCCTACATTAAACTGATGAAAAAATTGCCAAAATACTGATTTGTGAGAATTGAATATTTAAATTTTTTGTATTATTCAGAAACGTTTTTGTATTTAAAATCTTCCCTCTGATTTTTATACCATTTTTGGGTACCATTTATACCATATTGGTGAATAGATTATTATCTTAAGCTCATGTATTTTAATTTTTTGACTAGGTTAGCGTTAAATAATAATACGTTATTATCCATTATATTGCAATAAACTCTTACTATTTTAATTGTAGCACATTTGATTTTGACATGTTATTGCTATTTTGGCTCAGTGATAGTTTTGGATTTAACAGTTCAAATATTCATTCGCAACAAGTAACAAGAGAAATTGGTAGTCAATGTGTCTAGAATGCGCGAGATTTTTATTTAATTGGTTCTTATTTCAATTGACTCTTTGCTATACGAGACACGGGGATATATTTCAAGATTGAAAATGAAGAAATGATGTTGACGAAGTGTTAAAAGTGCGGGTGATATCAAGAGCATGCCATGCGAGACTTTTCGGAAGTTCGCTTTTAAGGGCCTGAGTTTGGGGGAGTAACAAAGCGCGACTCGGTGAGGCTGTGAATAAAATAAACGACTGTTCTCAAGTTTTGTAAGAAGGGAGGAAAAAAGAAGGAAACTACGACTATGATATAGAATATTGACGCTAAATTAAATGAAAACATTGGCTTAGTTGGATGAAGTTCTCAAGAAGTACGAGTGCCAGGTTTGAGATTAAGGAAAGGAATGATCTACTTTAATGTTCAGTTACTCAACTTTTTAACTTAGGTTTTTTTGGAGATGAACAAGACATTTAACACTACTGTAACAACAGTTTGATGGAGAGGAATAAAAATATGCCTAAGTTTTTATTTAACAAAATTCCTGTGCAATGTTTCCAATCACCTCGTTATTCAAACGATATTTTGTTTGAAAGTTTGGTCGTTACATTTTGCAGAAAAATAGAATAAGTTTTGTCACTATTGTAATAATGTATGTAATGGCACCAGTGTATTTTTATGGTTATAGTAAATACAAGGTATTAAACAATAAAAAAATATTTTAACTCAAAGACTTATAAAATTATTTAAATTATTTTTCAAGAGCAACCAACCTTTCAAGACAGTACCTTCAACTTATATGTCGGAAGTGCGTGAAAGTAAGTATTCGTGAGATTATGCATGTTTCACTGGCATATGACACCTGAGCTTGTGTCTCCTCGTTGGAAGGGTTAGATGACCATGAAATCGAATACACAGGGTTAATGCAATTGATTACATTTCATATGATGTAGAAATTCAGTGAACGCAATTATTTATGAGTATTTCGAGAATGTTTTAATATTCATTGAAATATTTGTCAAATATTTTATCAATTTTATTATGTGAACCACATGGTTTTGTTCATAGGTTTATCTTAGCGATGGCGTAAGTCTAGCGTCCTACCGAGAAATACCCTACTGAAATAATAGAATGTTCAAGTAATTCTGCCTCAAATTTACTCATTGAGTATATAAATAATTTTTACTTTCCAATTATGCAGATGTAAGAAGAAAGTATTGTAATTGGTCGAAAAAAAATTGAGATCTCTTCGGATCTTCACGAATTGGTACCAGAATAACCTTTTTTCTCGTGTTAAATCATACAGATTTTTAATGCATAATATCATCAAAAACCTTGAACAAAACATTTTTATCCAGTTTCTGCAGAAATCAATACATAAATTAATAAAGTATTTAATTGAAGACAACAGAACATGAGTTGACCCCGCATATTAAAAACCCAACATGTCATCTCCGCTCTACATAGAGAATACCCTCCAAACTCAGATGTTTGGAAGGTAATAGGAGGCGTCGCGTCGCCTTGGCATGGAACAAGCGACGACGGTTGAGCGCAGCAATTAGAGGGCGCAGCAGTCGCCGCGAGTGGCGCGCGAACTGGAGACGGCGCTCCGGTCACGACGGCGTGGCGTCTACACGAGCTGCCTTCTCGCTGTATCAATGAATAGTAACTGGAGCCAGGAGGAGAGGTCACGGCGTAAGACACCCAGCTATAGAATAATTGTCTTAAGGTATCTCACATTATACAAAGCTATTTTTCGATCTCTCCTTCTCTACACTTTTCCCGTTTCGTGCAATGTCGCACTCATCAACATTAAAAAATTGCGAATATTTCACAACAAAATATTAGGAATTGCAGTGAAAGCCCATTTGTTCATAAGAAACAAAAAAAAACATGACGATCTAAATATGGAAACAATATCATTACACATAAAATAAATCATAGCACAATTTATTTTCTAATCTTTCTTCACTGCCCAGTCTTGACTACTATCGATTAGGCATTAATTACCATTCCAA
Source organism: Laupala kohalensis (assembly GCA_002313205.1). Taxonomy (NCBI): domain Eukaryota; kingdom Metazoa; phylum Arthropoda; class Insecta; order Orthoptera; family Trigonidiidae; genus Laupala; species Laupala kohalensis. The sequence continues at coordinate 732,342 of NNCF01126896.1, forward strand.
CTCAGAATCCGAAACAAATTTCCTCTCCATTCACTCCTAAGCAGTTTTTCACACATCACGTAACGTATCTATGGTATCGTAAATACTTGTTCACACACACACGTACTCATAAAGCCAAACTTGAAATAATCTATTAATAGATTTGCATTTTCTTCTCAAACGAAAATAGTCATGGTGGTGCCGATGGTTACCTCATTCTATTTCACTGTATTATTATGTAAGGTGAACGATGAGAGAACTATTTGAAATAAAACACAAAATATTGTATCAAAGAGAAACGCAATAAAGTTCTAACCATTGTCACTTATGAAGTCACGTCACTGTTCATTGAGCTCATTAACACATCATTTTAAGTAAACAACCCCCAAACAACTTTTGATTGTGTTCCGTAGAAAAAATATTGATTAAAATTGTCCTTGAGTAGGATTTTTTTCGGAGTTGTAAACAATTCATTTGGAGAACAACAAACCGCAAATTCTAAACCTAAAAAAAGTGAAACTATCCTTCAACAAGCCCCGAAGGTGTCCAAGGGGTTCGTCGAGGGTCCGCAATTATTTGACCTCGGAACTAGAAGGAGGAGATGTGGTCAGCATCTCGCTCCGATCGGTTTGACCCCACGATAGACCCCGGTACTCATTTTACAGTAGGCTGAGTATACCTGGGAGTCATTCTGGATGTGGAGGTGTGATGAAAAATCCCCACTTCACCGAGGATCGAACCATCTAGCCAACAGCTCTATCCACTAAGCCACGCTGACTCCTCCATATTCTGAACCTGCTCTTGAATTTTATGTTCAAATTCTCTACGCATTATAAAGGCCGATTTTTAAGGTTTAAAAGAAGTATTAATAATGCATAATTAATAATATTTGGGTGACCGTGCTTGGCTCGGATGACTTACAAAATAGTCATACAATTTTCAATCAGTCGAAAAATCTTTTGATATAGTACCGATGAAGGACCCCGAACATAATGATCTGGACAAAATGAATTCAAAAATTATTTTTCATAAAGTGATTCAACCTGGTTTACTTACTCAGTTACACTACTGTGTAACCACGAATATAGCAAATGATAATTCCATACGTAACTATTTTGCTAATTAGGTAACAGTGCAGTTTACGTTGTCCTTAAATGATTTTCTTCTGTCCGTGTTTAAGGAGTAATTCTTAAATTTTATGGAATTGGTACTCCGTATTTACGCGGTAGAACACATACAGAGAGTAAATAAAAAATAATAACATTTACCTTAAATTATGCTTGCGACATTTATTCACACATTCGGAAACAAATGAAAATTATCCATTCATTGTAATCCACAATACACCATATTTACATTATTTGACATTACTATTAGACATGCATATTTATTTATGAGATAATAAGTGTTAATCTCATGGTGACTTCCGTGAGAAAGTATTCGTCGTCCCCACAACACCGATCAGTGGCGAACAATCTTCAGTTGAAAGAAGGTATTTTGCCCCTGATTGGTAATCATTTATTTTTCAGGTATCTACTTTTGAATTATACATAGGTATAAAGATAGTATAATGTACGTCGGAAAAATAAATGGATGTCTCTTCAGGTCATTACGATAATGGTGTGTATGTCATCCATTTTTGTTTATTCTATGATACACAAAATAATCTACGTATCCGAACCAACTTGAGAATTTGGTTTGAGTACATTTGGAATAGGGATTCATTTCTGCAGACTATTTCTGCCGCTGTAGTCTTGTGGGCGTTTTACTCGTGAACAGCAGAATCTTACATTCCCACGCTACCGCACACACCAGCCACTTCGCACATAACCGGGGAATGGGGGTAAACTGGGGTCAGCGTTGAACTAAAATACTCTACACGCGTGTTCATTTTCCATCGAGGATTAAAAAGAAAGGCTGGACTACAGCCATATTCTTTTGGTGTTCTTTTTTTTAAATAAGGTAGTAGTTGAATTATGTTATTGGATTCTATACTGAATTTTATTTTTGAATTGAACAGGTCTAGGAACACATTTTAACTTTGAAGAAACCTACAGTCCACTTATTTCTTTGCCAATTATTACTTTACATGAATTCACTGGTTCGTAGAGCTAACTTTCATTCAATGCGATTTTGTTATAACTACGTCACATCAAAAGTAGTCGTGTCAAATTGAAATAAATAGTATTAGACTTGAAAATATTATGTGCGGTAATTTCATTACCTTTTTGATAATGATATAAAAGTTCGTCGAGAATTTTTCGTGGTATAGGGATCAACGTGCGAGGTCCGGGTTTGATTCCCCGCCGAGAAAGTTATATTTTCATTATTTTTTGTCAACATGATCTGCCTAATTATACTTTCCTCGTGTGTTTAACATTTTAATCGTTATTATTAAAGAACCATTTTTATCAATTGAAGAATAAATATTAAGTCAGTTGTCTCAAAAAACGCCGGTTCAGCCAACTGGTGTGCTGTTGGTGGCGAATCTCAGCTATCAAACTCATCACTAATACAAACTCTTGATTGTTGGATTGCTACAAATAAAAAAATTATAATGATTGAAAGAAAATTTGAGATGGAAACTCGTATGAACAGAAAGAAAAATTCTTCTTGCAGTTAAGCATCTGCACATGACACACGCACATTATCCCTACACCATCATGTGAAGTGCAACGTAATGCATTATTTGTTGTTTTTAACAAAGCTAGTATTAGACAGCTTTTGCAATTATTATGCAAAGAGAAGAGACTAAGTTATGTCACATTTTCATCTCATAATACATCTAATCTGTGATTTTCGATAAAATCGTCAGAGCTGTTCTCGAGAAAAGTTTTGACAAATACATAGATATTACATAGGTATATAGGCACATAAATTATTGCTCACTTAGTAATATAGAATTTATTGCATTTCAACATTTTATTTATAATATACACTCTCATACATTGATTATCCATGAATTAAATGGTAAGTCTTAAATATCGTTAGAAAATTTAATCATTATAATATTTGTAAATGTATTTTTATAATGAATGAGGACAGTGTACTTTAATAAAATTTTACAGCTAGTTAACTAAACGATATCCCGTTGTTACGTAAGTTGAAGAGATATTTTGTTTTTTGTATCTCATAATGTTAAATATCTAGAAATTTAATGGTTAAATCTAAAGATCATACATGCTTTGAAGGATTTGAAACAATAAATCGTTTTATTCAATATTTCTTTGCATTATAAAATGAGAAGAAACTTTATTTGTCAGATGATGAATCAATGATTACTAATAGAGAAGCAATGATCTTACGTTAACTAACGTAGGTTAAATTAGACTCTTTTTCATAGTAAAAAATGTGTTCATTTAATTCAAATAAAATTTGTACATTACTTTCATTGCAAATTTATTTTTGCGAAAGATCTACCTATTTATTGGAAGGAAAAACATTATTGAAAAATCCATAATATGATACAAATGTCAGCAAGAATTTTACGAATGAAGTTAATCTTTTAGGACTACGAAATAAATATTGAAGTCGATGTTCCGTATTTCCACAATCACGTTTTGTCATTCCTCGCTCCAACAAATCAGAAAAAAAAATTGTAGACCTGGATTTCAAAACATAATACACGAACCACTTCCCTTAATTAAAAGAGGCCTTCTGCATTTAGACAAATGCTTCCTTCACGTACTGAGGGTCTTTAGAACGTTTTGAGCCAGAAAAGTGTCACTGGACTCTTACTGCTTGAGGTAAATGGAGATGACATAATGTCTTAAGACTATGTGAAATGCATCGTACTGCATGTGGACTTCAGTTTGACTTATTGGTCGTTTTCACATAACGTAGATCAGAAAAAGGTTCAGTTGCCACTCCAATATTTTTTTACCGAGAATTTATTTTATTCTGAATTGTTTCTCGTATATTTTGTTGATTTTAATATGTTGTGATTCCCACATTAACACATTAATTCAGTAAAACTTACATGTACTTCAATGAAAATACAAGTAAAAATTCAGTAAAATTACAAGTGAAGTAAATATTCCAAATTAAACTTATCTATTTTTTCTAACGTTCCAATAAAAACAATATGAGTCCAAAACTTAATTCGTGATAACATTTTTATTTTTTATTAAGATTCAATATGAATCTTTTACTGAATGGAAAACTGAAATGGGTAGCATTCTTTCATATTTCAATACAACAAAATGACACTTCCATTAATGCAACATTCCATTGTAAAACGCTAGAGTATTGAGAAATGTTCGAGTTATATTAGACAGTGAATGGCATTATTACATTTGTCTCTGATATGAGTTAAAACTCCAGTCCAATGTTTTCAGTCCTGTGATAAGAATAAACTATAAACCCATAATTGAGACGTGATTAATGATTCGCTCTTACTGCACATAAAACTTCTACGTCGATCAAAATACTACCCAAGATAAAATCTCTCCGTTTCCATTTGCGATGATTTGTTTCAATTTCATAAAAGCGACCGACAGAGTTTGTGTGGGCAGTCGGAGACAGAGCCGAACTACCATGGTGGCACGCACCGCTCAATATCAGGCACGCGTCCGCACGCACTCACGCCACTTATCATGCGTCGCTGGAGCAATTCGCGGCGACACATTCCGCGTGGACACTTAGTCTGCGCCAGCTGGGGCATCGCCTTCCCCTCCCTCCATATGCCTACACAACCACCGCGTGGGCCACGACTTCGTTGGTGCTGCCACCTCCTCCCGCCGCCACATCACCATGGAGGCGCCACTGTCACTGTTCTTATTACAGTTGTCGCTGGCCAACACTCAGCGCTGTTTGTGACGATGGAATTCCTACGTACATGCTCCCCACATGCGCATAGCGACAACGTTAAAGGTCAGGATTAATTGGATTCTGGCCAGACATTTTGAATACAGTTGTAGGCGAGTACGGCTTGCATTCTTTCAAATGTGGTATTTTCATTGTTGAAGAGGAAAGTGGAATGAAAATTTTCCTAGAATTACTTTTTTTATGAGACGTATTTTAACAATGAAAATAGTTATTTCTCTCATATTCGCTCTCTATATTTCCAAATCTTTATGGCAAATACTGAATAAAGAAAGAAAACTTTTGTGGTGTCATACTTGAGACCTAAAAGTACATCATAGAAGGCAATACAGATCATTATGAGACAAATAGTTATTTAATCCAAGGGTATATTATTTGCTTTAAGAAATTTGGTAATGTTACATTCATATATTTGATATCTTATAGTAAATTTACTTTTGTAAATCCCTTAAAAATCAAGTTTAGTCTGACCATTGTTAAAAATATAAAAAAATATATACGAAAAGACCACCTATTATGTTTTTTTATTTTATTTTTCTAGTCAAGGAAAGACATTTTAATATAATTTTACACAGCTAAATGTATAGTCATTCAAACAGTAATACACCGCTGTATTGAGTTGCCGTAAGATTATTGAAATAAGACTAAAGGAAGTACTGTTACATACTTTGTACTTCATTCTCCTTCCTAGCAAAAGGTTTTCATTGTATTACTCAGCTCAAGATAAAATATCTGCCTTTAACTTAGGTTCTGTATCTGAGTATCGATTCTCTCATACTGCGAGACAACCATTATCAATCTATTTCTGCTGTCCACGTTGGGCTGGCAGACCATGTCAATATGTGTCAGTATGAAGCCTACCTGCTCCTCGTGTCAGAGCCAAAATGGTCTCCATCATTGATGTCAAACTGAGTTATTCATGGAATGTCGATAGGACTAAAAAATCAAAGAGAGAAAAATACAAGAACTGATATTTTACAAAAATACACAAAACAATAAGTTTCGTGTGACCATTCCCACGTTTCATGTTATCAATATATAAAACTCTTTGCCTAAATAATAATGATTAAAAGTTAATGTTTGAATCACTGAAATGGAGTAGTACAAAGATGACTGCGTAACACAGAGTAGAAATAAAGTACAAAAAATATGTAAAAATGTTTCTTATAGTTTTACTGCTATGATCTTTCGGTAACAATTCTTAAGTGTACTAATGTTTGAATGATTATTTCAGCTATGTAATACTATATTAATATGACTTGCCTCGATGAGAAAAAAATTCAATAACATAATGGATGGTAATAACTAGGAACGTGGAATAGAACTGAAAATGTTACAAAATAAATTCATCCACAATCCACCATCATCTTCACATGCTCATTGTTAGATGAATATACGATCTTTACAAATATAAAAAAGAGCTAAGATTGTTCACTAGTATACTCATAAAATCGTTGGGTTGAGCAAATTGTGTTATTTCCTAGTTGTCATTGCCAATGTTGCTAGATAAAGTGAAATTAAACGACATTTTTTCGCAAGCTTTTGAAGAAAAGTCCTTTAGTCCAATAAAGCGAACACCCATCCACACCTCTCTTATTCCCGTGAGAACAGCGAGCGAGTGTCCATCCTTCGTCATCGTGGTTCGCAGCGCGTCGAGTCCCCAGCAGCTGCTCGCGCGCCTCGCGTTTCGTTTGTCTCAATGTCCTCGTGACGGACAGCCGTCCTTTCTTTCCCCAGCGCGAGTGTCGCCCTCGCTCGTCACACGCACTTCACGCGTCCATCACGTGACACCAGCATTTATGCACGCGCTTCACTCCCTCACATATCACCCACCCCTCGTGACCTCGTGCTAACACATCTCCCAGACGCATGGAGAGAAATTCTATTACATGAAAATATGGGCATTACTATTCCTTGTTTTACATGTTCTTCGGGTTTGTGCTGAAAATTGTGGTGATTGTCTCGAAATAATGTAATAAAATTATATTTGCAATTTGTGGACTGAACGTCGAGGGTGGTTATAAGCAGGGATACCCACTCCCCCAAATCCTATGAGGGCAGACTCCGCACTTCAAATTTTGTAAGACTCGCCAAAAAGCTGTGAGAATCCCCAACAAAATTTGTAAGGTCCCTCCATCTCGGAAATCAATTCCCCCCCCCCCCNAAATTTAGAAATATTTTACTTTATTCCTCTTATTAACCTAACTCCGTATTAATTCTTATTGTTAGTGGTGCAAAACCAATACACATACTTTTCCATACACTTATAAAACTCTTATGTATATTATCTAAGACTTTATAAAGAAAAATATATTTACAATTCAAGAAACAAATAAATAATTTGCAAAATTGACTAATGAAATTATTTAGTGCATGAAAGTTAAATGATACATTCGCGGAAGTGTTAAATAAAATAGTTTTCAAATCAAACTTAATTCAGATTATTAACAGATTTACGTGTCAGCAAATTTCTAAAATACCCATAAAATTATACGGTTGGAAAATATATCAAGAACATATATTTTGATAAAAACATGTATCAACTTAATGTTGGAAAACTCATATTTAATACATTAAGTTCAATAAATAAACTACGATTTATTTATTGAACTTAATATATTTATGGATGATTTTGATATATTAATATATCCTTCACTAGTATATAAAACCATCTTCTTTTCTCGGGGTCTGAGGCACCTTAATATGTATTATATTTGGTTATTTAATGATAAAAAATTCTTCAATATCAACACGTTTTGCAATACTAGTACCATAATTAGCAAAATACATGTCACGAAAGTTATTTTTTATTGTAGCCACAAGATCATGCAATTTTGTATCTGGAGTGGGTATTTTTTCCTATCAATTTTAAGAGAATTGTATCATTCACTTTACTTTTCTAAAGCTGTTATCTCCTTCTTCGTGGTATAGCTACACTACTAAATAGTTTTTAAATCTATTAAGTTCAATAAATTAGGTAATGCTGTTGAGAGATGTTATTTTTCTTTGTACGAATAAACCAAACTTTCAAGGAAAATACTGCATAGGCAGATGTGATAAAAACTAATTACACACTGTTCAGAATATTTAAAGAAAAAAATTGCAACTGTTTTTGAGAAAATTTTCAACATATACTTGAATATAAAGGGTATTTCATCTGAAGATCAAAGATAAGAACATTTCAGTGCACGTGCATCAACAACAAACATGTGCTACGCTAAATACGAAAAAATGAATGAAATATACTCATCTGTTTTTCCGGAATAGGTGCGTTCAAGATGGGCAAAAATATTACTCTATCAGGAACATCCAAAACGGATATTTCCGTTCAAATCTCGTGATCGAATTTTTTTTTTCACGATTACAATTCTTCTTCTATACTACGTACATAAGAAAGTGAAAAAGAAAATATCTACACCTATACACATGACAATGTTAAAGAATGAACTTCAATAAGATTACAATACATAATAAAGTTTGAATTATATTTCAGAAGCTAAAAATGAGTAACATAGCAGAAAAGAGATTTAAATTACAAAGAATCGTATCCAGATATCAAATATATTCATATTTATGTGCACTATATTCATATTTCCAGATTTCTTATATTTTATTGGTTTATTTCAATGAATAAACTCCTCAAATTTGTATCCCCTGCTTCACATGTAGGATATAAAAGGATAGAGAATTAGCCAATATGCAGATTTGAAACATACGTTGGTCACTCGATTTTAAGAAGCGTATGAGGTTATAAAATAGTGTGAAACGACTCTTTTAGAATTTTTGCTATTTTCACCATATCTAACGGATTAATTAAAATATCATCTTTGTTTTTAAGTACGAAAAGAAATGAAGTTCCTAAGAACGTGTTTTCTAACCTCTCTTTCTTATTACCTTTCTCTCTTACTACCATGGTTTCCCTATCTCAATTGTTATATTTTTAGACCGGTCTTTTACTCTCTTTCCTATTCACAGAGACAAACGATATACTACAATATGTTGAGGTGAAGATTAATTTAAAAAAAAGTTTAAATTCCAGTAAGTTAGTTTCCACGCAATGGAAATATCGATACATATCATCTTCACATTCTCAATCATTACGATCCACATTTTTTCTTCGACCTTCGTGGCATAATGCATCAACGGGAAAACACATGTCACATATTGAGATGTGTGTGTGTGTGGTGGAATAATTAGTGCCTTTGCTTTCAGCTATGACACCGACATCTTGTTCTGACCAATTCGATTTCCCTCATGACATAACGTCCATCACAAACGGCACATCAGTGGAAGATAGTTTAAAATACGTTTTGCGCCTCAAATTCACCAACCAATGATTCAATGAACTATATATTGGTGTCTTCACTTGACAGAACCATAAATAGATTTGGTTTTCTGTTCACTTATTTATTCTCCCGTTACTTGTAGATGGTAATCAGCAAAAAAAAATCAATTTTTACAATTTTAAAATTGACTCAAATTTCACTTATTGCGTTATGAAATGTGTTTGAATATGGTGTATTTATTTCAGTCAATGTGAAAGCATGTCAGAAATACTTTCTGCCTGATGTAGTCCTACACATAAATCAATAAAGGATTTCTTTTTCTCTCTCTTTAGGTACAGACAACCTCCATTCTTTACGAATTTAAACAAGTCGACCAAACATTCAGTGAAGTCATTTGTAAAAATTCTTTGCGAAGGGCAACACTGTCGCAGATTGCTCATCGGTGGGAACTGCGTTTTTAGAATTTCAAAAATAAATGTTTCGAAAGAAACAAATTAGTTCCAGTTCTTTGATAATGCAAGCAGATTATAGAATTATCTTGCTTACATTAAACCTCTGATGAAATATGACATTGCAACAACTGTTTTCGTTTCTTTCACAATTTTTGTCTCCACAGCAGAATAAAAACATACAAATTATAAAAGGAAGTAATTGTACCAGTTAAGACGTAATTGCGTTAGGAAATGCAATTTATGGGATGCACCAAATGTTTTAAATTGTTCCCATTTTTCCTTCCGTATCAGTGAAAATATGGTATATTTTATTGCCTAATATTTCCTCATGAACGTGTTAGAAGAATATGAAGAATCACGGGTAATAATAAGAATTTTGTTGGCCCGGTATGCAATAGAAAGAATGTCAAGTGCTTAGGAAGCCACTTCATAGTAGGATATGGTCGATGTTCGGAGAGTAGTGTCTAGCAAGAGGGAGATCAACATTAATATCGATGTTGGTGATTATATTTATTACCTTATAGCTTGCGAGGAGACGGTGGCATGGAAGTTCAACTGCTAATTTATTTTCCCTCCAATGAAATGAATACCCGAATTAAGTCAACACAAATGGATGGATCGTTATGGATAATGATGGTAGGTGAGTTTCTCATCATGAGAAAATAATATCACAGGCGTCTTAGCTCTAATCAAATCGTGTGTTAAACTTTTAAAACGTATAGTCCCATCCATACTACAGCTACCACTGAGCTGACTACGTAAGCGATTGTCTCCCGCCACGAATGTGTCAATAACAGTGGCTTCATGTCCATTAGGGTGTTCATTACAAAATCAACTTATGAAATTCAGACTCAACCTACTGCCATTTTGCTTTATGTCTTAAATTTTTTTTTTTTTAAGTTTTAGATTAGAAACATTTTAGAGGTCATTACGAAGCATAAAAATTAAAAAAATTTAAATTCTCAGTAGAGACCCGTAAAATATAGTTCTATATTTCTGGAATATAGTCTTATTTTAAGACATAAAGCAAAATGGCAGGGGACTGCATATAAATTTCATAAATTCATTTTTTAATAAACACACTAATGGACATCAAGGCATAGCTACAGATATTTTCGTGGCGCAAGATCAAAGTAGCCGTATATGTGGTGATAGTTGTGAGTCCGGGACTAAATGTCTTAAAAGATTGACGTACAATTCGGTCAAAGCGAATATTGTAATATTATTTCCTACTAATGATAGAGGAAAGTTTCCAAATTACGACTCCTCCCCTAAAGAGGACCTCCCTGTCTCACGGTCCTTCTTTTCCTCAACTCCAGCAGCAACACGTGCAAACAATAGTGGAATGTAATGTAATGTGCTTCGAGTGTTCCGTACAGAAGAACACATGCCTACAACAACTTCACTTATGTGTTTTTCATCCGCCATTTCTTGCTTTAACCATAAAATATTTTTGCATAGAGTTATATTTAGTTATTTCTCCTAGTTTTTGACAGATAAACATTTCCATTTTTTTCTCACGGAATATTTTTTTTCTCAAATACCAAAAGCTTTGTAATAAATATACACAATCGGTCAGAAACGCTAAGAAAAGTTACGTTAACTCCGTTCTAAGTACAACAAGATCTTCCTCCTTCATATGGAATCACCTAAAGGAATATGGAGTGGGGAACAGTAAATCAACTCATAACTTTTGTGCACTTCTAGAAGATCTGAGCTCCCATTTTGTTCACAACTCAAACAATCAGTTATTATAAAACAAAGAAACTCACATTCAACCGTTACAGAAGAACGCTGCTCCAGAGGAACAATTTTATTTATGGAATTTGACTGTTGATGATGTCTCTAAAGCAATTTTAAAAATCAAATTGAAAACAATTGGTATCGATGGTGTCTCCCCCATGATGATTCATAAAGTCCTATCGTTTACTATTCATATTATCACGAACATCTTTGATGAGTCACTTAACTCTGGCTTTTTCCCGTCGACTTGGAAATAATCCCTAGTCACACCCATACCCCCTCATCTTTAGATGATTTCCGTCCCATCAGTATCTTACTAACACTTTCAAAAGAGTTAGAATATATTGTTCAAATACTGAGCATATTCACAAAACAGATAAACTGGATGTGTTTCAGTCTGGATTTCGCCAAAGCAATAGCACACAAACGGCTCTCACTAAAATTTCTGAAGACATCAAGATGGCCATAGATACAGGAGATGTGACTGTACTCATTCTCCTTGAATTCAGTAAAGCGTTCAATACAGTGGACTGTGATATTTTAGAAGCTAAACTATCTGCCTTCTTTCATTCTTCAAACCGTACATCAAATGGCTGATCTTCTAATTTCGAGGACGCACTCAATGTGTCATTAACAATGGAAAGTTTTCTGCCTGGTTGCCTTTGACCAGCGGAGTGCCCCGAGGTGGTATTCTTTCACGTTTACTCTTTTCCTCATTCATAAAGACCTTCCAAATTCCGTACTCTCATCACGCTACATTAATTCAGCAATAATCTACATTTACTTAATAATGAACTTGAAAAAATCCGACTGTGGTCACTAAACAATAATCTGATCATTAATTCATTAAAATACCAGAAAATTATATTCGGAATGAAAATTTTCTTGGTTGGTGTAGATACACGCTTCATTCAGACCTTTGTATTGGTGATGTGAAAATTCTCTTTTCTCCAAACGTAAAAAATCTCGGTATTATAATGGACGAAACACTATCATGGACAGATAATATTACATACATTTTCAAAGAGGCTTATAATTCCCTGCGCTCTCTCAATCATGTTAGACACATACTCACCGAACTCATGAAACAAATCCTCACTCAGTCATTAGTCCTTCATCATCTTGACTGCTGTGACATTATTTACCAAGATATCCCTTCCACTCTCGCAGACAGACTTCAAAAGATTCAGAATACCTGCAACCGCTTTATTTTTGTACCTTGATAATAATATAAGGGATATTCCAGCAAAATACTCGTTTACCAATACTCTGCGATTCTCCTTACTCAGGGAGGTGCATTAACACAAAGATCACAGTATGAATGTTGATGGATGAATGGTTGTATGAATGAGTTATTCTTTCCTTTTTATTTCTTCTTTCTTTACATTTCTTAGTTCTTTTTTCCTCATAGATTATATCATACATATTTATTTTACCATGTAAATGTATTCACAAAGTGGTTAAGTGTAAGAGAAGGCATTTGCCTTAACTTCGCCTTCAAATAAAGATGCTTATTATTATTATTATTATTATTATTATTATTATTATTACATATTCTTAAATGTTTGATGTTAATGCTTATCACCTAACCGTTTAATTTAGATGTTTGGTTAAAATTTTACAGACTTAAAAATCTGTATGCTTGGGTAGAGCGAACTGGACCCCTCATTTATTTCCTGTTTACTGTCTGCCTATATTTGTCCATACTCTTATTCTCTTGGAATTCTCTAGCATATTCCAAGAGGATAACGAGAAATGTTTATTTAAGAAAGTGGAATCCATCTAAAATGGCTTAAGCTATTCATGCTGTTCTGAAAAAGGCAACGGATTGGAAGATGGCCAGTAAACAGTTTAACGTTCCAAAAACAACACTTAAGAGGTTGACCAACATGAAGTACGGTATACCTGAGGAAGCGCAAAATGCAAAAAAGGGTATACCTGCAGTTTTGGTTAAAGTTCTTCTGGTTCGCTACTTCTTGCTGTGGAAGCTTCTTTTTTTGGAGCGGGGGTTTATTCGAAATGAATTACGAAGAATGACCGAAAAGCAATTGGCAGAGAGAAAACAAACATTGAAAATCCTTTCAAAGATAAAATAGCAGGGAAAGCAGTCTTTATTTTAAACGCCACCAAACTGAACAGTCTGAAACGAAACCTACAGTAACATCTTACAGCAGGGTTCTTGGGTTCAGTGAAGAAAACATACATTCTGTAACCTTCTGGAACATTATATAATTGTGTTTTCTCTGTTTTGATACCTTTTCCTAATTTTTTTGAGTAATTATCATTATTTTTACAAAGGGTCCGATTTTAACGACTGTTCCTAATCACCAAATGGAAGATTGTCATTATTTTTCTCAAACTAAAATGTAAATGGTGCACAAAATTGTTAAGTATATACCTATTACATATTTTTAACTCTTTTGTTGGTATTTTAATAAAAAACAAAGGGAGTCTGATATTGGGTACTTCCCTCTATTATTCCTGTCCCAATTTGAAAGTTGACTTTTTAAGAACTACCCTAATGTTCCTGCAGGTGATGAAGTGTTTACTGTTACGTTCACCTCAGGCGGAGCCAATGGCGGTGTTGGTGTTAGTGAAGGAAGTCGTTGGTGTTTGCGATGGAAAGAGCGGAAAAGTGCGTGGGGCAGACGGCACATTTTTCTCGCGCCTTGCACGAGAGAATTACTCGGCCAAGAGCAGAGGCGGAAAGCCAGAGATGGATAAGCCTCGAACCCACGGGTTGCCCCACGTGGCGCATCATTGATCTTCATCTCCACAAACAGACTCCGACAAAAGAAGATCACGAAAGAGAAGTTAACGCGCAATACAAATGAATTGTGCTATTACGTGACCTATTTTTCTAAGCACATTCCTAACTTTGCATAATCTAGATTTTTCTATTTGATACTATACAGAAGATATAAAGTTACTCATCATTTAAATGAAGACAAACTATCTAGACAGTCAAATAAACATAAGATAACATACACGCAAGTAATATAGGCAGATAATGGAAATCATACTTCATGTTTATGATTATATTTTGTAATAATGGAATTAAAAATGATATAGTAACTCTTCTAAATATTCTGAATTAATTTTGATACGCTGCTAAATTACGACATAAGAAGTCATACATCTATTGCGATATGAAGTCATAAGTACACTAAAGTGAACCAAGCATTTGGTAGAATCCACAAATAACTCCATCCTCCCAAAGGTACTTTGTAGATGTTTGCGATCACATTATCAGAGATCAGTTCACTGCTTCTAAGCGTAGGTAGCGGCCACCCAATATGAACGCAAGAGTCGCCAATAATACTTATAGGTCTGAATTATAACTGTCATCCCGCAGCATGGAATAAATTCGAATAATAGCCACATTACGGTTCTCCACACTCCAGCTTCCTCCTTCGTCAGGAGGTTTAATTACAATTAGTTACGCCGTTATTCCACCCGATAGCCTTCGACGTTAATTATCAGCCGACTTAATCCGATTCGCCGTACGGTGGAGAGGTGGGATGAGGGAAGAGGTCAGTATAAGGGATAAGGAGGGGAAGGGAAGGGACGGTAGAGAGACGAATTAATGTGACAGAGTAGCGAGGACCGTGCGGGTGGACAGCATAGGTTTGCAATTTCCGAGGTACGCGTTGAGGACAAAGGATAGTTCATGAGGATAACACACGATAGGGGGTGGGTTGGGGAAGGAGACAAGTCGGAAATATGCGTGACAATGCAGTGAGACAGAAGAGGAGTAGATAGTGCGGATGTTTCATGTGGACGAGAAGGAGTGGGAAATATATTGATAAAAAAAGTCGAGAGGTTTATAAAAAGACCAGAGGGAAATCATAGAGGGGACGCTCCCTTTCAGACTGAAGTCATTAATTTTAGGATGTTGGAGTTTCCCCCTGATAAGAGAAGCGGAATCGTATGTAATTTAATGACGAATCTTGATATTTGTATCTTCACAGTAATAGAGGAAGGTTCTTGACAAAAAAAACCAATGACAACTTCAGATACACTTTATGATCAAAACCGTGGATATTATCATCAATACTAATGTTTCTCTCCTAATCAATAATCAGTTCATTAAATATCTTGTAACGATTTGATATGACAGAACTGATAAAACATAAAACGACGTTCTAATATCTACCCCACGGTTTTTTGAATAATGGTTTCGTTATGTGTATTGTGTATCATAAATTTGAATCGAGAAGTGAAAAATAACACAAATCAAAGTTTTAGGTTTTATCAATATTTTAAGTTTTATAGAAATGTTTATCGGAACTGGGATCACAAGTGATGAAATTCCTTTTGTTCATGACACATGTACCAAATGTTACGTACGTCTTTTAACCCAATGCATGCAGCCCATAGTGACTATTGTAGTTTCTGCTTTCGACGTGGAACATGTTAAGTCTAATGAGATATCAAAGGAATAGCGCACCTGTAACTCTCAGTTAGATCCTCTCTAGAATATTACGTCATATTGGTTTGCATCTGAAAGTCACTTGTCTGATATTGTGACTTGTTTGAAACATCATGTAGTAATAAAATGAACGACTTTATAATCCCAGAGACAAATAGAAAAGAAATTCTGATTATTGAACTCCTCCTTCGATTCAAGGGTTGGCGAAAACAACTGAGTCATGAATTTTATGAGAAAAAAGTCCCCAGACATTAGAAATTTAATTTTTTTTTCGTCACTTTTCATATTTAAGTTAATTATCAATTTTTTAAATACAATTTGATGTTAAAAACATTTCTTATTACAAAGAGTGTACGAGTTTTTCATTACCACTCCTTGATGATTTTCTGCCGATTCTTTACATTACATGAACAACTTAAAGAAGTACTTTTCTCCTTAAATATATATTTTTTCATAATATTTGTATAATAGATTTAATTATAGATATAAAAGTGTTTCATATTGCAAGGGGAAGAGAATAGAATTTTTGCAGTTTTTAATGTAATTTTTGTGCAGTAAATTAGATTTCTAAATACGCTTTTGTTATATTAATTTTAAATGAAATGTAATTTTAAATATAAAATTATGTTCTTCTAATAATTATTATAGTTTAATATTTATGAATGATATTTTACGATTTTTCAATATTAAAAATCTCAGTTATCTTATCTTTATCACGAAATGTTATTGTCGTAGTGTCATGTAATTATACTTTAAAACCACATCTTACCGTGGTGGATACATTCAAAATGATTTTGGCGTCATCCTGATTGACTTGTTTTCATACACCGAAATGCATGGTTACAAGAACTATAAGTGCCTTTTCAATTATTTTCCTTTGAGAGTGTGTTTTGTGACTTTTTTATCTCTAGGAGGTATATATAAATCTATCTGAATTGAATACTTATTTCATTATATTGTGTCTATCCTTGTGGATTTAGCAAAATTACATGAAGTACCTAATAATATTTTATTACATTCTTTCTATTTTGTTCGACAATTACATACATACGCTTATCCTTTGTTTATATCCAAAATCATAACCATTTTCAGTTTTTCAAACCTTCATAGATTTTCCTCAGTAAAAATTAGGCACCTAAGCATCTATTGAGTTGGCGAAATTATCAACTCGTTAGTAAAAATTTCCGAGAAGCAAACAATACTAAAAGTAAGTGGGTATATGGTGATATCGATCTAATCGTTAATGAATCTCATGGAAGTTGATTTGACTATGCTTTCTCTCATTTTACACGAATCAAGAAAAAGATATTTTGATGAAATAATATTACTAAGTATGGTTAAGTAGTGTATACAATATATTCCTCCTATTATAAGGTGATAATATTCGTAAATATTCCTTCGAAACGTAAAAAACATCCACGGTATGACACAGATTATTTTCTTCTTTAGCTTCGATTTTATTTTTCCTGGGTTCTCGGATATAATTTCTAATTTAATCCATTTGTGTGTCTTTATTTGTATTCTTTCTTAGAATGACATAATAGACATAAAAGTTTTTAACGAACACTCTCTTCCAAAACATTCAGTTATACAAGAAACATAATACTGGACATTCTTTCATATGAATTTCTGGAGAGTTTCTCTCTCTCTTTCTAATTTATGGTATAGAATACTTTATATACTTAGTCATCTTGTTATATAACTCTTTTCTCCGTAAACTAATGTAATGTCAGCTCCATGTAGTTGGTTTCATAAAGTATAATAATTTGTTCAATTTTAAATATTATACTTTTATTATTAATTTGTTCCTGTGCCAAATATTTGTTTGAATCCAAACTAAGTATCAGTGAGAAATGCAACAATTACAATTACAACAATTCAACTGTTTGCTATCCTTTCAAGACTAAACCATAGAACCGATCGTGATGCAATGTGGCATGGTTATAGTTTAGTTGATCAGAAATAACATAGTCTGTAAAATTTTAAAAGTACGAGATTAGAAAGATATAAAATGGTTTTTGACGGTAATCGGGAAAAAAAAAATATTTCGCTCTGTTAGCTTATGCGGCCTAAACCGTTAGAGATAGATGACATCATTGCGTGGCAATATTGTTCGTCTCAAAGAGATCTATTAAAAGGTAAGTTAAAATACTTCAATTTAAGATAGTAATTTAAGCAGGAAATCATCAAAATCATAAAAAATGTTTCTCTTGTCTTTGCAGATAACAAAGATACAAGCTATTTAATTCGTAAAATTTGGACGAATAGTTTAGATTTTTTTGATGTTTTAATAAATTGGAGTAGACGCAGAGCCGCCCTTGTGTCCTACCTCGGAAGCGAAAATTCGACCGGCTCCCGGCTAGTGGGTGCGTTCTACCTGAGATGCTGAGATGAATAGAGACATTTCCGAAGTTATGTCAGAGTAGGGCCATCGTTGAGGCTAGGGGGATGGATAAATAGCTCTATGGATGGAGGGAGAAGGGAGTTCATGTAAAAATGTTTAATCGTGAACATCCCTAACTCTCCTAAAACTCAAGTGGTGAGCTAGGCTAAATGGTGATGTTTCAAATTTGTTTCTCTGGCGGAGAACTTCAACTCGTGCATATATTTCTTCCGTGTACCCCACATGTGGAGAAGATATGATGTAACTGTTGGTAAGGTAAAAATGACGACAAGCTGGGAAGCGAACCCGTGACCTGTCCATTGATCGCAGGGATCTTAACCAGGAGTCCCCGGTTCGGTTCTCGATTTGTCATCATTTTCACCTGACCGAAAGTTAGCACTCATCTTCTCCACAAAAAGGGGACACAGAAAAAATATATGCGTAACGAACCTTAACACGTAGGTAAGTGTAAAACCGGTAATAAAGTGCCCACAGCATTGTGTACCGCGTGGTTCACTTATCTCCTGTATGGGGATGTGACTCAGATCTTCCGGGGTTTATGTCTGGGTGGAAATTGTGTACAGTTGTGAAAAACGAATCTTACAATAGAGATAAGTTTTATTTTTCCTGTGTAAAGGGGGTTAATCTAGGAAATATACCGCACAACGCCATTTAATCGGCTAGTACTTTAATAAGTTGTTCGTGTAGATTTTTTTATGCGTGTGAATAGCCATGATATTACAAACAAAATTTTTATATGAAAGGCAAACAGCTTTCAGCGTCTGAAAAGCTATAATGTGAGAAAGTGTTGTATACATCAATATATGATTGAATAATCCATAATTATAGTAAAAGTATTTTGGAGAGATAATTAGGACAATACTTTTTATCGTTGTACGACTCTTCCTGATATCTTAACTCATTTTGCCTCGTCCTGATATCTTAACTCATTTTTATAGTAATTTGATGAATAGAAATATCAGAAACATTAAATTATTTCTTTAAACGGAACACAATTAAAAACTGTTACAAATACAAAATTCTTAGGTCTCCATATTCAAGACAACCTCAAATGGAATTGTCACATTGACAATCTTAATTCCCAATTAAGCAAATTGTGTTACGCATTCCGAATCTTAGTTAACGCAGTTAGTCCACGTATTTCCCGTTGCGTATATTTTGCAAACGTTTACTCCCATTTACGTTACGGCATTACCTTCTGGGGTAATTCCGGTCAGAGTATTCAAACTTTCAGAATTCAGAAGAGGATAGTTCGGATAATTTGTAAATCTCACCCCCGAAACTCTTGTAAACCTTTATTCAAGGAATTAAATATATTAACACTTCCCTGCATTTATATTTATGAAACAGTCGTGTTTGTTAAGTCCGAATTACTGAAGTGCCACCCTTGCTTTATACGAAACAGTCTCGTTCACGAACACTATACACGCAATAGTAGTAATATTCATCGCCCTAGAGTGTCAACCACTCTTTGCCAAAAGGGACCATACCATTCGGGAATCGTTCTATATAATTCCCTGCCCAAGAATATAAAAGATATTATGAAATTGAATATCTTCAAATCCGCGGTTAAAAACTACCTCCTGCACCAGTGCTTCTACACTGTAAAAGAATTTATTGATTTTAACAAAAGTTAAATTCGTCTTGTGCTTTATCACGCCATTGCTGTAGTACTTTTTAAACAACTTATAACAATTTCAAAAACTATTTTCTTGCATGATTGTGTTGTCTTATGGCTCATATTAATTTAGTTTTATGTGTACTCAACATTGGCACGTTTGTGTACATAAATTCTGTAGCCCCATCCTGGCCCGGGTTTTTCTCCGGTTTTCCTTCGGGTAGAGGCGGATTTATCATACAGGTTCTCTAGGCTTTGTCTAGGGGCGTGTCTATTGTAACAATAAATCGTGAATTTAGTGTTATTTCAATTCTTATGATTTTTAAACACTATACTCAGAATAATCTATAGTTCGATAATAACTTACATGTAATTTTTTGCTTAAAATTACAAACATATTGACATTCTATTAGTATTATAACTCGTAGCTAACTTTTTATCTAGGAATTTTTGCTGAAATTTTTGAATCCACCTCTGCCTTAGGGCCCTTGATCGGAATTGATGGGATGGTCCCTTGCTTGCTTCCGGAGAGTAAATTAGTTTTTTTCCCTCCACGTGTTCATACGCAGTTTGTACTGTTTTTTGACAATAAATTTATTTATTTATTTATAATGTAACGTCATTTGTTGATATTTTTACATGAAAAGCTCAACCGATACAGCTCTCTTGAAAATATGCTCAATAAACAGCTTTTAATCAGCTCTCACGTAAAATGTGGTAATTTCCACTCCAAAGTTCATGTACTTTGATAAGTTATCATAAAATGGTATGAATTGCGCACAAAAAATATAAAAAAACATCCAATTATTCACATTAAAAAAAACCTAACTGTAGTAATGCATTTTAGATTTTTTTTAAACAATTAACTTTCCACCACATAAATTACCATTTCGTATCATCTGCATTCATTATTTCTATAAATATTCACTAATAATAAAAGCAAAAAATAGGTCGTAGAAAATTTGAAAGAAATATGAACTCGTGTATATGTGACATTATGTAAAATAATTAAAATTTAAGCTAATTTTGTGAGATCAAAAGTTATCTTAAATATTTGATACGCTGAATTTGAATATTTAAAAAATGACATATTTATTTAAAATGCAAATTAAAATATTATCCCGTGGGCACACACCCCCGTTCCCAGGACGATGGCTGAGCAATTAGTTTTACTCTTTTTGGATTAATTGAATTTCGGAAGAAAGACCACAAGCTCGTGTAGCGCGTTCACTTCCATTATGTGTTGTACAATTTAACACGAGTAAAACCCCTCGTACGATTCGAGTAGAAATAGAAGTGTATCAATTGTGTACTCAAAAAATAAATTGAACGTGTTTTATCCATTTTCTATTTCAAATAGAATTAAATTGCGTAATTAGAGCAAATACATTTTAATGTTTATATAATACGAATCATTTGCTACGTCTTTAACAGATTCTTTAATTAAACATTTCTATCTTATCCATTCCGCAATGTTATTTTTAAACAGTATTACTAGGTAATGATTAGAATGAGAAAATGTTGGAATCAACGTATTATAACCATTATTCAGAGTTTCCTACTTATGTGTATACTCCCATTGTGTATACTCCAGGCTCATTTTTCGATTTATTCTCTCTTAGAGTCAGATAGTTTGATTGATTTTCCACAAAAATCTTGTTTCAATTGAAGTATCAAATATCTTCATGTACTCTCTTCTCTCTACTCATTTCCCTTTTATTCGGAGTAGTTTCCGTGCTTCCATACGTTTAGTTTTCATTTCATTTCTCTGTTTGTCCTAGGAAGATTTGAATGTTTGTCGCCAAGATTGACGTTTTGCATGGGATGCCCTGGATTAAGGTTTTCTAAGGGACCATACCAAGTGCATGTCGACCTCCCCCCCGCCCCCACCTGTGCTTTCGGAAAATATCGATAAATTTTGTGCAAAAATATAATAAAAGAAATGAAATATCTCAGAAAATTGAGCAATTTCTTGAGAATCAATGTGCTTTACTGCAGTCAGATTGAGTTTAGCCACTAGATGAAACCAATTAAAGAAGTGTTTATGTTTATAAAATTGCAAATCATCATAAAAAGCTTCTCTATCAAAATAAAAACAAACAGGAAATATGTATTACATATGTCCTATTATTTATTTTTGAGACCTTGTTTAATAATTTTTTAAAGGGCCTTTTCTTGAGCAACGGATTAAAGTCAATACAAAAATAAATATTTTTGTTGTTTGTCTTAATACGTTTCCATTACCGTCCATATCATATTTATGTTAAGTAGAAATGTATATATTACAGTAAAGTTCTTGCTAAATACATTTTGACATATGGAAAATCACTTACATTATAATAGACAACATAGTTGCGACATAGATACTAACAAGCGGCTACGAGCTTATCATGTTCTACTTTTATAAACTTGTATAATATATTTTCACCAGACAGTAATTTTCAAGTTTCTCAGAAAGAGCAGAACATTAATGTATAGCAGACAATAAATATGTAAATACTCGTATAGTAGACAATGAGTATTTTTCTAATAATAATTTCAAGTCATCACCAGAAAAATTTGAATGATAGATATCAAGGTTAAAATATTTATCTCCAGAGATTGAGTCTAAATATTTGTCATTGTTAATCGTAACCAAACACCTGTAAAATGACACTTTAACAACTAAAATCTCAACTATGATAGATAGGGGAGCAATTCAAAAGTTTTATATAGTGCTGCTTATATACAGAGCTGTTTGCTAAAAACTTTTCATAGATGTAAATTAGAAACGGGTTTAATTCCTACGATAATGTTTGTAGCTTTTCCTAGTCTAATAAAATGCTCACTCACAACTAAATTTCACCAAAAGCTGAGTTGGTCAGGTGAAAAAGTTTTTAAAATGTTATGCAATGACATTGCTAAATATGAGAACCGCAATTAGATTTCAAGTTCGATTTCAGAATGTATCGAACCATCTATACATACAATATAGTTATCAATGGTTTGTCCATAAGCATGCGATGTAATTTGATATGGAGTGATAGAGAAGTACTGCACAGAAAACTTTTATTTCTCGGAGTCCAACAATTTTCTACGTATCATTTTGTTCTTGATGGTCCACTATATTAAAATTCCATCACACAAAGAAATTTTTAATCAAAAGCTTTGGGCATCTTCAATTCATTGCTCATATGATTGGAGTATTCATCAGAGTATCTGAAAAAAAACAGAGATCTCCATTGTTTGTATATTTTTTCACCAACGGCATCGCATTCTCCCGTTTTCAAAGGGAAGATAAATCAATACACTCTGGATAGGATTTCTGTAAATACAACGCAAGTAAAAATTAAAGTGTATTCAAATCCATATGTATGTACTACCATTCGAAGGGTCCTCAAAATATACATGAAAGCTCATTTATTTTATAATTCTATTTTAACTTTCTTCCTCTGTTATGATTTCCCCTTTACTAAAATTTTTATGTGTAAGCGTGAATTTGTGATAAAATGTTTGAATACTCTAACATCGTTTACTTCACATCTCACCTTCACCACTCTAACAATATGTTATAAGGATACGTATTAATTATATTACTTTCCATCCTATTCATATTCTATTTCAACAATAAGCAAAATTGTAATTAATGTATCGGAAAGGAATATTGCGAGAAAAATTATTTTTGAAAAGGCAAGTTTAATGCTAACACAATGGTAGAAAAATTTATTTTATAAATAGATTAAACCAAAGGGGGAAATATTGAGGTCTGAAAATATGAAAATATTTTATGAAGAATATCGTGAGTATCGGTTAGAAATTCGATAGTCCTCAAACCATTCTCACCCACAACGTAACCCGAGCGCCACTTCTCCCCTAAACGTCCGTCGCTGATAAAGACGTACGCTTCGTCCTCTCTCCACGTGTTATGCCGTTCTCCGTTGCTCTTTCCATCACGTTTCCTGTGCTACTCGCTCCTGCTTCATTACGACGCATTAACGCGTACGACGCAATGAATTTTCCTAGTAAGCACCAACGTAATTGGTGGATTGGGCTAGACTGACTTTCTCACAGACAGTGTCTGCATTCAAGGAACATAGTGGCCAAACAATCATTTTTATTTTTTGAGTTAATGATGAATCAAGTATTGAAATATTTTTTCATACCAAACATAATTAACCTATAATGAGACTTGTTAGAAAAGTGATTCTTTGACTTAATATGTACATTGGTAATTGTTTAAAACATATTGTTTATTCTTATTCTTAATTTAAGTATCCCGAGTTCCTTATTTCGTAAAACATTTGAAACTTTACATTTAACTTTTATTTAATTGATGCAATATTTCTTCAATGTGATATTATATTAACACTTCATATATTGACTAATTTATGTGAATTGAGTTTCATAAAATAATCTAATTTTTAACGAACGTTTTCCAATTACTTTTGTTATATATAAATTAAAAATTATAGGGGTATATATACGAGTACAAGAATGTATTGAAATTTCTACGATCAGTTTCGATGGTATTCTAACAAATCAACTAAGCTCTAGAGAAACTTAAATGAGTGTAAAAACTTATTATTAAAATATTTCAGCAAATATATGGGAATGGCTAATATATTAAAAATATTACGTGAATGACTAAAATAACGTAATTTGACTGCAAACAATGCTCTAATGAATACGAGGAAAATGGGATGCAGTTGGAAATAAAGTAGATTTAGAAGAAAAAAAAGTTGTTTCCGTGAGGACTAATATGTTTCTAATTGGTACGTTTATACGTAACTGGATAAGAAAGAAATCCCAGTTTGGTTTTCTTCCCGAAGCTCATCAGTTTCTCGTTACGCTTCCTCAAAGTCATTTTTTTAATTCTCCTCACGGTTGGACGAGAAGTCGCCACTGGGAGTCCCCGAAGAGATCGAGCCAGCCAGGCAGACAACCCCACGCTCACAATCTCCCTCAGTGCTGCTGCCGTCACATCTCGACCTCACGGACGACGCACAACCCTTTTATGGTCCCTGACGCTTTTTTATATTTCATTAAACTTTTACACTTAAGAACTCCATTCCTTATCTTGCAGACTGTCAGGCGTTGCGACGGTAAACATACTCTTTCTACTACGCAGCAGCATTGCTGGCAGCGCAGTAAAGCAAGCTGAGGGCGAATGTTGTTGAAATAATGACGGTTCGTTGTCCCTTTGCTCCGTCTAGTTTCTGTTTTTTTTTGTTTTGTTTTTTACGTTTGTGGTGCGTTTGGTGGAGGAAGAAATTATTTTGATTATATCAATATAGAACTGTTGTTGCTTTCTATTTATCTTATATTGTTTCTTTACATCACAAAAGTTATTTTTCATGTTTGCTTTTTGCTAACCTGTAGTTATGATAACACATAAAAACCAGTAAGTAGTGAATTTTCTTTTATTTCTAATTCATATCTTTCTTGTTTAAAAATTGAGATGGTAATAGGTTTCTTTTGAAATTTTCTATATTTGAAATCGATTCGTATGATTGATTCCTTTGTGGAAATTATAGTGTTAGGTCCTTAATGATAGTTTATTCATGTATATGAACAATATTATTCTGTTGGTAAAAATTGTTCATTTAAACAAATATAGCTATAGTTAAGAAATATCATTTCTTCTATGAAAAAAATAGACAAATACTCTTCTGCAACATAACCAGCGACCGCTCTACAGTATTTTTAATTATGTAAGGTTCTTCTTTATCGCCAACGGTAACAATTTTAGTTTTATAGTTCAAGTTTCAAAGAGGCGAAATAAATCACTATATCAATGAATAACTTATTTAAATTATAGAATATTATTCAATTTTAAAATTATTTTAAAAGGGGTAAAAAATCATAAGTTTTCCTTTATATCTGGATCATAAGATCTCCTTTATTACTTACAAACAATATGAAATACGTTACGATAAAAAAGGTTTGGTAAGTGTTACCGTGTTATTAAATTTTAATTTGATCATCGCTTATTAAGTCTTGATATGATATTGTGATACGAGACGAGTTCCCGCGACTTCACTCGCTTCAGATTTTGAATTTTATGAGTACATTTTCTTCAATCACCATTCATATCTTGATATCTATTTCACATTGCGCTATGAAAACAGTTGTGAAGAAATACTCGCACGATAAAAAAAACTTGAACGCAGACAGGGAAATTAAGGTAGTATTAGTGTAGATAGAATTAAATCACTAAAATATCTGCGATCGTCTTCAATAAACAGAGCAACATAAAAAACGTACCTCACCGGCTATTTAAAAGATATAATTCCAATTATAATTGATGTAAAATATTGCATCTCAAGAAGAAAACATTTACTTTCAATTAAAGATAAACATTTAAATCACGAAAGTGACAAAAGTTCATTTTGATTTGTAGTAAATTTTCCGTAGTATTTTTTACAGACGTTTATCTCTAGATCACCGGACATTACAAAAAGATATTTCTCTTTTTCCGAGGGGTGATGCATAAATCACGAAACCGATGCGCTCGGCCTCCATACTTTTACATTCCCTTATGTATTTCAAACGAGTCAGGCGAGTCCCTGAATATTGTTTTTACTTTACTATTAACTGACAGATACAAATTAAATAAAGTTTTCTCTTTCATATTCTTCATTATTATTCATATTCTTGTTTTAAAACAGTTAGAGTGAAAATAGAGAAAACAATTATGATCTCAGTGATGTGACTAACATAGTGTGCTGGTCCCACCTTAAGGCTCCTACGTGGGAGACAAACGCGGGTGACAGAGTGAGACAACGTCCGGCGACAAAAGTGAAGCGTAGCGTCGCGTCGCCAGGTTTGCGTGTCCTACGTGGACGCAGTCGATTTATGGCCACATGCACGATCGCTCCCATGTTCGAGCAAGATGGCATCACAGTATGGTTCAGAAGGGGCAATGAGCGGCCAAAAATTGTTAAAACTACTAAATTTCTTAAAATTTAGTTTTTAGAGATTCTTTTGGTCGAATATAACGAATATGAAGTCCATAGAAAAAGAACATTCAAGATGGCGGATGCAAACCTTTCGTCACAAAAATGGATTCTTATAATAAATTTAAGTGTTAAATTTATTACTAAAAATGGCATTAATACTATTTATTTATTTACATTAGTTTGATTTGTGTCGTGTTCCCATCAAAAGATATTACACGACTACATCTGTATTATAAAAAGAAAAAGAACCAGTAATCTTCTTTATCTGTTTCACTTCCGGTCTTGTAAATTTCTCTTATTTGGAAATGGAACAAAACGTATATATTTGGATGCAGATAAGGGATGTCTCCAGGGATAATTTTTTGGAATATGACCATCAATGGATTACTGCACACGGTACGTGAAGACTGATATAAAATCTTAGCTTCTGCGGATTGCGAAAACAATAGCAATGGCTTCTGGTAAGACAAATGTTAAAAAACGGGAATAGATATTAAAATTAAGAGGACACAAAATTAAATTTAAGACAGAACATGTATTTTTGGGGGTAATGAATGATTCCGACTCAAATATATGTCATCAAGTACATAGAAAATGAAGTAAAGAAATCATATTATTCGTGAATCTGAGTTGGCATAAACAAGTTTAATATTGGTAGACCACAATTACTACAACTGTATAAATGTGTATTAATGTCTATGATACATTACGCCTGCGAAACGTAGGGTCGAGTTCTGCGGAGTGTTGCATAGCGACAGAGAGTTGAACCGCTGCAGCGATTGTGTCTGTTATGGTTGAGTGGGGTATATAAGACAGCATCAGCTAATACTATCAAAAATATAAATATTTATTAAATTGAAATAAGATTAACGCTAATTTCTGCGTAATTGAAAAAGATATGAAATTTTTGAAATGCCATGTTGCATCCACCAAGTTTGTTTTTTCAAGTACACTTCATATTCGTAATCTTATATCATAAAAACCCTGTATACCAAATTTTAAGAAATTTGAAGAAATTTGGATAGTGCGTCGCTCGGCGAAGAATACATGTAATTAT
This sequence comes from Laupala kohalensis, assembly GCA_002313205.1. Lineage (NCBI taxonomy): Eukaryota > Metazoa > Arthropoda > Insecta > Orthoptera > Trigonidiidae > Laupala > Laupala kohalensis. The sequence continues at coordinate 760,075 of NNCF01126896.1, forward strand.
GTTACAGGATAGATTTATAGCGAAAGACACGGTTCTAAGACAAATACAAAGTGAAAAATATAATGATATTCATCAACAAAGAACAACATTCAGTGAACTCATTTGTATCCACAACTGTGTTTATCCAGAATTAGGATTTGAACATACTCGGATGTAAATTTTTACTTTTAATTACATTGAAATGGTATTAGGGATTGCATTACTCAAAAAGACAAACATTTTCAACAGCCAATAAAATTGCATTAGTTATGTTTCTAACTTGTACAATACCTAAATCATTTCAATACCATGCAACCAACCCTTCAAATACAGTAGATTCGGACGGCATCACATGAAAATGTAGTCTGACGCGCGGCAAAACACAAGCAAGTTCGAAGTTCAACCGTCGTCCAATGAACTGCTTGTAGCGCTACAGTGGGGCTTGCGCTAACACCATGGTCATGGATCATGGTCTCCTACAATTACCAGGCTGAACTATTACGCTTGGCAACTCCGGTCTCGTAGGCTCGGCCAAAGGAGAAGTATCTTAGCTGACACATTTATTCACCAAAAAATTGCAATACGGTTAATTTTTATGAAAAATATTTAACACTTACACAGAGGGGTACGAGAATACAGTAAAAGAAAGTTGGAATGCGTCTGAACTATGTTTATTAATATGTGTATTTACCAAACCGTCCAACGGTACACCGTTGCCACATAATGCATGAACCAGCCTGGTAATTGTAGGATAGCCATGATAATAAATACATAAGGTTCTGATATCTGTGGTTCTGACTACGGCGGTCATATTGATGCTCTTAGCCAGTTAACAATGAAGGAACGAACGAAGAACGATTCGTTTCTTAAGGTGAACGAAATGTCGAGTTACTGTGTCTAGAAATGGGAGTTAGCATCAACATGGACGCTCTGAGTCACGTGATGGCAATCGATCCCTATTGATGCTCATCTTTGTCAGCAAAGTGTTCTTAAAGGTTGTCATAATCTTATCTATCTATGGCCTTGACTCACACAGGACAATCTTCTAACCACAAGTGTTTTGGAATATTGTCTCTTGAAGTGGTTACACTCTGTCGCCCGCGTTTCTCGCCCGCGCTGGACAAGGCCTCTAAAAGAGAGTTGGCAATGTGTTAAGCGAGAATCTTCACTATTCTAATTTTATGCTGTTATCATTAATTTTCAAAAACCTATCTTGCTGATATTTCGGTATCAAAAACCATATAAGTATTTGCTCCAACCATTCACATATTTTTGCTTGCCTGAAGGTTTTACGTTTGTGTTCATAACAGCTCTCTCTCTTTTATTCCGTAACTTATTGTTTGAAATATCTTAATTGTTTACGTTAATAGAATGATGATTCTTATTCCTTAGTGTCAACTTATATAGAAGGTAAATAAATTTCAAGATGTACATAATGAAATCCTGTTGTTTAACTCACGACTGTTCAGTGGAGCATATTTTTGTAAGTCACCTCAAGAGACGTGAGGTAAACTGCAACTTTCACTTCAAAAGAATTTTTTTTCACTCTTTTTACTTTGAACATATGCTTGGGAGACGAAAGTGAAAATGTGGTGCTGGACCGTAATAGAAAGGAAATTACCTGTCTTTAACATTTTCAGGCGTGTAATTAGTGTATTCAGAATATGTTGACAAAGACCAGAACTAGGTCTCGCTGTTCGTTGTCAAGAACGGTTGAGCTCGAAATTAGTTGAGAGAGACTTTCCGTTTAGATTGCTTTGAGTTTTCAGAAAAGAATGCTATTTCGGAAAACGTAACAATAAAAATATACACAATGACTAATGGAAATATCTACAATGTTTTATAAGAATTATTGTTACACTATTTTTACATATATATTTAAAGAGCGATATTTAGTAGCATTTCTTGAAATGTTCTTGTTAGGTTATTGGGAAAAAGATGTTCAAAATATTTTACATATTTACAACCACCCTTTTCCATAATTCAAAGACTGACACATTTTTTTAGTCAATCTGGTTCCTAGAACCACCATTCATCTACATTCGGCAAGGCACTACGGAGCAGTTTCTTCCAAATGCACACGGAATTTTAGACAAGCAACTACGTCATCAATTTATATGTGATTTATTTCGTCATTCGTATCCCACTTACGTCCATTGATTAAGAAAATAATTTATCCTACTATGTCCAATAATCTATTTTGAGTTTTCCATTTTCCTTTTGTTAAAGTTCTTTGTTCTAAATTTTATTTCAAAAGGGGAATCTGATTCATTAATTTTTCTCTTTTGGTTTGCATTTGTAGAGTAGTTAAAGGAGTTTTTCACTTCTATACCTTCTTGAATTATTGTCTAACTCATTCACCCGAACATAATTTTCTATTCAATCCAGAATCTTATTTCGAATGAACTTTTCAGAAAGAGAATTACATTGTTTTCGTAAGTTTTCTTTCTGTATTTTTCCTTTCTTTAACAGTTGCCTTCTCCATGCTTTCACAAATACACTGCCGCCCGTAACGAAGATGGATCAATGCTGGACAGTGGTTTCTTAATGGGACTCGGAAAGGTGCTTGGGTCCTGAAACAGAATAAAAAGTGAAGGAACTGATTGACTCGTTCATTCTTCATGGGCAGTAGTACTTTTAGTACTTCTTCTTTCTCTTACTTCTTTTTTAGTTCCGTGTAATTCGCCCGCTATCGCTCATGTTGCTTCGTGAAAGACACCAAGGCGTGTTGTAGGTTTTCGAACGAAGCAGACCTTCGCTTCCTCTGACCTGTGTTTCGTATTACCGCAGGCCTCTCTAGTACTTCTAATGTCATTTGAATACTAAAACTTGCTTATCAACGTTGTATGGTACGTGAATATTATAATATTAATCTTCTTACAGACGGTACCGACTTGCAGAGGGAGATTAACTTCGTTTTTAGACTCACCGCTTGCATGGCAAAGAAAATTTTGGAGAAGACGTGCGTAAACTTTGTCACACTAAACGAATTTGCGGCTTCTCATCGTAGGGTATTTTCCAGTGGAGTGGAAGTTGGGTTGAAGGGTACGAAGGGGATGAGAGAAAGAGGAATGGAGAAGGGGATGCACGGTAAGGTGACGGAGGTAGAATGTGTGCTGGGGTGCGATCTGTTCAAATTTACTTACAACCGAGAATCGGCTTTAGGCGTTAAACGCGGTTTGTGGCGCGCCTATAGCTGCGAGGGTGTACTGATGCCGCGGGGGTGGAGGGTTGCGGGCGTCGTGCTGAAAAGGGGTAAGTGCGGGTGCTGGCACAGGGTGGGATTGAGCTCGAAGATTTTAATCCGAAAACCAAACACGAGGTAGGGGGAGAGGAGATGATGTGGTGGAAATGAGATTGGTAAAGGAACCGTTGGCGAGTTGGATAATGCGAGACGGAAATTGAGACAGGTTAAGAGCTTTGCTTATTAGGTGTTACATGAATGAGATTCATGATATTGTCACAAAATAAATATATTGAATAAACAAATACTTGTAATTATTAAACACTTGCTGAAAAGTACACGTGTAGTATAATATCAACGCTTTCAAATGAATTAAAAAACCGTTAATTAGTTACGGAATGGAATGTGAAAGTAGAGAAATTGATAAACTTCATTTTCTGGAATCATTGAGGAACTATACATTCTTTCCAGTAAGAAAACATAGAAATAAAAATAAGGATGGAATAGGAGAACTTTATGTGTGCACTTAATAGCCGAGTTCTTTTTTTTTTCATTTTATTTATTGATCTCTTCTACCCTGTTCCTCAGCACATTGCCATTACCAGGGTTTACATACCTTATAGGTAATATTATCACTTTCTTCATCTCTTAATCCATTAACGCCCAAAATATTTTTTATCTTTAATTCGCTTAATATCTTTAGCCATATAAGGTTGTAGGATAAAAATGACATCAAAAAGTCATTTTTACATTTCGTTTACCGATAATAAGCCGATCTATAAATACGTCGCTAGGCAGATTCATGATGCATTGAGAATACAACACGAAACACACAATAACTATTGATATTACAGAAAACTGATTATAAATATGCACCATATTGTTATAAAACTTCATTTCCCTTTCTGGTGAAAACGATACATCTTTGATGCATAAATTATAATAATAAATTTTAAATTATAATAAATTTATTGTCAAAAATTAATACAAACTGCGTATGACCACGTGGAGGACAAACTAATTTACTCTCCGGAAGCAAGCAAGGGACCATCCCATCAATTCCGATCAAGGGCCCTAAGGCAGAAACGGATTCAAAAATACCAGCAAAAGTTCCTAGATAAGATAAAAAGTTAGCTGCGAGTTATAATACATATATAATGTCAATATGTTTGTAATTTAACGCAAATATGTTTGTAAATTTACATGTACAAGTTATTATCGAACTATAGATTATTCTGAGTATAGTGTTTAAAAATCATAAGAGTTGAAAAAACACAAAATTCACAATTTATTGTTACAATAAACACGCCCCTAGACAAAGCCTAGAGAATCTGTATAAGAAATCCGCCTCTACCCGAAGAAAAAACGGAGAAAAACCCGGGCCAGGATGGGGCTACAGAATTAATGTACACAACCGTGCCAAAGTTGAGTACACATAAAACTAAATTAATATAAGCCATAAACCACTCAATCATGCAAGAAAATAGTTTTTTGAAATTATTATAAGTTATTTAAAAAGTACTACAGCAATGGCGTGATAAAGTACAAGACGAAATTAACTTTTATTAAAATCAATAAATTCTTTTACAGTGTAGAAGCACTGGTGCAGGAGGTAGTTTTTAACCGCGGATTTGAACAGATTCAATTTCATATCTTTTATATTCTTGGAAAGGGTATTATGTAGAACGTTTCCCGAATGAGTAGGTCCTTTTTGGCAAAGAGTGCTTGACATTCTAGGGCGATGAATATTACTACTATTGCGTGTATAGTGTTCGTGAACGAGACTGTTTCGTATAAACAAGGGTGGCACTTCAGTAAATCGGTCTAAACAAACAAGACTGTTTCATAAATATAAATGCAGGGAAGTATTAAGATATTTAATTCCTTGAATAAAGGTTTACAAGAGCTTCGAGGGTGAGATTTACAAATTATCC
>NNCF01126896.1:769583-787930 GCA_002313205.1 Laupala kohalensis
TTGCGAGGGATTTATATTTGTATTTTGGTACTGTGGGGGCAAAAGAATTGTGTATTTATTGTGAATGTTATATGTATTGTTTATAACTTACTATTGTCAGAATAAATTGTGGTAATCGCATCAAAAGTACCGAATCCTTATTTTATAGTCATCTTAATGCACAGAATATATAATCACTATATATAATCACTATGCATAGGCTTTTCTCAAATATTATTGTACTTTCCCTTTCTTATTATCAGCATGATCCCCCATAATTATGATCTACTCTTCCAGTCGTCAAACAAGTACACTTATTCTCCTTTATCTAATATGTTTCTTACAAAATGAAAAATCCTTGTTCTCTTGCATCCAAACTCCACATATACATTAACTATTATTACATATATTTCCTCCTTCACTACTCGTATCACATGCATGTTCTTTTTTGTATATTCTGCCTAAACGGTTAGGTTAGATGACAACTATGAGTGGCAAGATTGTCTGCCTCGAAGAATTCTACAAAAAAGTGCATGACAGCAGGTTAACATAAATAATCTAAAAAACGTTATGAAAAATAAAAGTGTTGAAATACTAGAATTTCAGTGATTAATTTAAGAAGACAAAATAAATCTTCATAAAAATTAAAGGGTTCTTCGCTTTGAGCATTTAACAAAGATAATAATCGTTTTTAATCGTAAAATGTGAATAAATAGTTTAGATTTTACAAAAGTTTTAAGGTATGGCATCTTTGAATCGACGGCATGCCTCCGTGCGCGTGCCAATTGCTGCGTTGAGAACACTCGATTCAATTTACTATAAAATCCTCTAACGTCCAAAAATTCGAAAATTTCGTAGTTTAAGTAAACACCCGTCGGAATGTAACTATCTGCAATTAAATAATCTATATATAGAAAAGCGAAATACCACTGATTGACTGACTGACTAATCATGATATCTCAGAAACTACAAAGAATACAAACTTGAAATTAGGCAGGTAGATACCTTTTTGAGTGTAGACGTCCGCCAAGAAATACACGTAATTCTACCCCTAAGAGGGTGAAATGGAGGTTCAAATGTTGTATGCAACCCACCATAACTTTTGATTGTCTCGAGAATTTTTAACCAAACTTTATCCACACATGACTACCTCACAAGAAGCACTTTGAGGGTAAGACATTCCTAGTACCCCCTGGGAGGTGTTGGGAAATGGGGACGTAAAATCCTATGAAAGTGCTGTTGAAATTGATAAAGACGCTCGCAATGCTTCGTAAGTTCACAATTAGTCCAAATTAGAGATATTAAACCCCTAGCATCCTTGGAATAGGAGTGGGAATAAATAATCAAAAACGTCCAATATTGGTGTTGAATACATCTGTTTTGCGATCGCAGAAGAGAAGAGTTACTCCCCCAAAATCGCCGAAGTCCACGAGCACCCCAAATGAGGGAATATACTCCGTTTGGTAAAGGAAAGAAATGCAAAAATAATTTAAAATGAATTTTATTACTGTTGAGATCATATTTTTCGGGGTCAATTAATTTATAAATGACATAATCTAAAGTCCAAAATCAACCCACATACACCCTTTGCACCCAAAGGGTAGGCAATGCTATACAACGTATCAAAAATGATAAATATCAGTGACGAATACACAGTTTTTAGCATTACTGAGTTGATTGTAGCATTCTGAAATCGTGTAAGGTTTTATTCAGTCTTCATGTGAAATAAGAACTTCTAGCACCCTCTTGGTAAGGGATGGGTAGACATGTAAAAATAATCGAAAGTTAGCGATATAAGTGTAAACATCAAAGGTTTAGGGGTTGCTGTTATTGTTAGTGACATTTCTGATGCTGCCTAAATCCACGATCAGCGTTATAAAGCCCAGCACCTCGGGGAAGGTTATGACGAGTTCAGAATTTTCGGTGTCGCTGATGGTATCACACTTACAAGAAGGAATAAAGCTGGAAAAAGATTACAGAATTTACGCAAGCAAAGCTACGGGTACTCAGCTAGTACGTCTTTAAAATTGCCAGAAAAACAAATTTCAGATTCAAAATTTTGAAGCTTTCTAGAGATCCCAGATGTATATTTTTAAAATCTGGACTTTCTTTAAAGTCTTATTTTAGGACACACAACAAAATGGGGTGATTCCTTTCTAAATTTCGAAAAAAGGTTTTTTTTCAACACCCTAATGAACAAGAACACTATTATTCAAACTTGTTAATTTTGGGAAATGAACTCAGAGATGTCCGTGAGAATTTTTTCCTCGCATGGAAAGTGTATCTGATAATATTTTGAGAGTACCATGATGCTCGCGTGCCCCAGGTTGGGAACACCTGAAATATATACTAGTTATATGAACAAATATTGTTTTCAAAAATATACTTACATGAATCCAAATAAAAAATATATTAACTAGATAATAAATCATTAAACATACGAAAACACAATTGAACAATTAGCTTTCATCAACATTAAGTTTATATGTGAAAGTACAGTAGTTTTAATTATGTATGCTGTGATGAGGTTCCACTTATGAAGCTTGCTCTCCAACTAATCGACTTGTAATAATTGGGAAGAAGTGATCGTCGAAGAACTATGAATTATTGAAATTTAGATTAAGTGAAAGAAACCACTGGCTGAAAATCCAGCATCATAATGTCGCTACACTGAATGGCAGACAACTGAAAGTGGATTGATTATAAATTAAAACAACTACATAAATTATGGCTAACAGAAAACATTAAACTGTGTTGTATCTTATTTTTTATGTGCAACTCATTAATGATTGTTTCATAATGTATCACTTCATCTCTCGTATTTTTAACGTCCTTAAAATGACCATACCTCTCTGTCCATCTCTGTTTCACTCCTCCACTCCTGAATAAACTCGCTTAATTCTCCTCGCGGTACTTCTCCCTTTTCCTTTTCGTCTTTCATTACATGTTTCATANTGCGTCCATCTCTGTTTCAAGTCTTCACTCCTCCACTCCTGAATAAACTCGCTTAATTCTCCTCGCGGTACTTCTCCCTTTTCCTTTTCGTCTTTCATTACATGTTTCATACTTTAAAAAGTGTAATTTTGTTATACATTTCTTTCATTCTTTAATCTGGTTGTGCGTACGCAATTTTTATTCAATTTTCCTCACTCTCTCCTAACGATTTACTTTCTTATCTTTCGTGTTCTCTTCCTTTCTCTATTCTCTTTGGTTGTCTCAAATGTATGCATTTCAATTCACTTCTCTACCTTCGAAATCACGTATTTTCTTTCATTTTCCTTCACATAATTCTTTCTTTGCGTCTTTATTTAGCTTATATTCTTCTCACGGCAACCGCACGAAGTATTTTACGGTTTCGTTCCGCGTAAAATATTAACAGTGCTCTGATTATGCTTGCTATTTGCTCCTGTTCGTCTTTCCTCTTCGCTAGAGCTTTGTTCGAAATTGAATAGTCCATGTTTTGATTAATACACCAGAGAGAAGGTTAATTCAACCGAGAGAAGAAGAACGGAAAATCGTTTCCTAACGAACTCTGGAGGATAGAAATTGTTATTTAGAAGATGTACTGAAATTCTTCCGCAGTAAGATGAATTTACATTAATTCCCTACCGTATTTATTTCACAGTATTGAAGATTTTTTTTTCTATTGACAACCACGAAAACTAACGAAAGATCTTATAGAATTAAATTGAATCCAAATAGACATGGTTCATTTTATAAATGTTACAAACAAAATTAGCAAATTATAATTATCAACGTCACTGTTATTGCGACAACGCACATTTGTCAATTTTTACTGATATACATGTAATTTTTGCCAACTTATTCTGAAGCTGATGCTAAATGATATTTCTTTCAATAGATGTGGGGTGAAAGTTTTGCCAAATTAATTTAAAACACTCACAAAAATGCGTCTTTAACTTTTCGCTACTATTCACTGGCGAAAAAAATTGTCACGAAGATAAACAAATTTATTTATTTCAAATGACCCCAATTATTCCATTTATTGTATTTTCAATTACACTATGTATTCTGTTGAATACATCAAGTATTTTTATGTCTGAGATACGTTTATTTCCTTTCAAAAGCAAAAAAAAAAAAATCTAAGAAATTAGAATACTTGATGTAATTAACCTCTGCATTAAATACAATCTTTCCAATTTAGTCTATTAAAATTCAAACATACATGAGCCTAATTTTAAGTACAGTTTTTGAACGTATTGAGTATATTTTTTAAAGAGAAACTAGATCAAAAATAATTTATAGCTGAATATATACAAATGCAAAATTGAATACATTTTTCTCGAAAACTACTTTCTATACCACTATTTTAAAATAATTATAAAATTAATATAATATATTTGATCATTAGTTTTGTGTGATCTACCAAGAAAACTGAGTAAACATTTTAATGGAAAGGGATAGTCATGGTAAAATATTTAGGTTGAAAAGATTCTCCGGAACATTTTGCACATAGTTATTGGATTAAATGAGGATTAACTTTCGGTCTAAAATTTAATAAAATTCGTTGAGTTATCAAGCCTGGGGGTTTTGGATTGATGTCTTCTCGACCGCTCACTATTTCAAATAACTTGATATATCTCCACAGTTCCCCTACGTACCTCGTAACCTTGACGACGGCTACGTTCAATAAACTGGCATTATCTGCGTAATGCTTTCAAAAAAGGCAAAACTGTCAGTTTGGGAGAGGTGGGTAAAATTAAAAAAAAATTGTTCATGTTCGCCTAGATAGTTTCAGTCAATTTCACCAAGCTAATAGAGGTATGTCAAATACTATGATTTGTTTACCCGATAAAATTTTTAAAAAATTCAAAAATAAATCTAAGTAGTTAGAACTCTTGATGTAATTAACATAATACGTGATGTAATTAAAATAATTGGTATAATTTCAAATGAAAAATAAATAGATTAATACTATTGTCTTCGTGTCACATTTTTTGCCAATGGAGAGTAGCGAAGAGTCTTAAACTTAAATATAGATGTGTTTCAGATTACAAGGGCAAATCTTTACTCTAAATGTACATTAAAAAAATGATTTCGTGTACTTTGTTGATTGAAAGCATTTTCTGAATAAGGTGTTTAATATGTACATATGTATATGTTATCGTAATACCAGTGACGTCAATAAGGAAAATTGGTTATTTTTTTAAATTTCATATTTTATTAATAAAAAAAAATTTATAAAATGAACCATGCTTGTTTATGTAGTAACAATTTAATTTCATTAGCTCTTTCATTAGTTAACAAACAGACATTTTTGTACATTAGAAGACGAAAATGAGAGAGGTCGCACAATTATTTTCCATAGACATTGATAACTTCTCAACATTAAATGGGGCATTTAATGATGATAATCCTTTCACAAATTTCAGAACCAAAAAGTTTTGACAGTTTCCTCCTTTTTTTAAATAGTAGGTTTCGTTTTTAACAACGCAATAGTGTGAAATCACCCACCATATATTCATGCGGTGGAAGTTCCTGCTGGATGACATTCCATGGCAGTGACAAAAACGCAGACATCACCTCTCCGGCCCGGAGAGAAAAGCAAGCGCGGCGCATGAGGGAGGGAAAACTCACAACTTCTCAACTTCAGGACGCCCCGAAGCGGTCCACGGTAATTATTTCCACGTGTCACAAGTCCCCAACTGATGCAACTTACGTCATGCTACTTCCCAGGAGTATCACTCATTTTTAGGTCATACGACTTCTAATTCTATTTCAACACCTTCTCTTCATTAAAACTTATATGCCAAAGAAAATAAACTAAAAGAATGATGTATAGCTATATGTGAATGGACCGTATTGTGAAATTGAATTCTTAATTTACCACAATTAAGGTGGTAGGGTAGAGTAATTAGTCCTGGTAATTAAACATGACAAAAATTTCAAAAAGGGTAATTGAATTGGTAGAGAATGTGCAAGACAGAACCGAGTTGCATTATGCGACGTTGTGAACCTCCTCCTACCAGACAGCACAAAACTGAACCTTCGTTACGTTTCCGCGATTTACTTCTTTATTTTTGCAATTTTGGGAAAATTTTCCAAAACTTAATTTTGTAGCGGAAACAAAAAAAATCATTACAATTGTTATTAAAATAATGAAAACTGTCAATTCATATTTTAAAATATACTTCTAATGAATAAATTGATCATGTTTATCTTTTTCATTTCATTGTTCGTCCTCCATATGTAGTAATAAAATTTTTGCATTTAATAATTCTGTTTATTCTATTTCTTTCTCCATATAGACGCAAGTTCCCAATTTTTTCTTTTCTTTTTTGCAATAGACTTTTATTAGTTCATCTGGAATGCAGTTTCTTGAGGACATTAAGGTTCTGTAAATGATCGCGTCCGCTTGAATTATTCACAGGATAATTGTATTATTCACGGATACTCACTTGAAATTCGTATGAGTAGAATCATTATATAAATATGAATCATTGATGGTTTACAAACACAATGGTTGCTTTGTGAAAATACTGACGTCTTTTTACATAATATTTATTTTTACCTGCAGTGGTTGTAATAGCTTCTCAGTCAAGCGTTTACTCTAATCCCCAAAAAAGCATCGTTCATTTAATTTGCATTTGAAATATAAACCTACCGAGAAGAAAGAAAAACTTCCACGCTTTCATACGCTCATATGATAACACAAAATAATATTTTCGTGATACGTCAAATTTGGGCAGTTTACATTCCCTCTTGCAAATAACTTCATAAATTTTCTTCATATCTTATAACTAAATAACCTTATTCATAAGTCGGTGGGTTTATTTGTTGTTTCTATGCTTATATGTGATCTCTTAATGTATCCAAATGATAGAAAATTTTGAAATTTTGTAAATATTGCGAGTGAACTGTAATATATATTTTATAACGAAAATATAAATAAGTTGTGGTACAAGTTAATTTTCAAATAAATGTACATTCGTATTCAGTCACCCTTCATAAATTGATCATGTTTTTAAACATCATATTTTACTATTATCATTTTTTTAATGGCAGTGTTTTATTTTGAAGATAAAACTTGGCGAAAAAGTTTTGACTCAGATATTTTTTTTCGTTCTCGTGTCTTTACCCATGCGTTTACTCTCTGCATCACTATTTATACAAAAGTGTAATTTTCTTGTCTTGAAAGTGCGAAAAGGTAGCGAAAATGTAGTATATCAATTTTACATTTACCAGTAAGTTTCTCTACCAATTTTTTCTTCGCGTGGGGGAAATATTTCCTGTCGTCTATCATGTATAAATACGAGTAATATTTTGGAAATTACCGCGAAGACTTTTGAAAGGTTATACATCATTTTTAAAATAGTATATTTGAAACGAATTTTTTATTTTAAAATTTCAATAGTTATGTTGAAGAAGATAGGTTGTTCGTCATATATAACTTGTTTTTTCCAAGAATTATCATTTATTAATCCCATATCAATTTTTTTAAACTTGTGGAATGTTTCTAGGTTCTATGGACACATATTTCCAAACCATATAATAATAAATTTAATGTCAAAAATCAATTACAAGCAGTGTACGACCACGTGGAGGGAAATAAGCTAATTTCCGTGCTAATATAAACTTACTTTATTTATATGTACGCACAACAATGCGAGTAAAATAAGATTCTGAAATGTGTCATGCAAACAGTTTCATCAACTACATGATGAATTCGATGCACATTTTGGATACTTAATTCACCCACGAAAAGGACAGTCTAGAAATTCTCCTTTAATGACACCATTACTCAACTGTGATAAATCCCTTTCTGTGTCAGAAGAAAAATGGTATAAGTTTTCAGTTTTCAGTAATGGGAAGCAACTTTTAAAGCCGGTATTTAGCATAAAATATTATTATAAATTATGATAAAAGAAAAAAATACTTAAGAAAAATGTTAAATTTGACGTCTTATAAGAACAGAAATAATAATTTATTTATTAATAATTGTGAATATTTGTAGAATAATTACATGTAATATATGTCATTATTATTACATATATAGTATAATTATATAATTTCATATACTTGTTATCCACAATTGTATAGTGCAAATGGTGTAGTGGATTAAACCCCTGCGATTAATACAGAATGTTCAGACATTTTTTGATTCATGTCATTAGACAAGTGAACTCTATGCTCTTGGAACCAATTGAGTGGCATCTCTCAAACGTAGAGTTTCTAGGAACAATTTCTTCAAACCTCATAGGTCAATTCAACATTTACGTCATTGAGTTATAAAAAAAGGTGGTTGGACATACTATGACTGACTCAATCAATTACAGATTTATTTATTAATTATACTGGAGTCCACGAGGCTGCACTTCCCCGTCAGAACAGTGTACAAGAACCTACGTAACATTACGTAATATTCACGCCATCGATCAATACGGTCAACCTGTGACGTCATGACGTCCCGCTATCGATTGGCACATAGATCGCACCGGCAGCGTGAGTCTCCAACTAGCGAGCCACGGACTAGCAACGTCCTCACTCGCCATCAGTCAGCAACCCATATCACTTGCTCTCACTCAGCGGTCGACCGCACATCACATCATCACCTCGTCCAGACGAGCCACGCCACATGACTCACTCGCTCTGCCAACATTTTGTACCATGAGACAGCTGGAGGAATTATTCTCAACTTGAAGATTATCTGGTGAGGGCTTCGACACGCCGTTGAATCGCCACGTGATAAGCACTCAGCAATTCAACCTCAATTCGACATCACCTCACGACGCGAGCCACGGACCAGCAAGCGTCCTCAATTGCTGTCGCACATCACATCGAAATCGACTCACGCCATCCGAGCTGGGTAATTGAAGGAATCTGAATCATATCACCTCATCCCAGTGTCTCACCTAAATCTCAGTTTTCTATTTTCATTATTTCAACCTTCATGTTTTATGTCATTAAATTGTTCGTTGGCAATTCAGAGTCTAAACACACCTTATCTTCCTTCCTTATTTTCTTTAATTTGTCTAAACAACATGGTCCTTAGAACCCAAACACCTTCCTCCGTGTATAGAAATTTCAACCCGAAATTGTCTGTACACAGGAATTCCGGGTTCGATTTCCGGCTCGTCGCCATTTTCACCGACAATTATCACATATCTTCTCCATGTGTGGGGTACATGGAAGAAATTTATGCAATTACAAATCTTGTAATTGTACATCTACATCGTACTCTTACATTCCAAGCATCTTATGTATTATAGATGTTGTGGATTCATTTCATTTAATTAAAATGAATTGAGTTTGTTTCGTAGTTTCGAAATTTTTGTAAGGAAGTGGCAAAGCATGTAATTTTACTAGTAGTTGTGGATTGCATAGAGGCACTTGGTATGTTATGTGTAAAACATCTGTGCACTCTCGGAGAGTGAACGCAGTCACAGTGAACGCAGTACGTTGATAGTTTGGCTACGGTCGAGAGCTCGAGACCTGACGGCGGATTGCGGGGGGTCAGCCAATAGACTTACACATAAACAGACCCAACGGACGTATGTACTAGTGCGAAGGGGAAAACAAAGTTTTGTATCTCTGTCTCTCTCGCACATCGACTTGGGTGGGCGAACTCCAGTTCCCTCTCTGACTGCTGAGCATAACTCGTTGCGCACAATACCTTTTCCCTTTCAAGCGGGTGTGTGTGAGAGCGATACCAAACAGTAGCTCCTGTCTCATGTTATCACGGATAATCCACAGCAGAGACCGCTTGGTCTATTTATGTATGCCTATGGGTCGACAGCAGTAGAGAGACAACGGAAGTTGGAAGAATGCACGGTTGACGGTCGGGTTGATCGATAGGTTGCGAGATCATGGATAGCAGGGAAGACTTTCTTATCTACACAGTGGACCTGTAGGTTGCTTATTTCTTTGTGAATCTGATGACTCTGCTCTGTTACAGTCAACCATTAGTTCTGATCATATCAACATGTGGTTATTTACTCACCCCAGTATCCATTACTCCTCATTATCGTACCGGATTCAAGAGACGAGAGCTCCGTCAGCGAAGTCGTTCATTCACGAGGTTCTTTGTTCATGGTATTTCTGCACTATATATTTGTTATCTGTATGGATAAACCTTCAATGTTAAAAAATTCATTTCTACTAATTCTTTATTTAAATAACTAATATTAATTTTTTCTATTAATTGGAATCATTCTTTTATTGTGGTGATATTTTGGTGCACAAAAGAATCATTTTGCACTCTTCTTTTTTGTGATAAATATTTCTCACAATTTTGCGTCATCAGGGTACTTAAAGATTTGTTACTGTCACCTAATATTTGTTGTATTTGAGCCCGGTATATAGAAAATAAGACATTAATTTTATCTAGTTTCAGGAAGAATGAAAAATCGATCTTTTTTTTGTTATTTATGCAGAAGAAGAAATAGTGTACGTAATACAAAAAACGGAGTTCACAAGTTATGGAAGTGGGTCACACTAATCACAGAGTGGCGTAGAAACAACTCACAATGCACTCATTAAACTTAACTATGGTCACGTAGAACAAATACTCACTTCATGTACACGTGAATTGCTTTCCATTGCATATAAAATTAAATGAGTTATATCTAACACTTTTTATACGCTTACATTTTGATACGTCAAACAGCATCAATCATTAATCCAACAACTAAAGGGTTACACAATGTTTGCAAAATTAAGAGAAAATTAACATTTGATTCGATACACGTAAGGTGAATTAAGATAATTTGATTTGTAAACGAAATACATTGGGTCGAATTTCATTTTTTTAAGAATTTATATCTTGTTTTTAATGGATTTATGTCTTTTCGATTTGGGTTTTACTGTACAGATTTTGTAGTAATATTATTTTACCTAACTTTTTATACTCTCAGTAGAAGCTGTATACATATTTCAAAAATGTACAAAAAACAATGATTTATACTCATTTACGTGTCTGTGAAAAACTAATAACTTTTACAGACTACATACCAAGGATTCGGTAAAAAGTAATAAACATATTGCTTCACATTGACGTACTCTTTATGTAGAGTACGACAAATCCAAATTCAGTTAAACTAATTTCTCACCACTCCAATTCTGTTATCTACGCCGTTTAATGGGGAAATAACCAGTGCGTGTAAAACGAAATGCGAAGTTTTGGCATCTCATCGATCAATGTTGCCACGATCTCCTCAGTACTCACTTTACTTCTCGAATGAATTATCGTTTCACATTTGTTTTATTGCTGCCTCTCCAAATACTGATGGTTACAAATGATTTGTGCCATTAACTTAATATCTCTGTAATTAGTACGTGAATGACGAATGATTTCATGTACTCACTTCATGTCTTGCCACAAGAAATTATACATTAACACCTTGAAATTAACTTCAATGGCGATGGAAGTATTACTCATGTATTTTAACCTAGTTTTCTTCATCAACACTCTCTATTTGGAATGTGTTATATTTTTCAAAAAATATTAAAAGTAAATTTGAAATAAAGATATGTTAGTGTCTGAATAAATGCAAGTTATCAACAATACAAAGATATCAAACAAAGAAGTATTTCCAAGAATGAGTGCATCGAAACCGTTCTTGAAATGTGCATTTTCGGAAATGTGGTTGCATCTTGCGATTTAATTAAATATTGACACATGTGGACGTGCTTTTATTGTCGATACTAAATTATAACAAAGAGTAAATCTTATCTTAATAGTAGAAACTCTTACGATAAGAAAATGCTGTAAAGCAACGGCTACTATTTATATAAGCGCACAGATTCATTCTACCAACGTAGCTAATTTCAACACAAGAATAAATTAGAGGTAATTAATGAAGGGTTTTATTTGAAGTAATATAGTGCTGGTGGGTAGTATCTGAAAACACTGAAAGTTTTCAACTACGAATTAAGTTTCACTGCTGCACATTGAAATGTCAAAAACGTCTCATAAATCAATTGGATAATTCTCACCACTTGCTGAATTATGAGGTCCATATAAATCAAATGTCTGATTTAAACAGCCTGCATATACAGCAAACAATATTACTATCGAAGCATTACCCTGGTTGTTTATCATATATATAGTAGAATTTCTCCGGATTCCTTATTTTTTTTATTGTTCCATATTATATTTCGTATTTATACAAATAAAAATATATCATGGGAATTAACATAAACACTCCAGAAACAATTAACTCATAATCTTTTAGTGGTGACCTATAAGTAAGATTATGAGTGCTCTCGAAAATTTTTATAAAGTTAAATGGTTGGACAATTGTAAAGGTAAATTCCTTTAAAAATTGTATACTTAATACTGTTTTAAATTTTAAATAAGGAAATGATTTGTCACTAACATCATCAGGTTGGAAATACACGAAGTGATAAAATAAATATTAATTAAAATTTAATACAAATCACGTTAAGAATTAATACAAATGGTAAAAAACAATGAAAGATATGAGTAATGAGAAATATTAAAAAACAATTCATATAACGATGTACTTTCTTTCTGGTTCTGTTCAAGTAAAGTTCAACTATGTACTTACGTGCGGTCGATAAAATTTTGTGATGTGCGTTGTGTCGAAGTGTAGAACATGCTAGTTGAAGAAGGGTGCAGGATAGTGAATAAGGAGGATGTCATTCTTCATCACGGTATGGGGAAGGTGAAAATAAAATAAAATATTTATTTATAATTTTACACGACTTTCAAACAACACTTCTCCAATTTATAAAATTGAAAATGTTTTAATCAATTAATCGTACTAAAATGAATATAATGTTGCGATGAGTTCAGTAATCATATTGTGGTATCCGCAGTTTATTAATTCATGGTGTTCATAATTAATAGACTTTTGATAAAAAAATGAACGTAAAGGGTAAGATCCTTTCACTTCTTATTTCAAAAGTGTGTGTTTCGTGTCTAAAGAGGTTCTTTGTATTTATGAGTATAGATTTTTGCTGCAATGAGTCGGAGTTTGTTTTTGTGACTAGAAAAGTAAAATTGTGTATTAATATAAGCATTAACGTCTTTTGATTGAATACGTCATTTTAACTTATCAGAACAAATTGTCTCGCCTACTGTATTCGTTGTCTTGCCTGATCAATTTGAATATTCATCATTGAATAAGAAAAATTCAAATCACTCCTGGAATTAAAAAAACAACAACAAAATATGCTGTTGTAATCTTGGGTAGAAAAGAGAACAATGCTCTTACAGTAAAGTATTAATATAAATATTGCCCTGCTAGAGTATCTCCTCACCACAAATTTAGGGTTAGTTCTTCATAATTTTGACTGATTCAGGGTAATCGATGGTCGTAATAATTCATGAGATTGAATGCAGCGGCGTATTATTGTTACATGTTTCATTTCACTTGAAGGTTAAACGGAGGATATGACAATTGTAGTCACCGCAAATTGGATCGTTTTGTTTCGTCTATCCATGATGGATTTCACCACAGAGCATTTATTCTGTGGTTATTTTTACTCCTACAGTTGTACATACACCTCATTACTATTCCCCACAAGCGTGGTTTGAGCACTCAAAAATGATCTCCGTATAAATCGGCCATTTGTAAAACACGATCGCGGCTTTTCAGCTCGCATATCACTCACATACATGTTGCATCAGAACCACGTGCTATTTAGAGAAGGACTCATATTCGTAATTTCCAAATTAACGGTTTACACGAGAATATTTTTAGAATGTACGATCTATGTGCGTGTTTCACGCTCAGAGTAAACGAACCATTGCAGCTGCCATCAACTCCACGCGTCATATAATTTCGTTTTGCATTCACGGATATCTGTATTTGACTGCTCGCCGTGTATACTGCCAAATGGCTTGGATTACTCAAAGTTCAGAACTAGATAAGAATTGTTGTGAATTTTCTACAATTACATGGATTTTAATGGCTGTAACTAATGAATTACAAATGGAATTTTGTTATACACACGCAATTACTTAATATAATTAAGCGTTCATTAAAATATTAAAATGATACTCTGGTCAAAACGTATGAGCAAAGTAAAATAACTTTGATCTTAACACAAGATATTAATAGGTATTTTTGTAATATCAGAATTTTTATTGCTCTCGATTTTGAAATAGTTATTTACAAATTGTTTTGGAACAAAAATTTACTTATCATTTTGTACAGAATTTAAGGGAATATTTAGGCACATTTGATTGTTGCAATAAGACGTTTCAAAGGACCAAAAATGTAAAGGTGGTTGAGCAATAGAAGTGCCAACAAAATAATTTAGTAATATAAATTGCAAATAGCAAAATAAACCATTAAAATGAGGGTTTCAAATAATAAAACACGAGTTCTCGGTGAAAACCTGGATGAGTTGCTGCGATGAAGTGATGATGTGATTCTCCAATTGTCTTGTTGTGCAGCCTAAACGGCATTAGGTTGGTGTTGATTTGAGGATTTGGGTTGAGGTTTAGTTGATGTTGATGTAGTACGATGTAGTTGATGTAGTACGTGGCCAAAACCTTGCTGGCAAATGAGCTCGTGGTGGGCTGACCATGAAATCGTCTCGTGGACCGATTATTTGTGATCAGGTCAACGAGAGATGCGTGGTGCCCGGCTGAAGACAATTCGAGGAGTCTTCAGTCAGAGGACGAGTGTGTTCAGGCAATGACGAAGAATGTCTGAAAGTTGAAAAATGGCTTCACGCCGTCACGCCCCGTTTGTTAACATGTCACTTCTCGGTCGATCATGCATCGAACTGTCAACATCGATCGTCCATCTTGGTCGATTAGACTTGATACTAGATGATACCAGAATGTTAGACTATTTGAAATTGTTCTGGCGAGGAAACATAATAAAGTTCCTGCGCATTTCTTTATGATTTAAGGCTCGTTTATCAATATAATTTTCATCCTCTTCTTCTCCGTTTCATTTTTAATAACCCAAAGATGTGATTTTTTAAATAAAACTATGAGATTTATGAGGAAATAATCAACAGAAGCTCAACTATCACTCATAAAATGCATAAAAGAGCGTTGAGTCCACAGACCATTCACTTGACCTATGCTGCTTGTTGTGGCCAAATTCGCAACACAGGTATCCTGACTTTGTGTAACTTTCTCAATAAACGATGAACACTCTCCGTTTGCTGTGGACATATGCATGCAAGAACGTGAGGTACAATTTTAAATTGACCTTGTAATGTTAACTGACGAATTTACTGTTGATTCTATTGACTATAATGGTTTTCTTTTGCCATATTTATATCTATTTGCAATAAATTTTCTATTTTCATCCTTTCATAAAAGTCTTTTTCAAAGAAATGACTGGTGTGGATTGCTTCACATAGTTATCACTATTGTATAAGCGTGAGTGACGAATTGTGGAATGTTGTAAACTGACATTATTTTCCCTGCTTTGTTTGTCACCCAAGAGGAGTTAGAATGCGAAACAAGCTATATCCTTTTTAATAAATTTTAATCTAAAATCTTGCATGTATTGTTTAAATTGTTTAACGGCATCTGACGTTGTGTTTTTAAAATACCTTATATTTAGATGAATTAATTGTATTTAATAAATTTTTTGTTCAAACAAATTCCTCAAATAGAGAAAGTTGTAATTCCTTGTATGTTGCAAAATTTTTTTGGATTTAGCTAATTAACTAATTAACACCCTATTTCAACTCCATGACCATTTGTCCTTCAAGTAAGTCTTAAGATTTGCCTCCCTGTGAGCTATACCAAAAATTTACTTTTAATGGGAAAAATATAGCCCGTGTTTTATTAGAAGTGACTCACTAAATTATGTGGTAGTTATGTTAATAATTTCAAAATAAATAAAGCTTTCACTGCCATCTATTCATTATTTTACATTGGCCTGCTTGCATATAAGTTTGAAAAATAAAATAGAAATA
This sequence comes from Laupala kohalensis, assembly GCA_002313205.1. Lineage (NCBI taxonomy): Eukaryota > Metazoa > Arthropoda > Insecta > Orthoptera > Trigonidiidae > Laupala > Laupala kohalensis. The sequence goes on from NNCF01126896.1 coordinate 785,439, forward strand.
AACCTTGCAAAAAAATAAACCTTTCAGCAAAACCTTGCTCTAAGTACAGGGTTGGGCAGGGAGGTATGGATGATTTGAAATAACACTTACACTCTCATTTTTAAACGAAACTCAAAATTTTTTTTAATGTGTACCTTAGATGTTGCCATTACAAAAATTAAATTAAATTAAAATTAAATTAAAGAGGAAAAAATTGAAACATTGATTACGTACGAAAAATAACATCTGTTAAATGCTGTCCGTTTTTGTCCATACACTCCTGTAGACGTTGTGAGAAGTTGTCCATACTCCTCTGAAGCATTGCACGTGGTACTGCTCGAATTTCTTGTGTTATTGTTTCACTCAGGGCTTCAAGTGTACGTGGTTTGTTTATGTATACACGTGCTTTTAGGTAGCCCCATAAAAAATAGTCACAAGGTGACAGGTCCGGTGACCGAGGAGGCCATTCCACATCTCCACGCAACGAAATGAGGCGCCCAGGGAAGGTCTGCCTCAAAAATTCCATAGCTGCTCTCGATGTATGGCATGTCGCCCCATCTTGTTGAAACCATACTGTGTTGAGGTTGATACGTCGTCTTCTCAATTGTGGCAGAAAAAACTCACGCAGCATCGTTAGGTAACGATCTGTATTGACAGTGACGGTTCGACCGTTTTCTTGGAAAAAGTAAGGGCCAATGATGAAGTTTCGACTAACGCCACACCAAACAGTCAATTTGTCGCTGTGTAGAGGTTTTTCATGGAGTTGACGTGGATTTTCAGAAGCCCAATACCTAAAGTTCTGCTTGTTTACCACTCCTGACAAATGAAAATGGGCTTCGTCACTCATAATCAAAACAATATCATCAGTCATGTTTTCCACCATTGTTTCTGCAAATCTGAATCGTCTTCCGTAGTCGTTTTGCTGCAATTGTTGGACAACCATCAGCTTAAATGGATGAAAATGCAGGTCCAAATGTAAAATCCGGCGAACTGATCGGTTCGACATGCGAAGAGCACGAGCATGTCGCACAGCCGAACGACGAGGGCTTGCTTCAACTGCTTGACGCACTCTTTCAATGTTTTCCGGGGTTCGTACCGTTCGTTCACCACCTCGTGCAGTTCCAGGTCTCAAGGAACCTGTTCGTTGAAAGTTATTCACCCACTTCATTATTGTTTCAAACCTCGTAACACGACCATGACGACCAACGTTGAAATGATTCCGGATCCGTCTCTGAGTTTGAATGACGGAACGGCCCGTTTCAATAAAGGTGTTGTACACAAACACGCGATGCTCCATCGAACACGTCTCCATTGCTACTAAAATGGCAACTCATAACAAACAGATACCCCCACTCTTTATCCGTCAAGGTTATCCCCACCTTGCACGACGCCCCGTTCAAATCATCCATACCTCCCTGCCCAACCCGTTATTTTAGCTCATCAAAAGAAGATGTATTTCAACTTTTTTCCACACGCAAACTTGAATATTTTTTTCTCTAAGTGGATGTAACGCTTTTTGTATCCTAGCATTTGTATGTAAATGTCGCATAAACAGTGCTATTGAGTGGCTGGAATTTGTTCTAGAAATGATTAGAAGAAAATATGATAAAACATTGGACTTAATATTATTCTCTCGTAAATTTACGACTTTTCAGGTCCGGGATCATTTTCAATCTCCACTGTAAAAGGAGAGTAGTAAGCTGCTTCATTACAAATGTGACCTATGGAGATGTAAGTTAAAAAAATGTCAGAGTACTTTTATTTTTGAAAATTTCCGAAATTTGTCAACATATTAAACGTATCAACTGAAAACGTATTGAAGCCGTTTCCGAATTTCATCTTACGATCAAAATTCACATAAAAGCACAATAGAAAGCCCTTTGTTGTATTCCAAGTCGTTTACAATCAATGCACATTTCGACCACATGCACGTGAACACCCGAAACGTTCCTTTGCAGACCTCAATAAAGTTAGCACTTACACTTTATCAAAACAAAACTAAAATTAGCCTAGAATTTAGTACTAAATTAAGTACAATTTGCACTAAAAAAGATTTTTTTGGTACACGCGTGGTACAGCCATAATTTATATTGCCGCCTCAGTTTGGACATTTCTTGCCAAAAACGGTTTTTGTGTTTTTCACAGTTACTTGATAAGAACTGTTAGTATAAATATATGTACTTTTATCTCATACACATTAATATGATAAAATCGAACCGTTTTCATTTCATTCTGGTAGAGATAAATCCCTAGAAATTATTATTTGGCCTATAACTACACAATATGAAAGAATAATTCTAGCAAGTATGTCCAATTTGCATTATTGTCTCGATGAACAAAAAATTAAACAATTAAAAGTCACTGACAAATAGAAGAAAACTGAGGAGGGCTGGATACCGAAACTATTTCGTCCGAATTGTGAGTGTCTTTTATATGTTTTCTCTTCTTATTTTCATTAGATTTATATATAAAATAAATAAATAAATAAATTTATTGTCAAAAAACAGTACAAA
>NNCF01126896.1:789440-815013 GCA_002313205.1 Laupala kohalensis
GTTTATGATGACATGTCGTTCACATACAATAAAAAGAGTAAAGGCCTGAGAATTGATCCTTGGGGTACTCCGCAAGTAAGTGGCTTTGTTTCTGAAAGACAACGCTCAAGTATTTTATTTTTAGTATAGGATATTTCTACTTGTTGATATCTATCTTTTAAATAAGAAGTAAGCCATTGATGTGGAAGTTCACGAATGCCTAAAAAAGCAATTTGGAAAGCAGAATTCCGTGATCGATGACTTCGAATGCTTTGCATAAGTCAAGAAAAACACCCTGAGGATTTTCTCCACGGTCTAGAGATGTGGTAACATCGTTACTAAAAGTGTGTAGTATTTATTTTTACTACACACTTTTAGTAAAAGTAAATAAATTGGTTGGATCATCTATGTATAAATAATTTCTAACGCAAGGATCCCTTTTCGTTCGAGTACTTTCTCTCTTTAAAATAACGCGTCATTCATTTTAAACGAGGAACTAGATCGGAGATCTTTAAAGATCGCAGAGTCATCGGAAAGGAAGCAGAGCCAGGAAAATGGGAAGCGCTGACGTTCTAAGACAAAAGGAAGTTTGCATCTTCAACAAAACTAATTTTCCACCGTCGATGCCAACCTACCTCGGGCACGCACGCCTCAACTTCTGTGGTCGTATTCCTTTTCCACTATGGTTCCCATTTCACTTCTCTTCGTGTGAACGATTCATAACTTCTTGAGAAAAAAAAACAACTTCTGAGACATTCGCAAAATCAACTTGTTTCTAATGTTTTATTGACTATTATCACTTGAACAAGAAGCTAAGCGTACTTTTTACTGAAAAAAAAATAAAAATTTTATTTGTTTTTATATTAGAAAAGTTTGATGCAAATAATTATTTTAAAGAAGTAAAGGTGAAATATATTATTATTTCTATATCATAATACCAATGAATCCTCAATAACCCTTGCCCCTTTTTATGATTCATCCCATTAAATGTATTATTGATGTTTAATTATGGATTATATTTTATCTAATAATATATTTCATTAATAAAACATTATTTCACATAAAATACGAATGGCCGATCTTTGTTCGTATGGTAATGCATGTTTAAAAATAGACCAATGCATATAATTTAATAATAAAAAAAGCGGAAAAGTTCCCATGTTTTACTAGGTACATCATTAATTATGTTCACAACCACCTAAAATTATTGGAGTTAATGTCATTCATTCATTAATATTAGTTTTCATTTTATAATGGTCTGTTGATAATCTTGTAATAATGTGATTGGTCAGACAAAAGTAGGACATACCCAAAAAAGAGCAGACTTTTTGGACGCCATGAAAACTCCTAAAATTGGAAACCATTTTCAAGGGTTATACTATAGTGTTTGTCACATAGGATATTTTTTCTAGCGTTTTGGATTACCGACATTAAATCATGAAGTAGATCGTACATAGTGTATTAGCTTAGTATGAGGTGTCATGAAGGAATAATACCTAACCCAATATTGGAGAATTGTGACAACTTTTGATGTAGTCTGCAACCTTCGTTCCGTCAAAGATTTAGCCTCTTTTCGATTTTCATTTCATGACTAATAAAATAACAACTGGCATTAAGATTTTTATTGTAATAATATTAAGACATAATATTGAAAATTTTAATGATGAAAAACATTATTTAATTTATATCCATTGGCTAATAGTGTAGTACAAATAATAATCAGGAATTTACTTGGCTCCTTTGAAATTCACAAGAACATATGGTGTTCGTGCGTAACGGTTTCGTGATTATCCCACCACACCTTGTAAAAAGTGAAATATATGTTTTGTAATATCCTGTGATATTTAAATTAAAAAAATGTAATGATACTGCGTAAAATTTGCTGCATATCAAAGTAAACTTCCATCTCTTGCGTGATTTAAAAGTTGTTCTTTTTTAAAAAAGAATTCTTTCTTCCATGAGACGCTATGTATAACACCATCACTTATAATGCCAATTATTTCATGGCTGGTGGGGCATGTTTTTCAAGTTGAAATTTGAGTAAGTACACGTTACTCTGTTTAATTAGGCAGATTTCAGATATTTTTGTGATTAAATTCTCACTCGTTACATTCTATTACAATTTTTTAAGTATATAATGAAAGATTAATTTAAAAAAAATATTTTCTAGCCATCCAATAAAATAACATCAGTTATTAAAGTTATTGGTAAAATTGTAACAAAATAGGCAGTTCAGTGCGGGTGAACTCAGATCAAGAGGAGCAGAACCGAATGATTTCTTGATATTCTGACCGAAAATTATTTGTGACATAGGTTATTTTTTGAAGCGCACGAATTAGATTAGTTTTGAAACCTAGCTGTATATTCTCTTAAATAATTTTTTCTTCAAAAAACTTCTCACAAACTACACTGCGTTTGAAAGCTGTAAGATTTTTCAAATGATACACAAATATATACGCACGATAACTGTTTCATTGTTCTATCAACATACGATAAACAATATGGACTACCCATTAACAAATTGTTAATAATCATAAATAGAACTTTTCAGAGTTTGAAAACTCATCTCNTTAACAAATTGTTAATAATCATAAATAGAACTTTTCAGAGTTTGAAAACTCAATCAAGTCTACTAACAACTAAAATTCCGTTTGAAGTATATTAGTTTCACGAATGCACATGGACACATTACACCAGTTCATGAATCTTTGTGTAAGTTTAAACATTTCTTTTCGATCCCGACGCCATTAGGGCTAGGGTATCTTTCATTTTCCTCTTCTCCTCTTTCCTCTTTTTCTTCTTCTCCTTCTCGCCCCCAGGGGGCTTACATCTAGTAAGTACGTGTTTGGTGAACACGGGGTCCCAAGCTGAGTCTGATGTTACTTCCACTTACTTGTGCGAGGCTCCTTCCTTTCTCTCTCTTGACCTCCCTTGGTCATCTCCTGTTCTTTTCGATCCCGACGCTATTAGAGCTAGGGTATCTTTCATTTTCCTTTTCCTTCTTCTTCTCTTCTTATTTCCCCGCAGGGTGCTCAGTTTCTACTGAGTATGGGTTTGGCGAACCTACGGCCCCGAGCTGGGGACTGGTACTGCGCCACCAGTCCTCGGACACCGAAAGCTGTGGACATGCTTCAGCGAACACCATTGGCGCAATGGTGGAAAGTTGAATGTTTCAAAAGACGGAGATCTTGCCTTCATTGGCCGGGTCGCGAGGAAGGATTAAACCTCTATTAAAAAAACCCTCAACCTCAAGGTGTGTTACACACCGATGAGTTGAATGGGTGTTAAGAACAAACACTTGCTAGCGTACAACCTCTGGGGCAACTGCCGAACCTCAGTTAAATAAGGCTTAGTGGCGTGATGTTGGGGCTCCACGTCACCGGACATTTATTTCCTCCGAACTCGTGAGACAAAATGAAAGATTCTCGGAAAACACTGCCTTGCGGAGTGGGCGAGCCGCAGGGGAAGTATTACGTCTCAGGATCTTCGAACCGACCGAAGGTTGACAGCCTTTCTACTTCAGGAAGAAAGGATAATAAGAAACAGAATATTTCACATGAAAATGTTTTATTGTTATGACACTTATAGACGGGACACTTGAAAAAATGTCCATGTTCCATAATTACAAAGGATTGCAGGGTTTAGTTGGAACGCTGAAATCCATTAAAAAGTTGCGTAATGGGTCAATGCTGTTGGAAACCAACTCAAACAATCAAGCGTTGGCACTATTAAAATGCACCTTGTTGGGAGAGTTCCTTGTGAAGTGCGAGTTCCATGTTGCGCTTAATCGCAGCAAGGGTGTCGTAAGTTGCAGAGACATAATGGATATAACAGAAGAACTTGTTGTAGAATGTGAGGCTGACCACGTAGTTGAGGTCAGTCAAATCATGAGGAAGGTTAATTGTGTTCTGGAGAAGACCAGTTCCTTCATCGTGACATTTGACTGTCCTCAACTACCAATGGATCTGAAGGCTGGATGGCTGAACCTGCCGGTCCGTCCCTTTATACCAAATCCTCTTCGCTGTTATAAGTGTCGGAGGTTTGGACACACGACAACATAGTGTAAGGGCCGTGATACCTGCGGAAAGTGCGGAAAGGAGGCACACGAACCCGGCGTCTCATCCCCAGGGCCTGCAAAATGCATTAATTGCACAGGCAGCCATCCGGTATGGAGCAGGGAGTGTGTCGCCCTTTTCTAAGAAAAGAAAGTGCAGGAAATTAAAAATACGGAGAAGATCCCATACGGAGAAGTGCGGAAGAAATACAGGGCTTTACACCCTGCATTTTCTACAAGTTACTCCACCGCAGCAAAAACTCCAAAGCAGATAAAAACTGTATCTGTTCAAGCCGATTTCACTGACGTGCCTACGACAACGTCGTGCACATGTCAGTGCTAATACGGAAAGAAAGATAATTCAGTCGTTCCTGTCAAGCCTAAAACACCACCAACGCGCGTCCATCTAATACAAAGAAACCAAGTAATAGTAAACTGCACCAACTACAAAGAGTAAGACAAAGACAAAGTAGGGTTCTAGGGCTAAACCCCTGAACCCTGTTCACATTTTGAAAACAATATCGTCAAAAAAGTCGCAAAGACATAAAAACAACGTCTCTGTACTCACTTCATCCAAGTCAGATAGTGCATTGTCCGACGGTGACGCGGAACTGCACATTCACGAGCCTAACCGGAAGTTCCAAAAAGTACTGACTTCCATACTTTAGTGGAACCTTAATGGCTATAGAACTCAACGTAAAGAGATACAACTCTTAGCGCGTCGTAATCCGATCGGCATCTGCGTACAAGAGACACACCTTTCACCAGAACACTCACCCTCTCTGTAAGGATACAGCAGCATCAGATATGACGACACCACGAGAGATCGAGCCAGAGGTGGTGTTGCCGTGTTTGTTAGAAACACAATCCTCTGCTCACCTGCTCTCCTACAAACTCAAATTCAGGCTATAGCTGTCAAAATTCAAAGCGTGCCAGCCATGACCGTGTGTTCAATCTATCTTACTCCGACACGAGATTTCTCGGAGACTTCCCTCAGGGATTTAATTCACCAGCTCCCTCGACCATTTCTCCTCCTCCTCGGAGATTTCAACGCCCATGCTGTACTGTGGGGCTCGTCGAGCGGTTGCCCCAGGGGCCGTCTGCTGAATTGTCTCTTTGAGCGGGAAGATTTATATCTACTGAATACCGGGGACATTACCGACTTTGCGTTTGTACCGGAGTCATGGACCTGTCAATTTGCTCTCTTGAAGTTGTTGATATATTTCAATGGAAGGTAGAAGATGATCTGTATTGTAGCACCATCATCATATCTTGTTGTCCTTGCAGGAACGTGCGACAGTTCCCGAATGCAAGCCACGGAAATGGATTCTCAGAAAGACAAATGGGACACTGTACCGCTCTGTCTGTCTTCAGAGACACGGGTAGTATCCAAAAGAGGGTCGACCATCTGACCCAGGTGATTCATCACGCCGCTGAAGAATTCATTCCGAAAACATCTAATTTTCCGCGAAGGCCTCATGTCCCCTGGTGGAACGACGCATGTCGGTCCTCCATTCGGGCAAAGGGCATTGCGGGAATGTAAGGGTATTCCATCTCCGGAAAACCTCGCTGCATATCGGATTGCTAGAGTGGAAGCTCGCAGAACTATCAAAGAATCCAGATCCACCTCCCGAAAAGAGTTTCTAAGCACCATTAAGAGAACAACATCGTCCACTAAAGTGTGGGAGACAATCCGAAAGACTTAATTATTAGAGTCGGGTTCTTACAACATATAAATGGCAACAGTGATGGCTGAATACTTTGCTGACTTAGCATCTACAGCAGACTGCGATCCTGATTTCGTGAGAAAAAGGGAAATAGCAGAGAGCACATCGTTTGACTTTCGATCTACCAACTGGGAACCCTACAACTCTTCCTGCTCTATGTGGGAACTTGAGTCAGCTCTAGCGACAGTCCACGACAATTCTCTAGGCCCTGATTCAATTCATTATAAAATGCTGAGACAACTCAGTCTCGAGTCCAAAGAATACCTTCTGGATATCTTTAATCATTCATGGTCCGAGGGAGTATTCCCTAATTCCTGGAAGGAAGCAACGCTTATCCCTTTACAAAAACCAGGAAAGGACAAAATGGCCATCAGTAGTTATCGAAGCATTGCCTTGACTAGTTTTGGCGGTTGAACTCTGGAGAGAATTATCAACCGACGTCTTGTCTGGTATATTGAAAGGCATAACTTGCTGAGTCGATCTCAGTGTGGTTTCAGAAAATTCCACCCTGGACAACTTACTTCTTCTCGAAAAAGCTTTTCTAGATTATTTCGTCTGAAGACAATGTGCCGTCGAAATATTCTTTGACATCGAGAAGGCTTATGATACTACTTGGCGTCATGGCATTTTAAAACAACTCAATGCCTGGGGTTTAGAGGATATCTCTCTCTGATGTTACAGTCCTTTTTGGATTAGCGTTCCTTCCGCTTCAGAATTGGAAGAGACAATTCGGATTGCTTCTTCGAGAGAACGGTGTTCCGCACGGCTCAGTCCTTCGTGTGACTTTATTTGCAGTGGCTATTAGCAGCATAACATCCACTGTAAAGAATCCTGTTTTACACTCTCTTTTTGTCGATGACTTTGCTAATTTTTGTTCATCGCATAGTGTCACAAGTGCGGAGCGACATATCCAACTCGTCCTCAATAGATTATACCACAGGTCGAAAACGATAGGTTTTCGTTTCTCTGCTGGAAAAACACGCTGTGTTCTTTTCAGTAGGAGACCAAGCCATCTGGCAGAACCTCACCTCGCTCTAGGGAACTTTGTTCTCAAAATCTATCACTTTGTGAAATTCTTAGTTCTAATCTTTGATCAGAGATTGAATTGGATTGAACATCTGAGAGACCTAAGAACATTAAAGTCTCAGAATTTATTGAAGTGCCTGAGTAGCAGGGTATGAGGCACTGATCGCTCCTCCTTGCACCAGTTTTCTCGAGCGTTCATAAAATCTCGGCTTGAATATGGCTGCGTTTTATGTAGCTCTGCTCGTGCAAACTATTTAAAGAAGTTGGGTAGTGTCCACTATGCAGGAATCCGACTAGTTACGGGAGCCTACCCCACNTCCGGCGGCAACTCCTCAGGCTACGACACTTTTGGCCTTGTTTCCCCGTGAGACCTATGGCTACCGTCTAGGCAACCTGTGCAGTGTTTACGCCGCTGAGTGCTACGACATATTGAGAGCAGTGCAATCAACAAAGTGCTCCCGGGGATCACATTTCCTGATTTGTTCTGATTCGCTAAGTGCCTTTCAATCAATCCAGAATATGTATCCGGCTGATAAGTTGATCCAGAACGTCCTGGATGTACTTTTCTCACTGCGAGGTGATGGAAAGAACATAATGTTTTGCTGGATTCCCGGACACGTGGGAATGGGAGGAAATGAGGAAGCAGACGTTTCCGCAAAGGCGGCATGCCTTAAGACTCGCGTGGATTTCTCCACGATTCCAAAACGAGATCTCATAAATTCTATCAAGTTGAGGATTCTGAGTGAATGGAACAATAAGTGGTTAGCTGTTGAAAGGAATAAGCTCCGATTTATCAAATCTTCTGTTGAGTTATGGAGCAGTTCCTGTAGGCCAACCCCTGCGCGACGAGGTCCTGCTGACTCGCCTGCGCTGAGGACATGGTCCTCTGACTCATCGGTATCTCTTACTACTTGATGATGAACCCGATTGTGACGAGTGTAGCTGTTCTCTGTCAGTGCGTCACCTACTAACGGATTGCAGAAGATACTCAAGTATATGGAGACAAATTGGTCTGGCTGCAGATTTACCAACAATTCTCGGAAATGAAACGGTTAATGTTAATAAACTTTTGAATTTTATATGTAGATTGGGGTTCGTCTTACAAGTTCTCGGGAGGGTTTAAAATTTGCAATCATTTTTCATCTTTACTGTCTTTTTTCTTTTCATTGTTCGTTTCTGTAATTAGAAGATATATATAGAAATTTTTTCCTCTTTGTGATATAATGTATTGGTATTCTATTTCCTTTTCTTTTATCTTTGTATTTAGATATTTGTTGAATTCAGGAGGGTTTTTTAGTGGGTGTGGTCGAGATATTCGGCGAGTTCCACACACGGGGAAGAGTCACTACGGCTCTTCTCTATGGTGCGAAACTGCATTTTTCCCCACCTGCATGGGCTCTAATGACCTCGATGTTGACGAGCCCTAAAACCCCACAAAAAAAAGTTTAAAAATATATTCTTGGGTTCCGATTGCCACCATTTTGTTCACTATTTTCTTGTTGCAGGGGAATATGGTATATCGTTGATAGACTTTACTCGACACGGACGAATAAATTCATGCATAAGCAATATTGCCAACTATTGCGTGTCATTTCTGCTTGATCACTTTCCGTTAGATCTTCTCCGATGCAGCCTGATTGAGATGAAGAACTCCAATCAACCTTAGAACTTGGTTCATAAAAACTCTGTTCAGGCGCCTTTTGATGAAATGAGATCTGAAACGTAATAAAAACGTACACGGGTATCATTTTAGTTAACTAATAGAACATCCTTTTCGATACTTCAAAGAGAGTACGTCATTAGTATAATGAATAGCTTACCATGACCTTTTTACATGACCAAAAAGGTGGATAGAGGAATGAGAAAACTATTTATAGTTTGGAGAAAAACATTTGTGGCGGTTTTTGGACCTTTCACCGCCACATATTTATTATTCGTCCACCACGACCGACATTTGTGAAAATTCTCCAACCCTTATAGTAGTGTAATCAAAGAAGAAGAAAACGGGAGATCTTTGGCCCAGACAATGGGTAACAAGTTCCATATGGATGGGAGGAAATCATAACAGGGTAAGTCTGCAAATCGCTAGTGAGAAAAGCATGTAGTAATAAACATTTTCTTTTGAAATGTGGAAGGGCTAGCTAAGAAACTGCCTCGCAGTTTCCAGGAAAATTTCTCGGCGATTGGTCTCGCTGAAACGTGGAAGAAAGTAGGAGACGACGTGTCAGTGAACGGATACAAAGCTTTTAGTAAATTTTTTATGAGAAAAANTATTGTAACTCTTTGTCAAATTGAAGGTAACTTTAGTTTTCGCGAAATTACAGGTTATTTAAAAAATGCAGTTTGCTTGAAATTAGATTGTAGGATCTTTGAATTGATTATTGTTATTTTGTATAGACATCCACAATGATCGACATACTACAACACTACATTTTACGACGATTTAGAAAATATACTGGACCAACTTAAAATAAGGTATCCGTTTGCCGGACTGTTAATATTAGGGGTCTTTTATTCAAGAAAAGGAGAAGAAAAAGCTGTTCCCCAAATAATTTAACATTATGATGAAAACATGAAAATTTATGCTGTACGCATCATTTAGAAAGCTTTAACGGAAATCATGGGCAAGATTCAATGGGCAACTTCACATATTATATAAAAACGAAAGTAGTGTGATAGATCATGCCTTAGCGTACGAGAAAACACTGCAATCGCTAGACGATTTCTGCATTGAAAGTAGGCTAAAATCACATAAATCACAAATAAGAATAAGATAAAAATAAATTATTCCGGAAAGAAGTTCCAAATTATATCACACAGAAAACTTCCACGTTTTAAATGGGCTGAAAGTATGAGAGATCAATTCGTTGAGAATTTTTGCATGAGCTTCAAAAGTTTGTACTCAGTTATTTACTCACACCTATCCAAAGGAAATTATAATGCATCAGCTGAAGTGCTACCGAATGGTCTTTATGAGCAGGTAGAAATATGAGAGTATTGGAAACAAGTATGATTAGACCGACAGAGGCAGGATGGAACAACGCTAATTGCGAAAAAGCGAAAAATGAAGGTGAAAATGCACTAAATTCTGTGTTTGGCATGGGGGAGAGGGAATTCTTGCGTCAAAAATACACAGAATTACAGAAACAGTATAAAAATACCTTATTAGAGACCAAATTAGCCTGGCAAGGGGCGGAAGCAATTAGGATACAAAACATGATTAATATAAACAATACTAGCGACATCTGGACAGCTATACTGAAATTAATGCGGAAATCGTACATTATTAAACTTATAGGCGGGTTAAGTTAGTAAAATCACTTCTGAGATCCTCAATATGCAAAATATTGTACTTACTACAAAAAATGAAATGGAACTTCAAGTACCTGAATTAAATATGAATATAGAGAAAGATGAAATAATGTTTGCGATACTGGATCTAAAAACTAGCAAGGCGATGGTCTCCTATCCGAATTTTCTAAAGTATTAAATCACACAATTGCTCCGTTGCTTTGTGATATTTTTAGTTATATGTATACAATGGGTAATCTGAAACAAATCTATTATTTTTCTAAAATATAAAAACAAATGCAATGTAAATGACATCATTATCTACAGAGGAATTTCACGCATCAGTTTTGTAGTATACATTTTCTGTAAAACACTGTATAACAGACTGAAAATATGGACTGAGGTTGAAGAAAAACCATCGATTTTGCAAGCAAGATTCATAACAAATAATAGTACAATAGACAATACGAGCATTTTTATTCTTACCTCTCTTGCGGAACGGGCAACATACTTTAAAAAAGAAAAACTATATTGCGCTTATCTTGACTTCGAAAATGTTTTTGACATGGTAAATAGGATTATACTTCGGGCTACATTAAGAGAAAAGTGCGAATCGACTAAATTTATCACTATGCTAAAAAACCACATACAATACCGAGAGTGCATGTGACCGTCTTCATGATGGCACGGTCACAAATACTTTCACAGTAAATCATAGGGTCGAACAGGGTTGTGTGCTTTTCATATTATTCTTAGATGGACTCATCGATAAGCTACATAATATTAATTCGGATGCCTCTACAATAGGCATTGAAACTATTGACAATGCCAGGGTTATTGTTCGCCGACAATCATGTTATCCTTTCAAACACTCAAATACGATTACAAAATAGTCTAAACACACTTGAAATCTTCTGTGCCGAATTTCAGCTTAAAGTAAACATTAAGAAGATACAAACTATGATTTTAAAAACTGGCTGGGTGGTCGTGTTAAATAAAAAGTGGACTTGTCGGGGAGTAACGCTGGAAAATGTGAAGGAATACACATATTTAGGTACAGCTATAATCCATGAAACAGTTAATAGAATGAGAGATGAATTTATTTAAGAAGTAAGAACATTAAAAATGAAAGAGTATTATTAAGTTAAGTAACAATTAAGATTGAACAAGTAATAAAACTATAATGAATAAGAACGAGACAGTTCATAAATTTGATAGAACGATATAGTTCGTAATTAAATCTAAGTTCAATTCACGCAAGTCTCTTAATCGAAAAAACCGCAATCGTAACTAAATTGGGAATCGCGCTTATACAACACTGGTGTGAAAGACATATAGTCTAAACCAGAGATGCGTTCATACTCACTGTCCCTATCCAGAACCAACAAACTCGTCCTTAAGGTTCTTCAACTCTCGACCTGGCAGAGGGATTGAGTCAAGGATATTAAACAACACAACAATCTTTGCTGACAGTGTTGTGGGGTTACAGAATTTACACAACTATCCGTCGTGGTTGACGAATAATAATTATTTTAGAGGTAAGAAAATCCGAAAACCGCCACACATTTGTTAGAGAGTTATAATTTTTTTGACTTCGTCTATTCTTGTTTCGCGGAATTGTTATTTAAGAATTCTGTCACGAAATCATGGTATTCCTTACTCATCATTCACTCTCTAGAACACTCATCAGTTTCACACTCTTTTCAGTACGTCATTTGGCACGACGATTCAGCACAAATGAATGGCAGCAAAGTAAATTGGAACTGGTTCTGCGGTCGGAGCAAGCTCTGTTGCTTTGATGGTCGATCGTTCGATAAACCCTCCAACCGACCGACCAGTATCACCGCAGCGATTGTCGTTTGTTGTTCTTGTTATGAAGAAAAAACTTCCTCTATTTATCTTTCACACTCATATTCATTCTATACTGAACCCTGTACCTGTTCTCACTCTGGTTGGTAATTGTCATTTTCTTCTTTCGACACCATTCTCGCATTCTACATCTTTTACAAGTACTTCACATTACTTCTAATGTGTGGTTCTTTTTCACTCCACATCTTTTATCAAATATTTTTTTCATCTAATCTAAGCGTATGATTTGTTAACTATCTTCTTATTATATTAATATGTACAGTTTCCTTATATATTTCTTCCTTTTCCCACCGACCATTTCCCATTTATGTTATTATTACAATTATTATTATTGTTATGAGTGAATTAATGTCCTCCACAACTTGAAGCTGGATCTTTTCCACTTGATGAACGGACATTGTCAAGTTCAATAAAGCTCTTCTCCTAAATTTTTTTCGCACTATGTGGCATGTGTCAAGGATTACGGATTTCTGCATATTGGTCAGTGTATTGACTGCTCCTAGTATTTCCAAACGGCGTTTTGTGGATATCGGTACAATTACTGTAGCTGAAATAACTATTGTTCGAATAATAACTTTCTCCATTTTCCAGATTTTCTTGAGATGGTCAGCCAAATCCTTGTATTTGATAACTTTTAAGCTGTACGTTCTGTCAAATTATTACTATTACTATAATAATAATAATGTATTTTTATCTCACCTAATGCTAGTATCTTTTTTCCAATCGGGAATGAACCACATTCCTAGGGTTGGATATAATTCATATAGCAGCTAATTATTATTAAAGTACCACCCACTATTTGCCTACTACTATAGATGGATTTGAGAAAGAATTCATGTAATTCAAATGTTTTTTAGATTGTATTAGTTGTCATTGGAATTAAATCAATTCATAACGCGTAATTATAAATTTAAAAAACAGTGTATAAATTATCTTTGAAACACATTGACAATCAATAGAAATTCGTTTCTCCACAGTGTTTCGTATCAACAACTATCATACCTCAGTGTCATATGTAAGTGTATTTCTTTAATTGAAATTAAATCGGAGGAAGAGCTTCCGAACATAGAGGTGAAGGACCCTAGACATTCGCTACGCCCTCTTCAACTTGATGAAGTGAAACTTTGAATGCTGGAAAATGGAGAAATTCGGAAAACTTGGAACTGCATCTTCCATTCAACAGGATGGTATTGGATTTATTAAATAAAAAAGAACACGGGAGATTTAATATTAGCTGAATGTTAGCCATCATGCCCTAAGGAATCTATATTCTAGTACTTCGCTCCTCGTAAAAGACTATGATTGAAATAGTGTATAATTTTTTTCTTTCTTTTACAATTTAATATTAATTATGTCCTATTATAGTAAGAGAAATTTGATAATTAAAGTGAAGAGTGATATCTATATGATTGACGAACATTACATTTAACTAATGAAGAGTTGTTAAATCTCCCTATGATAGATCTGAGCCATTTCACGATAATCCGCTAGTAACAAATCGCGCCGCATCATCACTGCTACACCCAATCAACAACCATCATCACCTCTGACCCTAGCTCCGGTCTCATCAATACTTATGTTCCAAACACAATTTACGGCAGATTTCATCATTTTATTTATCGACTGGGTCTGGCGTGAGTGGTTTTGTTCCTTAGCGTCCTTCTTTTACCGTCCAAGTGATATAATTTTATTTACATTCTGGTTTAGAATTGATTGTTATGATACGATTAGGATTAAATCTTGAATGTAATTTATTGTAACAAGTTTTTGGCAAAAAATCCATGGTTTTAGCACAAATCGAATCTGTTTCACATGGCTTGCTGGTCCAAGTGATTTTATTCCCTGAGTATTCATAATATTTAAAATTCATTTAATAATTATTGAGTATTGAACAATTAGATGTGGGACTGTGTAAATACCTAACTACGTTGTTAATTATTGACTATATTTGTTCAATACCAGGCTGGATTTGCTATCAAGTATCCAGGTAGTAAGGGGGTACAATCAATTAACCCGGTATATCTGGGGATAAAGGTATGATTGTTGTCCCGGGTACCGAAAATAGGATAAAACGTTATGACATCATGGTTGTCACTCAATGATAAGGTTATCTCCACTTCACGTCATTGAAGATGAATTCTTACATCTGCTCAATTAATTGAGGTTCAAGTCTGCTACCCTACAAGTTTTAAATATTAAAATTTTCTCGCAGAGTGAATTTTATGTTTAACTAACTCATATTATTTTTACAAAATATTAATTTTAAATCTGAAACTTACATTTTTCGCCAACAAAATATATTGCTGAAAATAATTAAATTAAAAAATAAAAGAATTCTCAAACGTTGTAACAACACTGTACTATAATATTTGCTGATTGCTAATCAATTATGACTCTCATTAACTTTTCTTGTTGCAAAATTACGTATATGTAATCGTATAAACATGGCAAATAATACCCTTTTTTTATCTTCCTACTTCGAGTGTTGAACGGTATTATATTAAAAATGAATTGCCGTGCTTTGTAATAGGTATTTGGGATCCTGATAGCATGAGGCACATAAAGATACGCACATCCTCACAAATTGGTGAGAGCGGCTGAAAAAAAAATCTAGTAAATCGGATTGACCAGCGGCTGCTCGAAATGTATAGGTGAATTAATGTGACTCATTAGTTTATCGGAAATGAGATTTCACACCACGCATTTAGCTTCACTGTTTTGTCTCTCTAGGGCTGTTGACGCAGAGGTTAAAAGAGTATGAAGAGAGAAAAGTGAATAAAAGGAACTTGCATTTATTTTGTTGCACTTTTATCTTATTAGTTAAAGAGAAATAAATTTAAAAGAAATAATTTTTGTGTTGTAAGGACTCGTGAAGTGGAAAACCAGTATTAGGAAGTGAGCCGTAAAGCATATTTTCTGCACGTGTTGGTAATTTTTATTTCCGACTCCCAGGGAAAAGGAACTTTGTTTGAAAGAGCCATTCCAAATATTACATTTGCTGTAACTTCTCAACTTTCTTTCCTCTTCTTCCTCTTCCTTCCTCCTTCAGAACTCTTCTAAGCTGAGTGTAACATGGATCATTTTAAAGATTAAATCGAGAAAAGTTTTAGATACTGTTTAAATATTCAGCAGCCACAGGTAAGGAAGTGAGAGTGCATTTCAGACATCTGAAGACGAATTCTGTTTTCTTTACTAGACCTTACACTCTTCATTCTTCTCTCTCATCTCTGCCAATTGTTGCGTTTAGATGCAAGTCTTCTTTTACAGGCTCATTTCATATTGTACATGATGCCAGAAAACTATGTACAACAGCAAACAAACAAGATTCCGGAGGTTTGAAAAAAATTAAATAAGATAGTTGATTGTTCTTATATCTATCTTTTATGGGTAATCTATTATAATCACAGTATACTTTCATTTATATTATAGTATTACCAGTCGTAATATCATAGGCAATGAATTGAAAATGAGTATTGTTGAAAGCTACGTTTCTTATCCAAAAATTAATCATGTGCTAATTATTATTCCATTCCATGAACACTGCATTTTAGTTCGAGCAGTCGAGTAAGAAAATGTTTATTGGTGATATAATTAACCGTTCGTAGTAACTCGCCGTTGCCCGGGAGTTTAACGTTTCGTTGTAAGAATTTCTCTAAATATATCTGTTTGTGTGTCTGTAAGTAAGTCCTTATCCAATTTCAGCCCTTAATATACCATCAGTGATTTCTCACTTTCCTGGTCAACGCTTATTTCTAATATATATTCTTAATATTACCTAAAATATTCATAATATTTCTTTCATAGTCACACAATAAATTCCCTGTGAAAATATTTTAGAATACATTTTATTTATCGGATATTTTCTAGAAATTTAGATATATCTATTACCTTTTGATTGGACGATTTACTTGATCGGAAATAGAAACAATTCAAGATATACTTTGAACTAAAATATATCAAACAATGCGTCTCACTTTTAATATTTTTACTCTACTTTATATATTGTTCGGCAAATATATCATTTCTTTGGGTGCAGACGGTTTCCGTACCATTTAACTCAGTAAAAATTCAGTATATTCATTATTTCACCCTCTACTATTATCATATTCCTATTTAAATATCATTCGCACGGAAAATATAATACAGAATATTATGGCAGAAATACTTTCCCCCACCTGCTAGTTGTAGGCAAGTTTCATGCGGTTTCATATTTAGCATTAAGAATTTAAACAGAACATCAGAATAGTAATAAAATATACAGTAATATGCAATGGAGCATTATGAATCTCGCGTAGAATTCTCTCCAAATATTGTTCCTTACCAGACGCGTGAGAGCAGATATTTGTTAGGACTCAAGTATTCATGTAACAATTTTTTTTCAAATAAATCAGTTAATTAGTTTCTATTTTTGATGTATTTTTGAAATGCTGTCATCTCGAAAAGGAAAATGTGAAAGATGAAATAATAGTAAAACATGAATTCATATTTTAATGCACACAAGTATTATTTATGTTATGTTGGATGATGGCGGTGAGGTTCAACGCAATTTAAGAGATTTATGTATGCTCTCAAGTATGCCACTTCATTTATGTGATTTGTTCCATCCTGTTACGCAGAAAACAGTGCCTTATTTCTGGGATATTTGTATATTAATTTATATGATGGTTCCAATTCAGCCATAGTTTCCAAGCTCCCTTACTACGAAATTCATCTACATAAGCGCAGTAGTTGTGATGATACGTGGCAGCAAACATAAGAACACTTTCACGTTTGTATTAGTGAAGATTATGAATACTCTAACAATAAAAGTGGGTGAAATAAAAATCAAAGTGAACAAGTCGCGTTTTGTGGTTTTAATTTATAAGCATTTACAAAGAGAATTCGCATGACATCCTTGCACTTTCAGTAACAGGATAGAAACAACATGAATGGAATATATAACGTGATACAAAAGTTTTAAACGCTTGTTCATGCAATATGTTGCCGTTCATATAATCCATAAAGAGGTTAATCTTTTACCCACAACCGTTTTTTTTTAGAACATAAATATGTATTTTTGAGGATTGAAAAAAAAATGAAACTACACCAATTTTACATTAATTGGAGGTATAATTTGTTCTGGAGGTCCTTAAAATAAAAAAAAAGGAAAAAAAGAAATCCACAATAATGTAAAATACACACATGAAAACACATCTCACTATTCTTATTATTAGTGAAAATATGAATGAAGATGATAAAAAATTAATATTGTTCGATGTATTTTTTTATATTGACTCAATTAACAGTAAAATTTATGTTTTGTCAAAAAGGTATCCCATGATAAGTTTACCTGTCTTAAAAAATTATTTATACCCGTTGATGAACACTGTTCCCAAATAACATTAGATGACATTAAATTAAAAATTTATGAACATCTTAAATAGACAATGCTTACAATGTTTTATTCTTTTCAAAGATTTAAAAGTATAATATATTTTCAAAAATAAATAAATTTATTAACAGAAAAGCAATTACAAACTGCATATGACCACGTGGAGGACAATAAATAAACAAAATATACATTGAATTGTATTAATTGAAATACATGACATGTATAATGTTCGTCATATTAATACAACAGAATACCAAAGTACAGCAGACAAATATTATTTGCATACGTAATGTGTGATGTAATTATGTTATGAATACTTATATTTCCGGAATAATTTATGTCTATTCATTAGACATATTTCTCGAAATAAGGAAACTTGCACTGAAATTGATTTACAATTTCGTATTTTTATTATATTTGTTGCATTTTATTGACTTATTCATTCTTAACATTTACCTTCTGGAATTATTCATTTTCTCGTCCCCATTAACGCTCTAAACACCCTTTGTTCCACCACTACTTGAAACTGTTGCTCCGCCACTTTGATACCACGTTTCTGAGAACTAGGCCCTGAAGATATCCTCAACATCCTCATTTCACCCAAAGTCTCGCTCTTGTTCCACCCTTGCGCCTCGAGCCCTTCATCGCCCCAACCGCCGCTGCCGTCAGGACTCTCCAAAGCACAGTCACATACTCGCCGGAGAACGCCCACTTCGCTACGCCTCGTGCGTACGCTGCTTTAAGCACTACGATGTGGATGGAACGGGTGGACCGAGGACTGGCGTTACTCTGCGTCATCCTGTGTCCTTTCACTCGCCAACATACACTGTCATGATTTATCAACTTTCATTATTCGATTGTACGACACTCCTTAATACGATCACTACAGCAACCAAATTCTGCTATGTTGGGTATCTTCGTCATTATCCTATTAACACTTGCAATAACCCTCCATCATCCATTTTGACCCCACCTTTGAGGTATCTCAATGCGTCAGTAACTGTCTTCTGTTAAAAGACTTTCGCAAACTGATAGTGTTGCCAATAATCACTTGTAATTTAGCTAATATAGCCAGTAATCAATTGTGATCCAGCCATAGTATTGTCTCAATTCATTAATATTAAGGTTTTTCTTCTTATGTACTATTTGTCATATTTCTCAGACTTCTTACGTAACATATATGTAATTCAAGGTAATAGTAATGAAGTTTAGAAAATTGATGAAAGATCAGAATATGTCTGATTCATTGAGGAATACTGCACAATTTACTACACAAAATTTGTAACGACTTAAGATCGATAGAGCTATCGATACGTATCGTTTTTCGTGGGGGATGCGATTCTTTCTGTCTCNGGGTTGCACCCATGTATATCTTAAAATATATTGAAATTAACTTTTGATGTACCCTTTAATAATATTATTGTGTACTGCGTAGTTTTTCTCTGCAAATGACGAACGGCACGGGTCAAGTAGCTAAGTGTCAATTTTCTTTATTATTATTATTATTATTTGAGAACTTAAAATTGCCCTTAAAATGGCTTTTTTAAAGAGATATGTAGGTGAATTTGGGTATAGTTGTAGATATTACTATTGGCACTATATTGACTTGTTTTATTCTTTGTACTTCCTTAGAGAGAGATGTGTATCTTATATCATTATATTGTTATATTATTATTATTGTGATAAGGGATGGGATAACATCACGTCATTGTTCTCCTACGCCACCAGTGCTACCAACGTAACAACGTTTCATTTCCCCGCACATTTCACGCTACCGTTTCCCCTTCATCTCCGCTTGCATCTAACGCTGTTAGTAAGTTGTGGCGTCCGTTCGTACAAACCCACGTCTTGCTCCACATATTCATCCACCTACTTTCCTTTCACTCTCACTTGGTCGCTACGAGGCTTTTAGAGCAGGCGCTCATTCGCTGCGATGAGCAAGAAGCCCTCGAGCGTGTGGGGCGATGCCTCGCGATGGCCGAGTGAGCAGCGAGCAGTTGCTTTCGAGTGACCACTTAGCCTTCACGGAGGGTGGGGGTGGTGGCGCGGCGGTGTAACAGCGGGTGCTCGGCAAATGCAATACTTGAGTGGAGTAAATAGCGCGCGTTCTCTCTTGTTTAAATACGGGTGTATCTTCACTTACGATCTCATAGCTAGATTAACATCTTGAGTTAATGATTGCTTGCGGTATTGCGGCAAATCGACGCTGTATACGAGTGTCGTGTTATTTCTGCTGAACACTACTCATTCACATGCGGCGCTGTGTGTAAAGTTAGTGATCGTATTCTTTTCGAATGGTCATGATTGGTCTTTATAGTGATTACTGCAATGGTGTATGGAATATATAAGCAGAGAAATACTTAAGTTTAAGATCTATTTTCTTGGGTTCCCTATTCTCTAATTTAGTCCACATCCGTGACCAGTTAGCATCTCCTTAAGTATTCAGATTTTAATATAAAGTTTTTTAATAGTGGGCTATATAGAATTATTGCTTTCGAGTATAGACAGTTTAATGTTAAGAGGATTTAATTATTAGTTTTGCATAAGTTTGTCATGTAGTTGACTTTAATGTCTTAAATAAAACTAGAATATATTTTAATGATATGAACTTATTTCAACTAACATGAATGTTTCGAAGAAAAATTCGACGCGCGAAAACCGAACGGTAATTTTCACTATTTTAAAGTTTCAAAAATATCATACCTACCCATAAATTTAACCAATAATAATGTATTATAAATAAATAATAAATAAATAAATTTATTGTCAAAAAACAGTACAAACTGCGTATGACCACGTGGAGGGAAAAAAAAAAACTAAATTACTCTCCGGAAGCAAGCAAGGGACCATCCCATCAATTCCGATCAAGGGCCCTAAGGCAGAGGCGGATTNTGTCCGTAATTATATTTCCACAAATTGTTGTCCATGCAACAAATCGATTAATTAATAAGTAACTGGTTTTTATTCATATTTTCCCCTGGTTGCCCACATTTCGCCATATTACGACCTGCTTATTAAAATTAGAGCTGTGCTGAGAACTTTTGTTATAACTTTCTACAATTTACGCAATATAAACTATTTGTGGATTTAAAACAATATTAATTATTACAACCAACAATATAAATAATTAATTATTTTCAATAACACGTAAAGAATAACTTTTGTGTCAACGTCTATTTAATTTGAATCCAATTATTGTCTGAAGAAAATCTACAGTCATGTCATTAATTAATTAACAACTGATGAAAAATCAGAACGCGGAGGTTAAAATCAAGCCACCTTTAAATGAGCTACGGAAGGAAGTGAGCGCGAGAAACTTCGAAGCAACTACGCTGAAGTGAACGAAACAGCAGGGTGGCTTTTGCCGAGGGAAAATCAATGAAAGCGCGTGTCCAATTAATCAGATGGTAGTGCGTTCACTGGTAGCTCGAGTTGCTTTGAAGTAAGATCTCTCAGCTTTTAGGATGCTCTCCCTATCCAATTTTCCATCGGGTCACATTTTAAGGTTATGACAATTTTCGATTTTTCTAAAAGGAATATATAGATTTGATCATTTGAAGATTTGATCATTTGATTCGTCTTTTAGTAGCAGAGCTGTTTGGGGTACAAAGATCCAAGACGTAATTTAATTTGGGTTTCAGTGACCAAAAAACGTCGTTTCAGATATTTCCATTGACGAATGTTCTCAAAACTTCAAAAATTATAAAACTATTCTATGGAGAATTTATGAAATGAAATTATCAAAAGAACACAGTTTGCCTCATTTTTTTGCTGAAGAATATGATTATATTATCCTTAAAAACGAATTGGGCAGTCACCAAACCAATAGTGAATATTCATACTTCGTTGTCAATGTAGGTTACACTAAGAAATTTTAGAGAGAAATAACATCCTCCTCTTTCTCCATTATTGTTTAGTGTATTGTGACCGTGTATCCCAAGATGAAAATTGAAACAATCACATTTTTAGCTGTTGTGTTTCATTGTGTAAATTTTAGTTTATCTCATTAATGATAAAACTACATTGAAATTTTAAGATTTACAATTATTTAACACATATTTATTTTATTCAACGCTCAATCACATATCTAATGCGTTTCTCGATCATCCTTCCTGTTCAGACATTATTTTTGGGTGTTATGTTATGAAACAAGTGAATCATCTATGAAACACATACTCTTTGTGCACAATGAGTGACATATCTCAATGGTTGGATTTATGTGGAAAATTTCTTCCAACCTCATAGTTCTATTCAAATTCTACGCCTTTGAGTTAAAAAATAGATGAAATGGTTAGACATAACATAACTGGCTTTATTAATTACAAGTTCTTTTATTAATTATATTTGTAATCCACGAAGCTGTACTCCTCGCCAGAACCATGTAAAGAACTCCACACTATTACGTAATATTCACGACATTGATCTGGATCAACAATCGATAGATGGTCAAGCTGCGAAGTCACGCAATCGATTCATCGATCGACCTCGCAGCGAGGCACACACAAAGAGACGGATTTGAACAATTGAGGGCTTTCATTCGCCCTTACAACTTCGCCTAGAGAGACAACTCCACTTCGCCTTAGTACTATCATCATTCGGCAAGCAAGTCGACCTTTTCTCTCCTTCAGCCTGCACCAGGACGCAGCTGAAGGCATTATTATCTACTTGAATATCTTTTTTTCAATTGATTGGTCTTCCATCCAACTTAACTGGCATCAACTCAAAGCCATTCAACTGAACTTATACTACACGTCATCCCAGCTGAATTTCAAGGACCGGATCATCTCATCAGTGTATCACGGAAGTTCAGCTTTGTATATTAATTCTTTTTCTCCATTCTCATAACTTGTCATATTAAATTGTTTTGTTGGCAACCAGTGCTAATTCACACCTCATCCACCTTTCCTCATATTCTAATTCATTTAAACGTATGGTCCTTCGAAACTCACCATCCTTGTGCGGAGATTTTAGCAAAAATTATCTGCACACTTCCGATAACAAAATTTTCAATTCTAAATATAATTGGCTTTTACCAACTTTTGGGAATTGCGATATCTTTATCACAATATTTGTTTAAAACAAGTGTACTAATCAAACACTTGAATCGACACATCTGAATGTTTTATTTTCATGACAAATTGAATTATGAACGCACGACATTGGGAACCTTACGGATGAAATGATTTATAAACATTCACCAACTTAGGGGGAGGGTACTTAGAAACATTGGGGCACCCACAATTACGCTACTAGTTCACGTAAAAATATTAACGACATAAATTATATTTCCCTACATTTCATTTTGCAACAGTTGTGCTCTGCGATGAAGACACATTTTTATTTCTTACGATAAGTAATTCATTAGTATTCGTGCTACGAAGGGGCCGTGAATTGCCGACCTGAGCCTCCGTTGACCTTCTTCGTGCTCTCCGTTCACATACTGCTTTATATCTCCCACTCGCATTGCGGTCGGCAGAGACTTGATGTATTTTCCACGAACAAGGTTTCCTACTTCGTCCGTGCTCACTCTGATATATATTTAAGTTATGCTACTCACTAGTGAAGATGTACTGAGCCTACACAGGTATAGCAATACTACACTAACGGTTGCAAGATATATCGAACTCCTCTCCTCACAAAATTGTGCTATTTCATCATTACAAAGAAATCAGGAATCACCCTTATGTTGTGTCATGTTTAACGATCAGAAATTGAACTTGAAGGGTAAAAGAGATGAAGTTAAAATGAGTTAAAAATGCTGTTTCATACAAAAGTGTTAAATAGCTCAACGAAATGAACTAAGTAACACATTGCATCTAAATCTCTTTAGGATTGCCACACGACTTGACACTTGACAAGAGATTTATGTTGATTCCATCGTGTTTTGGAATAGCTGAAATAATTTATTACAATCCTTAAACCGTTAAGTCTAAATTCAGGCCACATGTGTGGTACAGTCCTAGTCACGACGTCGACATAAAATAATGTAAAAATGTCGATATGCTTTTCGAATTCACAGTTTTCAGTATTAGTGACACGAAGAGAGGTAATCATCCCTACAACCCGTATGGGTGGAGTGTGAATAAGATATTATGAAAAGATTATTAGCAATCTGTATTAGCGTCGAACCACAGTATTCAGTGAATTATACGAAAAGTGACATGACACCGTTTCAAAACTCGTTCAGCACGTATGGGGGTTGATTACCTCTTCGACTTCTAGGGGTGAAGTGTAACTAGGCTAATCGGTGACGGTCTCCGTGGTATTTAAGTACATGTAAGTCGAATAGAAATAATGCAAGTCTATAGAACCATCTGGAATTTTTAAGTAAAGAAATGATAATGTGAATTGCAATATGGCGACAATCTTGGATATGATAGTCACTAAGTTTGGGTGCACAAATACGGCGGATTTATATGTTACGTCTGCGGTGCTAATGCCACATTCCGTGAATCTTCTTTCGGTTAATACGCATTTCCCAATCAAACGCTTTGAGGAGATGTGAATAGGACCCAGAATGGAAGCTTGTGGCTTTTTGCTCCTAAAAATGTAGACAGTACACAATGTTTACAAAATGTTTAATCAAATGAAATAATCGAAAACCTTCTATTAGAATGTAATAATAAAACGATTGTCTTTAATTGTATAACCACTTCATGCTTCCAGACCGTACCGGATTCATTCAGCTAGTAAAAATAAATTATTTGACACCAAGTATACTTATTCTGAACTGTTGGAAAAATTGAATAAAAAAATTTAAGACCTCAAAAATAATTATTAAAAATCAACTTTTGATCAGATGATTTTTGTAATAAAATAATGTAGTCTAAAGTAAGAATATTATTTAAATGGTCAAATAAGTTTATGTACGTAAGATTTTTTAAAATAATTTCAAACTACCAATGTACTACGAAAATATCTTGGAATAATTTTATGAAAATGTGCGTGAACATAGTCTTATTGTAGAGGTATCAATCCAAACGATACATCTTGTTTGATTGAGCAATGGTGTATATCAATGCAATGTATTTTCAGATTTTACCCACAATAATATCAATATATCTTCTGAACATTCAATAAACTCACGTTGTTTCTTTGCGTTTACTAGCACGTCTTCATCGATCTGTTTACCTGTCGAGACAAGAGACTTGTATCGATTTCACCCTAGTTCTAAACTTCGTGTTCTGTTGATGTTACCTCCTACTTCTTTTCACTTGGTTCTTGACTGACACAGCATATCCTGTTGCGTAACCTACTTGGCATATTTTTTGAAGGAGGTTAATTAATACTACTGTAAGGAGGAGTTATTCCATATCAAGTTTTCGCTAAGGCGATTCAGACAACTTGTACGGGGATAGGGATGAAGAAGCCAGTACACAAAAATTATTTATGTTGTATACAACTAAAAACAAAGGAAACATAATATGTTTAGCAAAATATGTACAAAACTTGGAAAATACGCTTTTTCTCATATTACTGTTAATTGTACATAAAATTTACTTTTGCAAACTTCCTGAAGGTAAGTGCAATATATTCAGCATATTCATTAGACGCAGGTAATGGCGGTGATACATGTTCTTATGTACTGTCATCTACAAGCAACGGGGAATACTCATGTCGTTGAGACCATTGGGCTGGCCTTGCTCCAGGGTCATGTGTAGAACACGTTAAAAATGTGGTGATGTCGTCCACGCCCTCCAGGCCGCCACGAAAACACGTGTCTCTGCATTGGAGTGCAGCCAAAACTCGAGACACGACGCTCTCCGGAATATGGATTCGCGGAAAAGGGGGGTTTCGCAGAAAGTGCAGTTTTATTCATGGCGGCCGGTTTACCGCGCACGACAAGGCTATACGTCATGCGCGATCCTCACGGGAAGTGTAATTTACAAGAGCGGAGACGCATATTAGTTTGTGGATGAAGGTACGTGTGGTGCAGAGCATATACGAGGCGAGGAAGAGAAGATGTGGTTGACGCGAGTATATTTTATAGTGGTATTCATTTATGATGACATATACTAAATTAGTTGTTTATAAATCTGCTACTAATAATGTTGTAAGTAAAACAACCTTATATTTCGGACAATTTATTTTTCACTCTTCATGCATCTGTATATCAACGACAGTTGTCAAAGATTTAAAACTAAAATCTTTAAAATTGCTAGTAGACCTTTCATAATCAGCCACAATCAGTCTTTCACCTGATGATGTCTCACACATGAGACGAAACGTTGTGCTTTCATGTATATGTTTTAATAT
>NNCF01126896.1:834726-862436 GCA_002313205.1 Laupala kohalensis
TTGTTGTTGACGTTTGTGGTGGTCAGTGGTCGGTAGAATTTACAGTTGATTATGCTTGTTTTGTTTTACTGACTCCAATTTTGATATAGTTAAGTTTTCAGAAGGATAAACTTAATGTTTTACTGATACCGAACCCAAGGAACAACGCCTGACAAAACAATTGATTAATTTTAACTTTGACCTACGTTACTTAAATTGAATAAGCAAATAAAAGATTAAATTATGTTAAGAATAAACAGCAGTTGGTTTATTTACACAACAATTGCAAATGACGTTTTCGTCAGTTGAGGATGAATAAAGAAAACATATTAAACGTACAAAATAATACATACATAATTAGGACATCTTATAATTGAATAGTTGACATAATAGTACTAAAATCACTGAAATACATAAGAATTGAAACAAGAAATAAGAATGAAATTGAGAAATAGTCAGCAGGAATCAATACTAATACGATAGCAATCGGTAAAAATGAATTGATTGTGACTAATTGATTATGTTTGCTCTCACATAGATAAATGTCGATTGACAGAGAAAAATAATCATTAGCGAGAATTTAGAAGTGTCGATAGACAAATAAATTAAGTGTTGTGTTGCAAGATAGATTAATCTGCAGTTTCTTACAGTTTCACGACTTTAAGTCGTCGTACTCACAGTTGTTGTTATCAGCAGTTATCACTGAATGTCTCGCTTCATGTAGTATCGCGCACTGAATTTACACTCATCAGTTGCAAGTTAATGAAAATACTGCACTGTTCGAGGTAGATTTGGCACTTTTTATATTGCTGCTAGCACGAGCACGTCCGTACCCTGTCGCGGATCTAGCAAGTATATCTGTCTTCTTCTTCGCGTTCGACTGTCACTTGTTTAGTTTCCTCGTTCTTGATTGGTTACTTTATTTATTTTATATTAGTTATTTATTCATTTGTTCAACACCCGTTGTAGTCGAAAACCGTCAATTATTGATGGAATGTTCTAGTCGACTAATGTTTTATTATAAAGTCAATTTAATATTTATAATGTTAACTAATACGTATCTTCTTGCCCATTGCACATCGGGGGTGTTGTCTGGTATGTAGCTGCCCGCTACACCTGCGTATGATCACGTGGAGGATAATAAGTTAGTTTAGGTAGGTAGCATATAGGTCTTAGAAGAAAAAAAAATTATCTGAAATGGAGAAATATCCAGATAACTAACGGGATTGTAATAAACTCTAACAGCTTCGCTTATGACGAAATCAAAAAGAATTCCCCTCTCCACACCAAAAAAACCTTAAATCAATGCGACGGAACGCGAAGCTGCCACACGCATTGAACTACAGCCAAGGACTAACGCCTCGTAGCTCGATGAGAAATTTCAACAGTGCAATATGATACTGACGGGAGCTGATGTGATGTCTCATTGCAGTTGCAATCGTCACGTGTCGTCCCCACCATTTAAGGATAACAGCCACATTTAAACGAAACTTTCGTTAATGCTTCTGAATTAGGTCGTAGGTCTCTGATTGTTCAACTTTATTGGAAAGAAAAAATGCTTGTTCTTGATCGTTTGCACCGACGAGAAAATACAAATGTGCACCTTGCCCCGGCCCACCCCTTCAATTGTAATATTTAGCCACTACTGATCATGCTGAGGGTAAGTAGCGGACTATCTTGTTCTCACTACGTTGAGAGATTATCTTCATAATAAATCATGTATGTTCACAGGGAATCCTAAGAGGACAAAATTAGTTTATCTTCATGAGACCCCGAAGAGACAATCTTCAAAAGATGAAGTGAGGACTATATCAGAAGTATGACCTGAGGACATGTCGCGGACTAACTGGACCAGACTATCTCGAGATAATCTTCACTGTATTAATTATGACTGTATGAATATCCACCGCGGACGAAATAAGGATATCCTTAGAACATACCGTACAGAGTATCCTCTAAAGATATAATGATGACTAAGTCAGCAGTACTAACTGCAGACATCTTGCTGACTATCTTGATCAGACTATCTTTAATATACGAACTTAGTAAGTTCATAGGATATCTTTCACAGAGAAACTGAGGATATTCTGCAAATACCTATTCAGAATCATCTTAAACCTTTATTCCACGGATTAATTCCGTAAACACAAAGTAGAGATATCTTATAAACGTTCTTGACAGATGATCTTCAAAAGATACGTTTGGAATTAATCCTAGGACGTCTACAGCACAGACTTTCCCCAATGGGTATTGTATTTTCAACATCACGCATATTGTATTTAATTTATCATGTTAATGGGTAATTAATTTAATATTTTTTATCTCAATATTATTTCTTTTATGTTTCTCTTAGATTGCGGTGAACCTCACCGCCAGGTAACAGATTAATCATGTTATGTCGAATGAAAATGGGAGACGGGACCGGGATTCGAACCCGGGATCTTGAGCTCTACGCGCTCATGCACCTACCAACTGCGCCATCCCGTTCGCCTCTCGGACCCGTCTACCATTCTCATTCAACTTGTGAAACCCAAAGACCTCTGAGGTGGTCTCGTAGAGACTAGATTCCTCATCTGAGGCGACTCCCTTAGGAAGTACTTGATTTGGGTATTATTTTCCATTTCTGGTTCACAAACATAGAAATCTCTTAGATTGGTAGACGGGCCCGAGAGGCGAACGGGATGGCGCAGTTGGTAGGCGCATGAGCGCGTAGAGCTCAAGGTCCCGGGTTCGAATCCCGGTCCCGTCTCCCATTTTCATTCGACGTAACATGAATAATCTTTTATGTTTATTTGAAATTTAGGTGTAATAGATGAAGAGCAGAACTTATGGTTCTAGTTGGTCCGAGTCATATCTAAATCAATTCAATTCAAAATTCTCGAACGATCGTTTGCATGACTATGAGAATAAACGAAAAAAGAAAGAGGAGAAAAGTTATGAAGCACTCTAAAGGAAGGTAAAAAACGAAGAAAGGTGGAAAGAGAAGAGGAGATATCAATTTAAAGTGAGGTGATGAAGATGCTGGTTGAAATACGTAGAGCATTCGCTTGTTGAAGTAGGCTCTGGCATCGTTAGACGTTGCCCTTACAGGAGGCCGTGTTGCGCGTACGCGGGCAGCCCGCTGGCAGTTTCCTTTAATTGACCAACCTCCCACCTATACGCCCTCCAAGTTTCTCTTTCGGTAGTAACTGTTTTTCTTTGGCATCCTTTGTAATTCGGGCGTTACAAGAAAAACACCTATATCAATAGACTTAAATGTTGTAAATTGATCACCGTGATTACAAACAAGGTAAAAAATGTTTTAAATTGTTTACTACCTAAAATCTTAGTTGATATTTCTTTAATCACACGAACCAAAAACGACATAAAATTTGATTTGAAAATTTATCGTATCATTGAAATCTTTATACATGGTCGTAGTTTGATACTCCAGGGTATTATCTAAAATGTAGTCCCAATAATATTGATTGTAATTATGTGTTGTCTGTAATGAACGTGATATTTTAACGTGGGAATCTACTTTTAACGTAATATATTTTCTTAAGAAGGATGTTATTGGATTTACATCAGCATTGTTAAATATTTTCTTAAAAACAAAAATACATACATAATAGTAAAGAAAGTTATCAAATTAAGAAAAGGCATTTATATGGTTAGGATACTAGATATATTAGTATAAAATAACTTTGAATGTTATTATTATCATAGAAACACGTAGGAACCAATTCTATTATTTAATGGGTTAAAACTATCAAAGAGAGTATTGGATTATATACGTTTTCTCCATATCTTTTTGGATAAAGTGTGCACTTTACGAGGGATTATCACTTCTCAGTTATAGTTTCTTTTTTTCTGCTTCGTATGAATCGTAATAATTCATGTATTAAAGAATAACAGAGAATGTCTCCAGTTTTTAATATAAACTTTACATTACTTCTTCCATTAATCTACTACCCACGCTACTACACACATGACCATCTGAATCAGACGTTGTGAAATTGAGGATTGTGGCAAATATCGACGTACTAGTCTCTTAGACTGGAGTTCTAATTCCCGACTTCATTGGGGCCTATCATCCTCCCGTTCTCCAGTGTCCCTGCCGACGACCCTAGCGAGTCGTGAGTATTAAAGGATTAGCCCTCGTCTAATTCCTGTCGTATCAGCCAACAATGCATATGCTCTTCGACACAGAATCTCTGAGGAAATTCTGCATTATTCAACAGACGCAAAGTGTTATATTGAGGGGGGAATAAATATAGCGAATAAGATATAGAACGTATCGTTTGTGACTTAAAATTGTTATAATCTGAATTTGATATAATGGACCGTCGAGTTACAAGTCTCAGAAAAAGCATTAGGGTTTTGTTGACACCTCAACTTTTCAGACCAACTCAAAGTTAATCCAGCGGATCAAATCTAACAGGTTGCCAGACTTGCCACATAACCTTGTGTCGATGCCGAGAAATTGAGAACTTGAGGAACTCTACCCACTAGGCGTCAGTTAAGATCTGTTAATGAACAATGGAATGCGTATTAAAAGAAATTAATTCTCATTACTAGAAAGATTTTCTAACTGCATAGAAAAGATCCAACCCACAGGCACAAACTCACAATAAACAGAAGAAACTCAAAGAGTTCTTCATAAAAGTCGATATGAATACGATAAAAGGTGTGACGCGTGTCTAAAATTTAATTTAATCTTCATATAATCTTATGAGCAGATTGAGAAAGTAATATAGTAAACACAGATATTAAATTAGAGTGTTAAATCACACGATTCCTCGTTTAATCATGGAAAGTGTTCGTTTAGATCTTCTGAGCATTTTTCTTTCGATATGAAAGCAAATATATCGAAAGAAGAACAACTATGTTGGGGGTTTCTCGCAAGTCCTTATATTTTTATTTTTATTGTCCGTAACAGAACATCATTTTTTTTCCTGAAGCATTTCATTGATGTCAAACCATAAACACAAAATACTTCATGTGGATTAATAATCATATAAGTTGAAATTATTTTAATAAAACTATCATATTCAATGGTACGATTGTATTTGAGTTTATGTAAAGAGAACGAGAAAAATCCGAGCTCGAATCTTTTATTTCCTTCAATTTCCTTCTTTTTTTATCCGTCTCCACTCCATCGCAACTCGTACCTCACTTCGACCATCGATTTGCGTTAAGACTGCTCTTTCTAATGCTCATTACCTCAGGAATATGACAGTTCCTTGAGCAGTGACAAGGGTCTTCTTTCGCGCTTGAATGGCCTCGGAAAGAACTCCATTCTTTTCGACCCACTCCCCGACCCATTTTGCCATTTCTCTCATTCGACTTCTTTTGCAGGACCACCAACCTCAACATCGAACTCCTCCTTCCAAGGACATTGGCAATTCAATTATTTCTCCCAAGGAAAAAAGTCAATGGGGCTGCCACCCAAGAAATTCAAGAAGATGAGAATAAAAAACACAAGTTCTGTTCGGATTTTGTTCGTCCATTACGAATGGTGGACCTAGGGTGAGTGCAAGTCCGAAGAAGAGGGAGCCAGGACAGCGCTGACATTGTGTCGTTTCACGCCCCACGGCTCTTTCGATCTGTTTGATTGGCCACGAGACGCCCGCTTTGTAGCCGTCTTTTGCTCGGTCGATTTCGTGACCGTTCGTTCGTTTTCGAGTCACTCCTAACGTCTCCATGTCGCTTCGGGCATCCGCGAATAATTCTTCTTACTTGTCCCGCTTCGGGCTCTGCTTCATTAGCTCTGGTTTTATAATTGTCGTTGTGAGATTTAGAGAGCTATAAGAAGCTCGGAAATCAAGATTTGAAAGGCAAGTCTTACGTAAAAAGTAATTTCCTTCTTTGTGCGCTTTAACAAAGAAAAAAAATCCAGGACCGTTTCGTTTGCTCGGATTATTGTCTTATCTTTCATTAGGCTGAAGCTGAGTTTATTAGATGAATTACAATGATACGCTTCTGAGGATATTCTTTTTCATAATTTTTGAAATTATTTATTTTATGATAGTTGTGTTGTATCCGTGACATAAAACAATTTTAACTTGGAGGTGTGCACCAAAATATTTGTTAGAATTATAACATTTTATCTAACATATATAAGGCAGTCAAGCAAGTATCATTTTAATCTTTTTTTTTACTGTAATAAATACTTCGAAAGTTTTGTTATTAGGATTATGTTGAAATTTTTAAAGACAATAAATATACTTCCCAGGAATTATGAAAGAAACAATAATGTATCAATAGCCTTAATGTAGGGAGAACATTTCCACGTTAAAATTCTTACTCCTTGAAAGTCAAAACTATTATAATTGATATGGTAAAATATATTTAATTTAAAAAAATTACATTCGCCTTACATTGTTTCCATGTAATTTTAGTTTCCACCTAAGCTACAATAGTTTATCTAAGAACAAACGCTCTGTGATATAAATGGAACGATTAATAACTTGTGAGTGGGTACTAAAATTAGAAAATCACTATAAATAATTCATCATGATAGAATTGGTAAGTTATGTAATCAATTGCCGCATTGATTATTTACCTATTCCCATTTCGTTATTTCAATTGTTACGACTTTGAATTATAATTTCCCATTTGAAAATTAGAAAAATCTCTATGTGTAATAGGCGTTTTTTAGTACCTATCTGACTAATTCCTGTCTCTTATACANATCCTTTCAAATTCTGACGGGATTCAGTTTTTGTAGTAAGATTTTTCGAAACTCTTAAGTTGGAAGTGGCGCTTTAGTGTGAAATGTTTCTTTCCCTTTGGAATTTAAAATATCTCTATCGACCTCATTAAGATATTATCATTGATTTTTATATAAACAATCTATATTAAATCGAATCACAAAATATTTCGCGTGATGTGAGGCCGGTACTGAAACGTTAAAATACAAAAATCTCTTTGTTCTAATAATCAACGTGGATCTTGAAGAGTGAATGCAAACGAAATAAACTCAACCACAATTATCCCCAAAAGTGTATTCTACTAACCTAGTTTAATTACTACCGTATTTAAATTATACATAAACGTCTTAGAAATATACTTCTCTATTCTTTTGTGAAATGCGTTTCCACATATTAGCCGTTCCTCATCAGTAGAGCGTGTGATAATCTCTGGGTAAAGTACAGACAGAAGAAGAACGGTGTGCGATGTGTCTCCTTTGTCTCTACCCTATATTTCTAATTACTCTTGGCGCAGAAGAAGGCGCGTTCGCTTAAAGTGCGGATTCGACGAGTACGAAGGCGCGGCGCGGCCAAGCACGAGCAAACAGGGTCGTTCACAAAGGAAGAGACTCGCCGCGCCGGTGCGGGTGAGCGTTGTGCGTATAGCACCTCACCGTTTCAATTTACAAGGCTGTTTTAACGCTCTCGAGTGCCCTTTGAATGTATTTCTTGAAACATTAGCTTTCTCGCTAATTTAATTATCATGTATTGCTACATTTTGGACGGATATTAGCTCAATAATCCAAGTGAGAAGTAGATATTTAATGAAACATACTTCATGATTAAAATATAATATCCTCTGTTTACAAGTTCTTATCCTCTAAATACAATTTTGGTAACTCGTATTTCAAATTACTATTTCTGAAATTTCTTTTGTACCAATCAAATATATTTTCTCCCTAAAAGGCAATGAGATTTATTCAAGGAAATATTAATATACTTATGACGGACACAAAAGAACGGATTATATTAAGTAAAAAATACCTAGTGAATTAATAAGTCATGGAAAAATATTTAAGAAATAGAAAAAAATGTGCAAGAGATCGGAAGTTTCAGTGAAACAATAAAAGACAGTTGGCAGTAAAATGAATTCGAAATAAGGAAAAAGAATCATTGATTGACTAAGTTATGGACAAGATAAAAGCAAGCATATTGAAACGTAAAAAAAAAAAAATTAATAACCAGCTACCCACCTCAGCTTCGCTCGGATGTATTTGTTATGTTGCACTTCAATTTTTTTAAACTTTAGAATAGTCGAAATATGTGCTTCACTTGAAGCCCCTCACGACGGGTAGTGCGCAAGTCGAGTGGTTGTCAGGTCCTCTCGAGGCAACACACGATGGTGACGGTGGCTGCTTGTAAATCTAAAACACTTGTAAAATCTGAACTATTCGTCCCAATTTTACGATTTAAAGGCAGTTTTCATCTTTCTTAAATGTACAAAACAGATTTCATTCAATTTGATTAGGATTCTTTTTTTCCCTACATAAATTATTCTCTTTAGTTGCCGTATTTTTACAAGTCTATTCTCAATAACTTTTCCGATAACTTAGGTCAACCTTTGTGGAAAGACATAGGTTGTTGCGAACTTTCTTTTTTGTAGAACTCGTTGAGGAGAACAATATTGCCATTCATAGTTGTCTCCTGCCAATAACACTTGGCCCCTCAGGGGACTTACATCTAGTGAGAACGTGTTTGGCAAACACGGGTCCCCGAGCTGAGTTTGGCATTACTTGCACTTACTTGTGCGAGGCTCCTTCCTTTCTCTTTCCTGACCTTCCTTGGTCACCTCTTGTTCTTTCGATCCCGACGCTAGGGTATCTTTAATTTTCCTCTTTCTTCTTCTTCTTCTTTTTAAAATGAGATATGTTGATATTTGAGTTTTGAGTTGTATTTCAGGAGGGTTTTTAGCGGGTATGCTTGAGTCATTCGGCGAGTCCCACACGCGGGGAGATTCATGTTGGCTCTCCCTAGTGCGTAACTGCATTTTCCCTACCTGTACAAGTTTTAAGGGCTCTAATGACCTCGCTGTTGACGAGCCCTAAAGCGCAACAAAAACAAATCTAACACTTGAGGCAGCGTAAGCGAATATACGTCTCCGAATATTGATATTTACCGCGACTTGATTATATATGAACTAAAAAATGAACATATCCATTAATTAAAAAATAAATCGGATGAAACGCTTAAATGACATATATGTGTGTGTGGGCTATATGTGGAGTATATTTAGAACCTATAGAGTACCATGATATGAATATTGAATGTTATAACCTACAAATAATATATGAACTTTTCTGTCCGGGACAAACCGCGTCTTAGTAGATTCAACTACCAACGTTTCTGCCATCATGCTGTGGCCTTCTTCATGGCAAAGTCAGAGTCGTACAGAACTAAGTCGCTGTCGTACTCTGCGACTAAGGTCTGTACGACTCTGACTTTGCCATGAAGAAAGCCACAGCATGATGGCCGAAACGTTGGTAGTTGAATCTACTAAGACGCGGTTTGTCCCGGACAGACAAGTTCATACTGACTGGTCGCGGATGCCTACGTTTATACAATTAATATATTGCGACGAATCTTTCCTCTGTTTCAGGTAAGAACGGACGATCTGACTTATTTATGTTTTCCAAATGGTGAGTGATATTATTTTTATCTAATCTTTTTATAGACTGGCATTTTCAATTGTTTTACGAGTCTGAGACTTACTTCGAACACTTTTAGATTTGAAGTCCAGGGAGAAATACTCGAAATGCATGTTTGAGTTCTCTTTATGTACTCGTCCCTTGACTCCGAAGTAAAACCGTTTGTGGAATCAAATTAAATAAATTATGAAAGACTTACGACCGTCTATGGATAAATGGAACTTTTCTCTCACACACACATTATTCGTCCATTAATGATCGTTAGTCTTCCATTATTTATTTAATTAGATTATATAATGGACGTTAATAGTAGTAGAATTGATGGAGCCGACAATTTCTCTGATGGCTCTCTTTTTACTTGTAATTTAGTTTTTTGCTTGTAAATTGCTTTTATTGCAAATTAGTTTATTGTCCTCCACGTGATCATACGCTGTATGCAACTGTTTTTTTTTTACAATAAATTTATTACTTTTACGCTTCAAGAAATGACAAGAATTCATTATCATTGAAGTGTGTAGATGAACTACAGCGCATCTATGAGTGAATGATTGAAGATTTACTGGGAGAAGTGTACAAAAGTTACTTTGGAAATGTTCTGGGATTTTGAAATAGATGGTTTCCACTCCTTTGTGGATATTAAAAAGTTCACTAAACATTCATCTGAATATCTCCTTTCAAAACTGAAAAGTAGTTTCTCTCATAACACTGCACATAACCTCTTTCTTGCGTTTTGGCCGAATTGGATGCAGACCTTGCGTTTTGTGATTCCCTTTGCGTCCACGGGCGCTCTGTCGTCGCCCCGAACGCGTCTCCCTCCTTTTGTTCGAGAGAATGGCAGCGCCGCCGGTGCGTTCAGATGTTTCTCAAAGGCGAAGCGATGGTGCTTTTATCCGCGAAGTTATTGCGACCGCACAGCAAAACCGTTCTTAGCAAAAAAGTATACACGTTCTGGTCTCCTGTTCCATTGTGAGTTGTATATGCTGTAGCTTTAAGGTGCTACATATTTAGACTTGCAATTGTTTCGTGAGTGATGATTTATAATCTCTCGTTGGCCGTGAATATTCACTTTAGAGAAGTGAGTCATCCGTTAAATATATTATATTTTTATTTCTAAATTTAAAGGAAGATGAAATATTTATTTACATTTGTTCGCATTCTTCAAAATAAAATGCTTATTATATTTGGAGTTTGAGTTGTCGTAATTGTAGTTGATATACAATTATATTTAATTGCTGTCGACTACTAATTTCCATCATTCATTTTTAATGTAAACTATTTAATACGTAGTTTATTAATTATACCATGTGATAAAGTATTTTGAAATAAGGATATTTGTAACGCAATTGTTTAATTTAATGTTCCATTGAAAATAATTTATTAAAAACAGAGAACATATCACTAATAATTAAACTAACTTTTGTCGCAGAGCTCCCTTACAAATTATTTGCACGTTCTCTAAAAAGTGACATTTGCTGCATTTTTCACTTTAATGGTGAAAGCTACCAACGAACACCAAAGAAGATAGTTCGATCAGCTGCTCACATCGGCAAGCACCCATGGAGCAACTCGAACCAACAGTGGTCGTTCTTTCATCTTTTGTTCGCCATATGGCATGCTGAATCTGGCCCTAGGTATTTGATACATATACAATACGTTAGCTTCCGAGCAGGTGGAAGGAGAGAATGAGGTGTCATTTCCATGAGCGATGCTTTTGCGAGGGATGGCGTGGTGTGAATGCCGTTCCTCAGATGGCGCGATGTAACGTTGATGGCATGGGGGAGAGTCCTCGGTCTGCTGTGTGGCACAATTTATTTCCTCGCACAAACAAAGTACGAGATGTAATCTCTTCACAATAAATGAAGTTTATGGGAAACGACGTTTCAAATGGGTTCACACTACAGATTGCACTCACCATGATAAGAAACATATACGTTTGAAGAGGGACATAAAATTGAACAATGATTTCTCACGTGGTCCATGTAGATATGTTTACTCTGATGGGAAGGACTATTTCATAAAGACGTATATCCTGTGATTTTCAGCCATTTGATCTAATTAAAATAGAAATTATATTAGATAAATGTAACAAAATTAAAATAATGAAGGAGAAACCATAAAGGGAGAAGTAGATACGACTTGATTCTTACTAAAAATACTTTTTTATACATCCAGTATATTTTACATTGGAGTCCTTTCTGCTTTTCTCTATTCACAAAATAAAACTTTGATTTTCTAGTTGAATAATTATGTAAACCATCATATCTCTCTTAACAATTGCGACAGAAATGGAATTTTAATAATTTGTAACTGATTCATGGTTCTGAATTATGTGGTATCAATGCTGTATATGTTATTTAAAACAAATAAAGAGTAATTTATAATCAAACCGAATCAAGCTTTTAATTCTGAAATTTTTTATAGAAAAATGAAATATATTTTTGCAGTGAATATTAAATAATAATTTTTTATGATAATCTCTGAAACAAAATATATATTAAAGCTAAATAGAATTGAGTTGATTTGTTAGATGCCCTGTGAAGTATTATTTCCGTAAAAAGCTTTTATATCGGTTCATGTTATCGGCGTTATCGGCATGGGTGCATAAAATTTCCCGATTTTCCACTTTCTGAACATCACGATGGTGGAAATAAAGTCCATTAGATACGTTGATTTGGTTATTCTTATGTGGTTATATGTTGAATATAATTCTTCTTTAATAGCGATGTCTCATTTTGTTTGCTTCCGGCACCCAATCATTCCCAAAACCCGAGAGTACTTCACTTCAGTCGACATTTTGCATCGACCCCCTCTCTTTCAGCGACACCCAGTGCAAACGTTCTTTTACGGTGTCCACTCTATAAAAAGACCATAACATTGCTGCTACCTGAAGTCTGCGGCGGCGACGACGACCGTAGTTTGTCAGCCAACCTTCGCTGCACCGCACCATCCCACTCTTTTCCGCTCTCTAAAACATGCGTCGTTTTGCGTCATAACTTTTATGTAATAAGCCATATTTTGTTCCGCTTTGCACCGAATTGCGTTGGACAGTTTTACACCCTAAGAATATACGTGTGTCTCCGAATTATGCAAGGTGACGTTTGGCTCTTTGTGCTAAAATAATATATCCATATTTTAAACGAAAAAAATTTATATTTTAAATCTATTTTCTCAATGAAATGTTATGACAAGAAAATTTAAAGTGGTCATGAAGAGCCACAAACCTATGAGAATGTTTGTCTAACAGCAATATTACATACATATCCCATATTTTTTGTGAATACTTTTTTATTTATCACTTCAAAGAAATATAGAGCTCCAATTAATTAAAAATATTCCAAAACAATCCTAAGATTTTTAAAAGATGGGGATGAGTTATGAAAAAAGAGGAAAATATATATTTATAAGAACATAATAAAATACATAAACGCACTTTAATGTTATGGCCATAAAATTTCAAAATAACGATATGATTGTGTCTGGGAAGAAGCCCTTAATTTAAACCATTTGATGCGTCAATGCAGTATGACAACTCTTCAAATAGTATTCCCTGCGTGTCTCTTTACATTGATGGAGAGTATTAAAGACTTATTTTGTAAGAATAGAAAATCTTGTCTGGGCAATCTGATGAACAATTTTAATTTGTCATGATATATTTTCTTATATCTTTGTATTATATTGCTAGACAACGATTAAATATTTTAAATATCGCTAAATATTAATTAATCAATTGTTAAAAATATATGCATTTTTTATCTGTATATAAATACATTCACAGAGAGGAAGTTATTGGTGTATTCTTTGGTCTGTCACGCAAAACAACCATATCGTGACACATTCAACAATACTGAATATATTTGTTTGCCAATTCATGAATATTGTATAAGTGGTTTCTGTTTTCTATCTGCTTTCCTTTTTTCCTCGTGGACATTCAATCGAGGATATTTTCCCTTGGGTTGGCGCCGAGAGGGAGGGAAAAATCCTGTATGTGGCCGAATAAGGTTTTAGTGGGCTTCACTGGGGCGTCCAGATCCGGGATTTAATCAGACAAAACATACTTCCAAAGGAGATTGAAATTTATGTTCAATGAGCTAAACAAAAAAAAAATTCGAATTACTGCCTATTTTCAGATTTTTAATATTTCTATAAATGTTCCATTTTAATTTTCTAAGCTGCTTAAGATAAAGACTAGTATTGATTTCAAGATTTATATCAATTTATAAATTGCTTTTCTTGTGTTTTTATTACAATAATGCAGTTTTTATAGTTTAAAGTATTCTATCCATTATTTATTTCAATGTTTGAAATAATTCTAAAATGATTCTTAAATCAATTTTGTACTGAAAAAGACAATGATTACACGGAATATCTCGATTTAGAAATACAAGCGCAACACTTTCTTTGGCACGTAAATAGAATTTTTTGTCGATATTATTAACAAACAATTGGCTCTTGGAACGTGTTTTAATTTTCAAAGGACTTTTATGATTTTATGTCACACAATAATTCATGCGTCTGTCCTCTTATATACATTTCCTTACGACTATTTATTTTGTTTTTCCTTAGATTCTGAAACCATTGTTTATAAATCGAAAACTGAATATTAAAATATTAACAACCTTATATCTACGTAGTATCATTGACGTGCAGTGGGTAGAGCTCTGAGCTGAATTGTCAACTTGTAAGATCCTGGTGAGGACAGGTTTTTGTTTCCTTCCCACGTTTCAACAGCGTCCCCCTGCTTCCCTTTTTTTCTCTGCCTACTGCAAAATAAACCTGGTCTATTCTGGGACT
The DNA here is from genome assembly GCA_002313205.1 of Laupala kohalensis. Classification (NCBI taxonomy): domain Eukaryota; kingdom Metazoa; phylum Arthropoda; class Insecta; order Orthoptera; family Trigonidiidae; genus Laupala; species Laupala kohalensis. The sequence goes on from NNCF01126896.1 coordinate 848,876, forward strand.
CACTTCAGACACAGTTGATTCTGGCTAAACCTGAGATTTACAAAGCTTAGTAAACACTAAGAGTATGTTCCATTCAATACTTCTCCTTTTGCAAAAGTATTGTGTTGGTACATTTATATTAAAGTGTCATTTTCACGCTTGGCGTTATGCATCTGACTGAAAGAGAAGTGAACATTGGGGTGTGAAAAAGAGACGAATCGATAATAACGCCGGTACATTACTCAATTGTGTATTGATATAAAAGTCATAATCATCATTTCCAATTTCAGCAGGTGTTCTGTAACATATATGGATATTCAGTACAAAGTGTGATGCGTGGCTAATATGATGTATAGGAAATTCCAATGTTCCATCTTAGTAGTAACATCTTTCAATCATCGTATACTATGAGTATGTGTTTTTTATCACAGAACCGTCATAAAGTATTTCAATATTTCAAGTGAGATATCGAAAGGTGTCATGGTCCACCTAATCTTCCGAAATTTTTCCAGCTTCTATTTTGGGAACTTTTAGCAATAAAATTACGTGAAAAGCAAGACTATGGGTCTAAAAAGAAAAAAATTGAAAAATCTGGCTTTTATTTTCCAATCATATTGTGGTAAAAGAAGATTGACTTTCCAAGACCATACCTCTGGACCGTAACTACCTGTTGGTAGCGGTGCTAAAAAATACAAACCCGACCGAAATATTTTCGGTTTTCATCGGGTCGGGTCGGTTTAGGTTTGTTAAGTCGGTTAAAATCTAACCCGGAACTCGATAGATTAATCGATTGGTTAACCGATGGGGTTATTGGAACTATGTCTTTTCCGATGTTCCCTGAAACGAGGTCGTATTTTGTAGACCAGAAGTGATTCTTCATCTTCCTTCTCCACTCTCTGTGTTGCAACACGAAAATAATAAAACTATTAAAATATTATAAATCCACAGTTAAGTTCTCAGAAATAATTTATAAATGAATGTTAACCGTTATTTATATAACATTTTTACTGTTAAATTATTTAGCCAAATAGACAAGACACTGTTGTCATTCAAATACTGTATTCTTTATTATAACATTATACCTATGTTCTGTGTAGGTTAGAAGAGGTAGGCTGGTTAAATAAAACATTCCTGCAGCTCATACGAGAAAGAGTTATTTCTCCCTACGAAAACTAAAAGAAATGTTTGAAATGTTAAGTTACGTTCAAAAAAATTATTTTTGAAAATTTAACTCCGTCTCTGTTCAATGTTATATCCGCCTCAGCCTTAGAACCCTTGATCGGAATTGAAGGAATGATGCCTTCCTTGTTGCCGGAGAGTTAAATTTGTTTATTGCCCTCCACGTGATCATACGCAGTTTGTACTGCTTTTTTACTATAATTTGATTTATTTCTAACCAATAAGATTAAGGTTCCCATTGTTATAGAAGTGCTTATTGATAACACTTTATAATCGCACAGTTATAGGTTTTACATAATACAGGTAACTCATTTATCGTATACTTCATCACCTCATATTCCAAAAGGAAGAAATAATATTGATCGTATAAACAGAGATTCTTGTACGGTTCTTAATTTTATTTTAACGATTCGTCAAATTTACATAAATGAAACAAGTAATCCGCGTTCAGGTATCAATATACATCTCAACGTTAACAGATAACAAAATACAGAAAGGAACACACAAAAGTCATTCACATATTAGACGAAGCTGTTTCAGCTTCCAGTCTTCATCAGTCACTCATACATTGAATATACATTTCTATTCAAGATAACTTTTGAAAGAAAAAAAGAACTTTTAAAATGATAAGTTACGGAAATAAATACTGTAAATTTAGACAAAAAATAAGAAGTTTTTTCCATATATATTAAAGAAATTTTCAAAATAAAGTGACGCAACAATAATCTATGAACTAAGAAGTTTTAAAGTTAATGAAATCATAGAAAACAAATAACACAAAACAAACTCCCATATTTGAAGAAACTGTTTCGGTTTTCGCCGTCGTAAGTCTCGTAGTTAATGAAGCGATTCTTTTCTCTTCGCATTTCGTTGACCTACCTTTTGAGGCGAGGGAAAAAAAACTGAATTTTACAGAATTTAGAAGAATTTACTGTTCTCTATTTAAATTCTCTATTTGATGATGAAACCTAATTCACGTGGCTTTTGACTGCGGAGAAAAATTCATCTGTGCATTGCTTTGATCGTTACGAAGAAGACAAATGCATTCCTTGTGACCTTAATTTTGAGATCATGCAATGCTAGAAGGACAATTGTTATACGTTCATGCAATATACAATTTTATATATGGTTACTAGAGGTATATTAGTTATGTCAGTACCAACTGTTCAATCTTACCGCCCAGACTAGGTTACATGTTGGGTTAACAATACTCGATCAATTCAGTATGAATAAAGAACTAATAGCAGAAGTTGGAAATTTTGCACTTAAAGCTTGTATTCATATAAAACTTTTTTATTCTACAATTTTTCATTATTGGTATACAATATTTATTTTATATTTTTAAATTTACTTTTATAGAGTATCATGCACGCTTTTTTGGTAACGGAGAAATTGGTCTAATAGACTTAAATAAATATTCAAAGTAAGTTTCTTACTTTGATTTTTTAATTTATTTATTTGTTTTCTATTTTGTTAAAACAATTATATGCTTGTAAATAATATATTTGTCTGCACGAAAAATGTATCATTTTCATTTAGAATCATTTTTTTAAAGCAGTAAACAAAACATCACCTATTTAAATTAATTTGTTTTATTTTATTTTTCATTATTTGGGTTACATGTTTCATACCCACACTATTTCATCTTTATTGAATATTTATTTATATTTCATAAAACTGATTAAAATGTTATTCAAATTTAGACAAAATTAATTTAAAATTAATTTTAAAACTGAATTCTATCCATTCACTTGTGATTATAAAAATTAATTACGAACAAAATTAATTCGATGCTGATTTCTGATTTTTACAAAATCAAGTTCAATCCTGATTTGATTCGGTTCGATTGGGTTAAAACTCTGTTCAGTTTTAATTCGTACTAATTGTGTTTGAACCTGACCAGTCGAAACCGACTCAACCCGACCTATCCGACCCGATCCAAGAGCGATACGAATAGGTCGGTTCGCTTTGTTTTCGGTTCGATAAGTAACCCGTCCGACCCGATCCTATAACTACCCCTTCCTGATGGTAATATGACCCACTTTATCATATTCACGACAAAACATATTTTACTGAATATATAGTGAACGGGTATAAAAGGGAGGAAGGGAACTTTGTTTTCAGATTTAATTATTCAGAAGTCAGGAATCGGTAGCGGACGGTTGATATTTAACTCCCCCCAGGGGACTTACATCGGACCAAGATAACCTTTCGGTCCAAAGCCGTAGATAAATAACCTTATTCTTCGTATATCCTTCCGCGAGTGCTGCTACCTCCCCCATCGCCTCAATCTTCACACTTACAACATATTTTCTTAAAACTAAATCGCCGGGTCTAACAAACCTAACATCCCCGACTGTGACCGAACAATTGTTTATACCCTAACATACTAACATAAACGGTGGCGGAGAGAAGAAAATAGTGCGGAACAATATTTCTTTATAACAACCGTAAATATGAAGAGCGAAGAATACGGCTTATATTTTCGGAACCGCAATAATATTTGTAGTATTATGACATTAATTATTTTTTCGAACTCTTGTTGGCCCTTAGATCTAGTAAGTACGTCTTTGGCGAACACGGGGCCCCGAGCTGAGTCTGGCATTACTTCCACTTACTTGTGTGAGGCTCTTTCCTTTCTCTTTCCTGACCTTCCTTGGTCACCACTTGTTCTTTTCGGTCCCGACGCTATTAGGGCTAGGGTACCTTACATTTTCCTCTTTCTTCTTCTTCTTTTTTTAAAAAATGTTTTAAGTAAAGACTTGAGATATGCTGGGATTCGAGTTTTCAGTTGTAATTCAGGAGGGTTTTTAGTGGGTATGGCTGAGTCTTTCGGCGAGTCCCACACGCGGGGAGAGTCATGTTGGCTCTCCCTAGTGCGTAACTGCATTTTCCCTACCTGTACAAGTTTTAAGGGCTCTAATGACCTCGATGTTTACGAGCCCTAAAAACTCACAAAAAAAATTGAACTTTCTTTCAAATATTAGTGATATTAACTAATAAAAGAAAATTGCAATAATGAGCACAAATTGCAAGTGTGAACATCAGTCGGCTTCTATCGGCCAACTAAACAATCTCGACGAGAAAGCCATTTTTTCGATATATTTGTAATATTGCTCACATGGACAATGAAAACCACTTGTCAACATATTGAAAGAATAATATATGTCTAGAAACTACGAAAAAAACAACAGGTACCAGTCAAATTCACGATAAAAACAAAAAACGGCATAGTGAGTGAGATATTATTTTAATTCATTTGAGAGAAGAATTCATAATTACTGAGCTGCCTCTAGCCTACGTGAGCACAGCAAGGCAAATGTACTGTTTAATAGGCAACCACGCCCATGAAAACCCTCGGACAGTTTACGGTATCTCTCATGTTATCATTCATATGCTCTTGCTGAAGCGAATGTGAGTGACCGACCGGTTTCTGGGTATATTAAACGCCGAAGGTGGAGATGTGCTGTAATACCGACCAAGTCATAACACTCTCCGACTTAAATAATGTTGCAACTTTATATCCATGTATCGCGATATTGGCAAGAATTTTATCATTTCGAAAATAACTATTACCTCATTATATTGGTTTTTGCTGTGGTTGATTAAAGGAAGTGCGATGATTTTCTTTATTTTTATCTTCAATGTTCACATATAAGGGTGAAAATTTCAATTTTCATTGTATTGATGGATAACAGATTACAAAAGAACTCACATTATGATATTGATATTACTCTTATACGAAATATTTAAAATGTGAGAAAACGACTATCAGTTGTTCTCATAAGAAATGAGATTGGAAACGCTGAAACATTCTTTACCTAGCATAGTAGAACTGTACGTACGTCCTTATTAGTAGGGTCGAAATGTATTGTACCTCCATGAGAACTTTTAGTATAAATTTGGTAATCAGTACATCCAATGTGTAATTTGCGCATCAAAATCCTCAAGCTACACACATATCTCACATCTCCTTAACGAAAATCATCATTCACAATATCATTTGCGAATAATAAATAATTTTGAAAATCACACTAGCATATAGTATTTATTTTATGTATCCTGGTAGCAGAAATCTGAACACTTGATGAAGTAGTAAAAGAAAACTTGAGTATTTACGGATACACGAACAATTTATAAACACGCATGGAACAAAATGCAGAGTAATTAGAAATAATTACTACGAAATGGGAAATCAATGTCCTTCAATAACCTTCAGAGAGTTTTTAATTTGGAATGAGGTTAAAAAATGACAACTGATGTAATTGTTTGACAATATTTTCTGGTTTCTACCTCTACCTGATATTTTTTAAGTTTGAAAAGTATTTTTTAGAAAGTCAAGTAGTAGCGTGTATATTTTCCAAGTGTATTCTTGCAGAATATCCACACATGCAAGAAGGAATGGCACAAAGGTTTCATTCCTTTTGTCTGGAATTAAATTAAGCCTGGGGAAACATTTCATAACATCCTTTTGTCAATAGATCTGTGTTCCCGTTTCGGCATTGTCATGCCGTGCCAATTTGAATGAGTTGGGTATTGCAAATTGGCGAGTGAGTCCCCTTGGAGCCATGCGTGCGCCAGCGTGTGCGTGTCCATTGGCGAACGTGACAAAGCGACAAAAGCGTGCTGTTGCGTTAGAGGGCGCACGCGACCATCAACGGTGTGTCCCGCAAGACCTAATGAAAGCAGCACCTCACAAATACGTGTTCGTTTATCTTACGATCTAAATTCATTTTAATAGGCTAGCTTTTTCTTAATATATATATTAATTTTGTTCCTTTTTGGGGGATATAATTATAGATTAGGTCAACCTATTCAATTTCATATATGTGAATGAAAATGTCTTAATAAGTAAAAACGAATGAAACATTAATATAGAATCCAATACATATTTTCTACGAATGTTTACTTTTAAGAAGCAAGATTTCTTAACTTTATATTATGGCAGATACGTCATTACCCCATATCTTCCCGTTATAGGAAAGTTTAACTCTGTTTCAAATTTATTATCAACGATGTTAAAAGGACACCACAACTGTTATGAATAGTACGTGGTATTATACAATGGAGTATATCGTAACTCACGTTAAATTTCCTACGAATATGGTTACTTAGTTACCAGAAGCTTGCATTTGTCCGGACTCAATTAGCCAACTTACTCTCTTTACAAATATTTTGTGTATGTGTGTGGGGCTTTACGGCTCGTCGACATCAAAGGTCATTGGAGCACTAAATCTTTCCCTATCTTGTACAGGTAGGGAAAATGTAGTTACGCACTAGGGAAAGCCAACATGACTCTCCCCGCGTTTGGGACTCGCCGAATGACTCAACCATACCCACTAAAAACTCTCCTGAATTACAACACACCAAAACATATCTCAAAACATTGAGGACAAAAAATGAGAGGCGGGGGGACAAAAATGAGGAAAATAAAAGATACCCTATCCCTTATAGCGTCGGGATCGAAAAGAACAAGAGGTGACCAAGGAAGCTCAGGAAAGAGAAAGGAAGGAGCCTCGCACAAGGAAGTGGAAGCAATGCCAGACTCAGCTCGGGGCCCCGTGTTCGCCAAACACGTACTTACTTACCTTTGGGAGTCTTTACAAAAAAGTTAATCGTATTTTCATTATGTAATTTTTAAATCTCCTTAAGGAAAAGGTGAAATCTGAAATTAAATACACTATTGACTCTAATCAATCCAATTGCATAAGAATTCTAATTTTTGGAAGATACGAGATGAGAAGTTCGTCAATTTTGAGATATAAGTAATATTTATTATTATACAATTATCATATAAATAGTTTTAAAATATTCCTCTTCATATTCTTCACAATATCCTAATTTCAAATTCAAAAACTAAGAATGGAATAAGTGATGGATGGTAATAAGAAAAATATCAAATATCAAATATCAGGGATACAAGGAAGTGCAAGATATCGCAAGGAGTTACTCATAGCCAATTTTATCATTGTGACACATATTTCCAGATAGAAGTTTCTTGAAGTTAGAGTGTTTCCTGTACACGACATCAAACTTTGTATTCCTCGAAAAGAAATAATTTTAGTGTGCCTATTTTATACGAAATTCACGTATCTTTAGTTTCGTTCACTAAAATGATGTTAGTGAATACTTTGAGTGACAATATAAAGTTATTGCAGATATTGACCAAAAAGGCTCTACTCAAATAGTAGAAGGAAAAATATGAAAACATTCGACGCATGTGAATTACAAATTGCTGATAAACAATGTTTTGAAATAAGATAAATTGAACCATTCAAATGACTCGATTAAGGTGGAATGGACATACACCAGAGACAAAAATTTATTGCATGTGAAGTTTTATTTCAGTGAAGATTGTAATCTTCTTATATTCATTCTACTAATACTTCGTAAGATATTAGTCTAATTAAATGATAGAGTAAAATCACGTTAATTCAGCAAATTTCTTTTTTTGCTATTCAAGTTGACAAATATGTTTATATTCACACTACTAATATATATTAAAATAATAACTTATCTTTATTACATACATACAATTAATTTTTCATATTATCTCAATTTTTCTATTTTTACTGAATTATGACATTCTTCAAATTATTGATACGTTTGTGTATAAGTTTAAAAAAAATATTTTGTATAATATATATTTCACTCAATGGTTTTACTGAATTATCTTCTACATCTTTCACAAGAATTGATATTATTGCAAAAATAACCAATTCCTTGGTTTACTTTTATTTTTAATGTTTTAACGCCACGTTTTGAAATAATTCTGAAATTTTATGGAGGATATGTACTTAAAAGGACGATACCGAAGTACGCGTACACAGATATAAATTAGTTCATCTTAGAAATCTTAAAATTCATACAGAAATTTTGTAGATTTACAGAAGCTGATAAATCGTGGTCACTACAACTCCATCCCTGTCTCACTTGACACAATCTTTCATATTATAACACTTGCAACTGGAATTGGCTTTGCATGCGTATTTCCTATTTTTCATTATATCTCTTCTTTATAATTTAGAATAAGTAAAAATAACATTTTAAAATATTTTTGGGATACGTTCTTCACTCATCACATCACAGCGATGGCGGCGTGAGTTCAGGAATATACTTGTAAATTTTATGGAAATCTTGAAAATAAAACGACATTACTGTCTTTTATAAATTAAAAAGGTTTAAAGTTAATGAAAGTGAATGAAATGACCTTTATAACTTTTTAACGTGTAAATTTTAAGGTAAACAAATAATACTAATTACACTTCCGATCTTTAAATTTATATCCATTGTATTTCTTTTATATTCTGTTGAGTCTAAATTGACGAAAAGTGAAACACGGATTATATGCAAATATTTCTCTCCAAAGATTGATTTTTTACTATATTCGCTAGTATTGACATTGCGTATTATTTGTGTTTCCTGACGTAATAAAATGTATACTGCAACCTTTTCCGTGAGCACAGCTATTCGTATATGAATCACGTAAATCAGATAGGCGTTTTTCCAGTGATATAACTTACTGACAGACAGGCAGAAAGGGTTTCTGTGCTCCGCAAGATACTAAAACGTTTGAAAATTAACTTTTTTAAATCTAAATGGTATTTTGAAAAGATCACTTAAGTATTCTTGCAACCCTCCTGTAGAACGCTATGCGGCGGAAACGCAGGTACACTAACTCAAAAACTCTTTCTTTAATATAGGTCTACTGTATGTATAAATTTGACATTAATATTAATAATAATTATATTATATAATTATTTTCATTATTATGAAGAGATTTGGAATTGTGTTAAGTTCTAATAACAATAGGTCTTTTGTAACATCCTTAAAACGATAACTTGAAACGAGACCGTATACTCCTCATAGTTCTGAAATTCATTACTATTCTATTAATAGAATAGAACAGAAAATCTTCCAGGAAAAAATACAAACTTCACATGAAAGGAGGGACAAGAACGCACATACAGAGAAGATGTCGTTTTGTTCATTAGCTATTCAGTATAGGAAGATTTGCATGTAATAGAGGTTGCTCAGGATAATTAATTTACTTATGCTGTATATGCTGGAAAGACAACTGGTACGATACCATCAAACATTATAGTTTTGAGAATACCGATCTCGCATTGAATTATTAGTTTTTTCCCATGAAACTTCTTACTCTGCAAAAGAATTTGATAACATAATGTCATCCCCTTAATTCAATTTTCATTCCAGAGGAAACAACCTTAAAACCAGATTTCAATGGTAAGTTATTAAAGGAGCCGTATTTTGTCTCGACGTCCTCGCGATATAAAAGTTTTCTTGTCTCATAATCTTTTCTGAACACACTTTTTATTTATACCAAATAATTGAATATAGTTCATCTATCTCAGTAGAAAATTCTCAGTTGAACTTTCCTCTCGGTTTAATGTGAAAAAGTTTTTTTTTCGAACAGCCTACTCCAAATTTTAATTCTGACAGTGGTATTTAAGTTGCTCGAAAATTAATTTTGAAAATTTAGGGAAGTATTTCCTGTTTTTCATATATGCCCGTTATCATAATCACTGATGATTAAATGAAAAATTAGCTGGTAGCGAGAAAGAAGGCCCATTCTTCATACGACCTGAGCATCGTCAACCATAAGAATGATTACACCTGTTATTTATTTGTGCTCTCTTCGTTAAGGATAAACATATACTGTATTCCGTACATTTACATACCTTTATCAATTTTTTTCTAAATTAGTATATAACAAAAAGTCAATTGTATCAAAATTTCCAACTGTAACATTCCAAAATTTGCATTCATAAATCAAACTGGTTGGATGTTCGTGAATCGTTTCCACTTGATTGATATTATTTTTGTTCAATTTGGAGTGAGTACATTCATTCGTTATTAGCTGATAGAAGGAAACGTTGTTGACGAGTTCGTGAGAAGAGGGGGAGTGAAGAGTGGAGACAGGTAGGGGGAGGTGTTTTATGAGCAGGGCAAATTGCCAGGACGTTTTCCCTCCCTTACGCACGCGTGCACGAGCTCACACTGCGTGCGGTTCGTACATTGATCGGTCAGGAATAAGAACTGCATCACGTACTACCAACGTTCCGTATTGGAGAGCTCCACGACGCTGAAGTAGTTGTGAGTAGTAAGAAAAGTTTACCCGAAAAGACATAGATAAAAACAATTGTTACAAATGAGATGCATTTTTGCATGTATGCATTCGTTTCGCACAACTAAGGACCACAGTTACGAACGCTAGTGAGACCCAATTCTACGTGGGTTTCATCTCTAGACACATCTTGAAACATTTTGAGAGTAACAGCATGCAGATGAAATTTAAATTGCCATAGTATCCTAGTATTATTTTTTAAATCATCTCAGCTATATGAACTGAGACATTGAAGTGAAAAACTACAAATTTTTTCATCCCGTCGGTAAACTAACCCGGGGCATCTGCGTGGCAAACGAGAGAACTTGATCTATCGAGGGGTTATAGGATATGCATTTATTATAAAGAAGAGGAAATAGTTTGTCACCCACTTGTTTAAATATTCAGATATTTTTGTTAAACGTTCTTTATCAGAAGCGCTTGAGTACTATAAAATGTATATTTAAAATATTCTGTTTGTAGTGCTAACCAATACTTGCAGTGTTCCTGACATGCTTGAGAAACAGATGCTTCACGTAATGTGATATACATACAGCGAGTTCTTTCTCCTAAGCATATATTAAAATATTTTTTTATTCTATTTGCTAGTAAAAATATGATATTAAACGGAATTGATGTATAATTAAAAGCCTACCGAACTATTTGTTATGCAAATATGATATTAATAATAGGTATAATTATTGCCCGTTGTTGGTCTCTTTTTTTTAGTCAGTCAAAACATGCAATACTAATTAAATAGCTCTGTGAAAGATTGTGCCTTATTCCTTCATATATTATACAATTTTTTTTCTAATTTTTGCCATGTTTTTCATTAGTGTTTGTAAATACGCATTGCCCTCATTATTGTCTTTCCCAAATGGATAACGTCTCTCACTTTCACAAATGTATCCTAAATCAGTCAATATACCAAATTAGGGAACAAATATTAATTTTATAACTGTAAGTGTTCATTTTGTATGAAACCATAAACTTCATCACCTTGATTTCCATATACTCATGATATTTCATGATACACGTATCCATTGTGCATTTTTTCCCGCGTACATGCACGGATGTCATCACACATCCATTATTATCTATGCAAAAACTATAATATAAAATATATCTCTCCAAGTAATAGAAAACAGTGTTTTTTCGGAATTTAATAACGTACTTGTTATTGAAAAGAGAAAAAAAATCGGAAAGAAATTGAAGTGTCTCCAGTCATGCACATGTGAGTTTATCGATTGTCAAAATGTGTTTTCTTATCGATTGCGACCTCTGTTCGTGCTGTATCGAATAACGTGACGTATTCAGAAGAGCAGATGCCGAAGTTTTAAAAGCGTCTCCTTAGATAAGAAGGATGAGAGAATATGCAGCGTTGCCACGCTTTCGAATTTTCGACAGCATCTCCAACCCTCGATTTTCGCACAGGAACTCTTACAGGCTGCGCGGCAAAGTGCTGGAGAATGATGTAATGGTGAGAGAGAGAGAGAGGGACAGTTAGAGAGAAAGGACTGACGAATGAGAATGTAAAGAAGAAGAGTTAAGACAAAAGAGACGCTATATCGAACGCCGCATAAGGTTGCCTTATATATTCCATACATATCTTATGGGATTACGTTAAACAAATATTTTTCCAATCTTTATTTCACGTGTATGTGCATGATTCAAAATGACTAGTGATTCACACGCTTTCTGTTTGAAAAGTAATTTTCTACCCATTTCTGTATTATGAGTGTCAGGATCTTGTTGACTCATATGAATTATGTAGAAAGATAATCACTGTAGTCGTTTTCTTTGATTCCTGTATATTGTGCAAAGTTCCTTTCAGAAACCTTAGACAAATATTTGAGAGACTCCAAATGAAATTATTAGGGAAATTATAATATGGATCCACTGGATAAAATCGATGGTTTTACGTTTGATATAAGAAAATTATCCTCTGGCAACAAAAAATTAAGGATACTACAAAACACTTTTTTCAAAAATTCATTTTTATATTTTCTTCATGATTTACGTATTTTTAACTTCATTCATTATATCCTATAAATTTTTTAAGATTGCTTTTATTACATTTTCTGAAGTGTCATATTACATTCATTTAGTCGTGAATTTTTCATAGATTTAGTTCTACTTTATTAGTTTTAATTTGTTATGATTTTCTTAATATTAATCGTATTTAATAAATGAAACATTTTATTAAATGCTAATTGAAATTTCATTTTTTAAATAAAATATTAAAGTAATTTAGTTCAAAAAACACTCATCGTATATTCGTAATTTGTATTATATAATGAATATGCAGTAATAACTATTGGTATTTAACATATGTTACATGTGTCGGGGGTGATTTTATTTCGTTACTTCACAGGTTCTCACTGAACAGTTCCACAACGAAATCCCCTTTCAAAATAAATATGTTAAAAGATCAGGAAAAGAACGAGTTTTATTCGTTTGTAACGCGAGCGTAAACTAACTGCTCGTAGAAATAAAACATATTACAAATAACGTGGAAAAATAGAGCGTAAACTGAATTCTCGTAGAAACAACATGTAACATATAACGAGAAAAACTATTATGGTGTTAACAATAGCAGGGCACGTCAAAAATCGTCAGCAAATTCCTGAAAGTACAATGTTTTAGCTGTAACTCACGAATCGGAGTTGTAACAAATTTTGAAGTGTCACTTCACAGAGTTCAATCTGGCACTTGGTCGCTGAACGGACGCCGAGCACGGATGGCGAGGAATTTTCGTCTCGGTTAATCCGTGGACTGGACGTCGATGACGTTTGACGCAGCGGTCAGGTTCACAGAGAGGTCTACTCCGCGTGAGCTCTCGAGTAAGAATGGTTTCTACTCAAAATCAACAAATTTATTTCATCTTGGTAACCTTCCAATTGGTGGATAGGACCCCTTGTTAACATTCATAACATTCGCGATTCGTCGCAAGTGACCACTTAGAATTCATAAACAAACGTTCATTTCTTAACTAGAAAAGTAAAGATATTTGTTGTTCTTTGAAGTAAACAAATGTTCGTTTGTCTTGCATGCGGTACTCGCGGTCCGCGGAACGTTTGGAGTAAACAACGTTCTTCTTTCACCGATTCGATATTTTGCGTTCGGTATGAACTCGTCTTGCTTCCTGATGTGAAAACAGAACGTTTACATATAATATCTATGCAAGTGAATAACATGGAGTGATAATTTGTGTCAGTTATCATGAGTGTAGCATGGTAATATGTAGCAGTATTCTGTTACATCACCCCCCCCCCC
>NNCF01126896.1:862463-891622 GCA_002313205.1 Laupala kohalensis
CTGTTCACGCTCTTCTAAGTGGTGGTGCTTCTATTGTTGTGTTGAGTTACTCTGTGGCCGTCTGCTGGAAGGGAAGCGGGAGTGTTGAAGTGGACAGCAGTATGTGATCCTCTTGAAATATCTTGAAAGTTGACAGGAATCCAATTGTCAGGAATGTTTGAAAGTTGAGATGAACAGGGTTAATCAGGCACCAGGATCAGGAAATGAGGTGATATGCACCTTGCAGGTTGTTTTCCTGGGTTAGCTCTGAATTCATCTTGTCATCATAGCGGCAATGTTGTATTTGAAAAGAAACATATTAACATAATGCCTTTGAAAGGGTTTGCCGTACAAGGTCATTGGAGAGATTCAAGGAGCCGGATTCATGTTCATATCAAGAGGTTATGCTTGCAGTAACTCAAATTGCACCATCCCATATGATAGTCATTCAGTTTCAGCTGAATGATTTATCATTTCATGGATTAGTTCACTTTGTTATATTATATTTGCCTTGTGGTATGAAAATTTTCCATTTCGGATATTGAATTATTCGGTCTTGGAATATTATGCATGCACTACAGTTTGAAATATACAATATAATGGAATACAAACGAAGGTTGACCTGTTTAACCTGTGTTTTACTTATGTTGACCTCTGGCAGGTCTAGAAGTTTGATCTTTTGCAAAAAGAAAAACAATTAATTATTGAATTATAATTGTAAACATTTATAGTAGACGCTTCCGACAATGTTATATTTTCTCCTTTCGTGTTTCTGACAATAGGAGTTTCCATTGTTGTTTCTGCGTCTGCCTTGAGAATAGTGAAGAATTCATTGGTCTTCTCGTTCTGACTTCCCATTGGTTGCGGCGATTCCTGTAGAAATTATGCCAGTGGAACGTCTTGTGTTTGTTCGAACTGTGTATTCTTTGGGTGATTCCGTGGAAAGTACAGATTTTCACCTTATCTTGTTAGTTTTTAAGTGCGTGGTTTTATGTTGTTTCAAAGCCCTTAATTTCGGTTCCACGGTTGAGTGTTCTAATTCCATGTTTCCTTTATCTAGTACATTAGATATTGTTTTTAATGGATTCTTGACATATTTAAGTTGTATGGGATGAGCTTGTATAGTTCCACATGTGACACTGTCAGCTTCGTTTCGAACAGTTGGTTTTTTCAAGATTGATTTTGATGCTTCTAAATTCGGTTTTGGAGAATGTAGTGTAGGTTTTGACGTTGCGTTTAGTGCTTTGCGCTTGCGCTGACAGATTGCTTGCGCGTCCCTGCCAAGATAGCTCGAATTTGAACTGGTAGGGCTCTAAGCCACATTTCTGGCAAAAGTCAATTATCTTGGTGTTCAGCGCCAGCAAGATTATTAATATGACATAAAAATTGGGAGGGCGTACGATCGCCGATGGCCTTCACTGACAAGAATTTGTCAATTCTGTCTCTATGCGATTTGGCGAACTGGTTAATAAGGAATTGCTTCAGATCGTCGTATGCCGTACTGTTGTCAGGTATCAGTAACGTATCGTCAATGTCCCTAATAGTGTCGTAATCAAGATTACTTATTAGGCGGACGTGTTTTTCAAATTGGGTAGTAATTCTCTGCGCGTTAAAATTTGCTTCCGCCATCGCGAACCACGCTCGTGGTTCTTCTTTCCAAAAATGTGGGAGCGATAAAGTGGTTGCGATCGGGTACAGCGTCGTATGTGCCTTATCATGAGGCATTTTAAGACGATTTCAATAAATTCACCCGTATAAAATTGCACCTAAGGGAATTTAAGATTGATAGTCAGTAGTGAAATGATAGACCACGAATGTCGACAGGGAAAAATGACATATTATACACATATATAACACACATAAAAATAGAAATTAAATTATCACGTAATAACTAACTACTCTGTGAGCGTGAAAAACTTTTTATACTAGGAATTTTATTCCAACTAAACAAAAAGTTTCGCAAAATCACAACACAGAGTTCAGAATTATATAACACGTTTTAGTGAGAGAATAGCAACTAAGTTTATTAAAGAATGCGTGTTCTAATTGCGTAACGGGGTCACCAATATATTTATTTTGTCGGGGGTGATTTTATATCGTTACTTCACAGGTTCTCACTGAACTGTTCCACAACGAAATCCCCTTTCAAATATCTATGCAAGTGTAGCATGATAATTTGTATTCTGAGTATAGTATTCTGCTACAAATGATTTATTTTTTCCATTCTGTCCTTGCTTGTCTTCAACTAATTAGTACGTACTTGATCTTTGTGGGAGTCATTCAATTTGTGGAATATAATATTTGCTCCATTTTGTTGTGGTCATAGTTTTCACCACGAATAAACATTATTTTGTGACGCGTAATATTTAATCATGTTTATTTAATTTTTGTTATACTACAATCATTTTAACAGTATTTGATTCACAATTTTAACATGTGATTAAGGAACACCGACTAGATTAGTATGAATTATTTACTATAATTTTTGTTATTTATATCTTTGGATAACTAATTGCCCAGTTTAGTAGTTCGTATACAAATATTATATTTCACTACGTTTTGAAAAAATTATTTATATGAGACGTACTCTTTCTGCACTGAATTCAATAAACAACAGCAATAACAGAGATATTTCTTCGGAAAGGATTGATGTCAACATATTGATTTATATTATTTTATCATGTTCAGAGAATTTAAATAACCAATGAATCAATAGGAAGAAAACACAATAATTTTAACAAGCAAAGAAAATGCAATAATGCATTTAAATCTTTTAGATGTGAATAAGGAAATAAACGAGAAGCTTGCTATTAATTCTATATAAGAAAACTTACAATTTTAAACTCTCAATTTTTGGATGTATATTTGGAAACTAGATTTTAAAGAACTATAATTAATATAAAAAGAATCTTTAGTTCTTCGTGAATAGTGATAATGTTTGTGATTTTTTATGTTCCCAGACAAAATTTGTTAGGATTTATTTGATAAAGTGAGTTCATATGTAAACCGTGATGCAGAGCAGCTCCTACAAATTTTATGTGGAATAACTAAAAGGCTGGACTAAAGCAGAAGTAATTTCCTTCATTCGCATGTAGTGGAAGAAAAATCACGATACGTGTAGCATACCGGCGGCGGCTGCAGCGCTGGGTGACACACTGCGGTTGACGGAGCGGAGGTAGCGTAATCCAAAGCCCTCGCCGAGGGCGAATTTATTTTCATTTTATTTAATTCGCATCAGCGGGTGGGTAGGGGTTGGCCGGTATCCGCCTCCATACATCATCTCCGGCTAGAAGGGCGATGCGACGGCCGCCCATATTTCGCAGGGCTGTGATTACAGCAGCCTCTGAGCGCTCGCCCTCCGTCTCTTCGTTCCATGTCCTTTCCTCCCCATTCCCGGCGACTCACGCCCAAGTCATCCCCAGTTGCTTCTCTCTTCCAATGTGTTCGTTATTCACCCACAAGTCAACGGAATGAAAGAGGCTTAATCCGAAGCGTCACTCGGTGGACAATTGACTCTACCATTCTACAATTTGATTCACGGACGGGGTTTTTTTATGAACAATTTATTCGTATTTGGGTTATATTCCCAATTTTAACACTTCAACGCCTTCGAAATATAATTGTTTTGTATCGTTGAAATATATGTCTCTGTCGTATTGCAGAAGCTCTTCTGAACATTGAGAGTCCTCTTTATTATATTTTATTTTATAAACGGACCGACTTGATGACACAGTCAGAGGAGGGGATGATCTCCTTGAAACCAAGGTTGTGGGTTGAAAATCTGGTTAAGGTGTGGGTATTTTTATCATGTGCTGCGCTCTTGGAAGGCTATTGAAAACCACCATGAGTTGCATCTAAGCATTACTTTCATCATTATTTTACCTCTGCATAACCATGTAATAATTATTTAATACTAATTCAGGGACATTTTCAGTTAATACATAGATATTTCTGCCTATACATTAACTGAAAATAACACTGAATTAGTATTAGACATGGCATAACAAGAAAATTGTACATATATATNATATATGTAATACGTAACATGACAGAGGAAAGAGGACAGAGGACAGAACAAGAAATTTCAAGAACTTCTAGATCAGCAAAGAAGAAATATGAAAGCATCATCTTAATATCTTATGAATTTATACGGATTATATCTATTTGAATAATTTGGTATCAGTGAATGTTATGAAACTTGACTGATGCGTAAAGACAAATACATTTATTTTTTTAACGAATCTCCATGAAACGACAGAGACATATGCTGGATAGTTATAGAATTATTTAAGGAATAATTACTGAATGTTTGCAAATGGTTTACTAAATGAAGTAAAATGCAGTGGGGCGTTAATTTTTGGAGCGTCATTTCTAAATTTTCAATTATCCCAATTGGCATCATAGCAAAGAAAAGTGACGAAAACAATCGTGACGAACTCCATGTTGCCATTCCCAGAACGCAAAAACCAGTCAGCAATGGAACAATCTTATGGTGACGATCGTAGGAATTTTCTTTGTGTCACGTAATTGCACAAGCTATGAATCTGGACGAAGCCATGTACAAATATACTTACATCTAATACATGACTTGTTCGTCGTTTAAATGCTGCATGCAAACGAACAAAGTAATTTTTTGTAGAAACGTTTTTGATTGAATTACTATTTTCATTTTTAAGTGAATTTTCATTATATTATTCTTGATTATTCAAACCCGCTATGACTAATAAGTAAATACTGTTTATGAAATATAAAAGTTATTTCATAAACAGTATTTATTTATTATAAGGAACTCTCGTAAAACAGGACAATTTATGTTATACCCATATAAAATAGAATTAATAACTTTTTAAGCTCACATTTTAAAATATAACAAGTATTTATTAAACAACATATGAAAAAACTATTCAACTCATCTACTACAACATGTCTACTAAAATGACATTATAAAACTTCAGATTAATTAATTTCCCTTGCGGTCTCAGGTTAACTCTGAGTTGAGTTAAATCTGAAGTTGAAAATTTAATGAAAAAAAATCTGAATTTGTTATCTAATAACAAGTAAACAAATTTTTTATATTCATCAATTAATGACACATAAAATCATAATGAAATTTGCTTTTTTAGTGGTCAATAAGCGTATTTCTCTTGCTTCCTGCCGATGTCACATTGTCAACGTAAAATCGCCCCATCATTAAGGCGTGTCGATCAAAATTCCCACCAGAAGAACAGTGAAGAATTTTTCTGAGTTCTGTATTCAGTTCTTTTCAACTAGCTTGGATATTCACAGTCGTAACCGTCCTTTTTTATGTTTCTCTTCGGTCACGGTACAGGTTTATACAAATTAATGGTAATACAATGTCTATCATTTTTATCATTTATATTAGAAATGCAATGACTATCATTTTTTCTAGATTTCTTCAACTTTTCTTGTCTTATTTTGAAAATATAAACAAATTATAAGACTAAGTTTGTATATGATTCTATGTTTATAATTGAAACAATACGTCAATTCTGAATTACATTACTGTTTTAACGTAGTTATATCTACCAATTAAATACAAAATATTCTATTTTAACCGAAACACTTTTGGATATCTCATGAATTAAATATCTTTCATTCACTCATGAAACCTAATATCATTTCAGTTGAGAATATCGTTTTATTGTCCACCGAATTTCAATGTATTTTCATAACGAATAATGTAATTGTAATAAATTCAATGCTTTTAATGCAATGTGTGTTGGAAAATCATTATTCAATTATACTAATAAACATAACAATTAACTAGTAATTTTCTGTGAACTGTTATTTGATTACAACGATAAGTGAATGAAGTCCAATACCATGTGTTTAGAATTGTAAACTAATGTGTCTCATCGAGTTTCACCCCTTTTCATGATGGTATTCCCACAATCGGTACGCGACATAAACGATGGCTAAATATAATTTCTATGTATTTCAATTGGAAAAAAACAGAACAGAAAACCGTATCTGAACAACTTTTCTTTTATGTGTCGTTAAAAATATGTGAATGTAAAAAATATACAAACTGAAAAATTGTGTTCCTAAAATGTCTGTGTTACTTGCACTCGAAACTCTAAATGGTACAATGAATGAAGTACTTATTTTTTTCTAAATTTACATTATCATTTCTTTCTATTGTTATGCTTTTATTTTTTATATTAACATTACAACAACTAGGATTTTTAAAATATTATTCTTGCGTTTTGATTTCATTGTATCCCAAAACTCTTCACAAAGAAAAACAACACGTTCAATTTATTATTATACCTAATTGTTAGAAGGTCGACAATTGAAATTTTTCCTCTCGCCCCAAAAACGAAATTAGAGTCATTTTGCTTTTATTCGATACGACCTTTCGCGTTCAATGCATACCATATGAGTTCATTTATAAAAGTTTTGTACCTTATTCCATCTCACGATTATGCCTATTTCGTTATCCGCTGTTCTTCTTTACTTCCACATACCCTCACAATTGTATTTTCATGTTCAGTAGAGCTCACACAATAACCGCGATATTCTTCCAAATCCTACTGTAGTTGTCCACCGATTTCCACCCCTCGTTTTTTCCTAACCGTCTCCACAAATCTGCTTCCATTTGCTTCACTTATTCGCTTCCCAATTCTTCCCCTTCGATCAGACTCCAAACTCATGCACCCTTACGATATTCTCTGCTCCTTACAATTTTCCTACTTACCTTTATATCCCTCACCATCTACTCTTTTTTTTCCCCTATAAGTTCTTCGGATGTGTATTTTCTCGCCTTTATTTTTTTCTAATTTTTCACTTACAATTGGGTTCAGCTGGGGATCAATGCAAAATTGTATTTGTTATATTTAATTATAATTATATTATGTTGTTGTATTCGGTTTTTACTTTAATGAAAAACAAAGTTATAGTCAACCAAAAAATATTTATTTGCCAAAACCGGCTTTCGACGTCTTATGCTCTCATTGTCAGTGGCCTACAATCACGATTTTATTTTATTTTATTAAAATAATTGTAGTCAGTGATTGTAGGTCACTGACTGTCGAAAGCCGATTTTGGCAAATAAATATTTTTCGGTTGACTATAACTTTGTTTTTCATTATGTTATATTTAAATGGAAATGAGGTGAATGAGTAAATTAAGGAATTAATAAAATAAACGTCGTTTCTTAATTTCATTTGTCACTTAAGACTGTTATGGAAGTAAAACATGAAAATCACATTACCTGAAATAAGTAATTTATTATGGGTTAATTCACTAATATATCTGCCATATATATTTCAATGAGGAGACAAACCGAAACAAATAAAACATCCATTTCATTCCATCTGTTTGAATGTGACCCTTGGAAACTACCTAAATGAAACTATATAAACTGAACTTCCTAAATGTAATATATAATATACTTTATTTGTAATGATATAAATAATTCTATAATGTAATATAATATTTAATTTTATTCCGTTTACAAAGAAAATTATCTTAACTGCATTATATATTTAATTCATGTAAGTATAGTCATTCGTAATAGTGTGTAATAATGACCTTGACGTTAGCGAGCCCTAAAACCCCAAAAGGAAAGAAAACAACTGTATGTATGTTGTCTTACAAACTGGAAGAACTTTTTGGTCTTAAGCCACCATTCTGATTGAGTTATTATTTTCCCACAATCGCTTAAGGATTAATACCGGGACTCTCAGCATGTTTTCAGTAGTAAATACACGTATGATACATACCCTCCCATTTGATCTAATTTTGTAAAGAATTGTAAATAAATTCAATGAGGTTATGTGAATGAGCAGTCTTCGGTCCCTGTCTTACCACTAATAAAGGTATTTATTTATTTTACGTATTATTAGTATTTTAAAAATGTCAGGCAAAGATTACGTTTTAATTTTCTATTATTACTCTGTGACGTTAAAATTAGTGAAAGGTATATACGTGAATTAACAGCCAAGTTCCAGTTTATGTTGGAATACGGTACTGTATTAAATCCAGAATAAAGCTTGACTGTCCAGATACTAAACATGTAATCACACGAGTTCGACATATTTTAGGCATGTAAGCAAATAATGATCTAAGTGCTATTCTCTTTTCACGAAAAACGTTTCCATGGTGACGTCAATGCTATGACAACTGTTGTAACTACCTTCTGTTGATAATTTGATTGCTATGGCTGTCTAAAGATAGCGTAGGTAAAGACATCGTCGCTAGGCTAATGAGTATTATACAGCAACAGTCAGGGAAATCTATAGGACAAGGCTTTTTAAAACTATTGTTTCAATATTTTGTGGTAATGCCAGGTAAAATAATGGTTATTGAGTATGGCACATATACACTTTTGGGTACTATCCGTCGTACTTTGAGCTTTCTTTTAAAATGACATGTGGCATTTCAAACTTTCTTCATATTTTTATTACTTGACACTTAAAATAATTGCAACAGAATACCTCAAATTTTGATAAAACCGTATTTGGTAAGATCACAATTGGTCGCAACCAAAGAAGTAAGGTATGGAGTTATTTCAATAATTGTTCTTAATAACTTTGGTGTTTGAACAGTTTTTTGTGCTCTCCATTTACATGCCTCAATTCCTTTCCTTTTTCAGCCAATTCATCATCTATTTTATACTTCCATTTTGTATGAAAAACACCCGTCTTCTAGTCTGAGGAATTCCCCATTTTTCCTGGTCAACGTAGCACATCTCGGTGACCCTCGCTACGTGTCACGCGCTACGCGACGCTGCCGCCGGCTGTTCGTCAGTGCTACGTGCCGTCGCAGTTCTCTGTTTATTTTAATTCTAGCTGCCTCCGAGCCACGGCGCTGCCCCAATGCGCTCTCATCCCTATTTTCCAGCATTTCTGCTGAAAACGTGTCAGTATGGCCACCTGGTGCTGTACAGACCTCACGAGCAATGTAACATGCACTGTCTTATCGCAAGGACTGGGTTTTGTTTTGATTAAAGGTAGGATATCATGAGTATTATGTACATTTGAATTACAATGTTCATTTCAAAATATATAATATCCAGGCAATTAGTCCGCGTGAATCTTGTTATAAATTGCTTATAAAATACACCCATAGCATCATATCTTGTCATAAGTTAAATATGTTAAAATTAATCAATTCATCGACAAAATAAATTGTCGTACCATGTGCTCAATTACACTATCGTGGAATTACTAGTGTTTCTAAAAATACTAAATATATGCACTAGATGCGTGTTTCGAGGAATATGGAAGAAAAAACAGACGTACGGATATATCTATTAATGGAGAAGATCTGACTCTTGGAAATTTGAGGAAGTTATAGTTATTTACTAAGTGCGTTGCTGTCTGAATAACGTGCATATATTACTTGGTGCATATGTTAAGTGTACGACACCTTCATTTGAATGAAGTAATTATTTGTACTATGTTTAAAAAATATATACAAATACAGTAGGACCTCGATTAACAGTGTCTTGATTAACCGTGGTGCTAACTCTTCCGTCGAAAAAAAGAATTTCAACTATAATTTTTACTATAGAGTAAATTTGTTAATTGTCTTTTACGTCTTCATAAGCAGTTTGTCCTGCTTTTTTTGATGATAAATTCATTATCATATATAAATTTAACTGCTTCCCACTATTTCCTCCGTTGTACACAGGTTCCTTGAAACTTAGAGACAGAGACCTTCAGGTACCAATGCAATTTTGACTTCCAGGACGTAATGAATTTGAGAAATATTAGAAATAAAGTAATGAATATCATTACAAAATGTAAGAAACGAAACTAATTACTTCATATTTCAACCTTCGATAACGTGACATTCTGCACACTTATGTATGAATGTTTATGTACATAATTTATTAAACAAAGTGTCTCGATTAACCGTGGTTTTCATTTATTCGTGACCCCTCTCCCCCCCCATTACCCCGGATAATCGCGGTTCTAATGTATGTCGATTTTATGTATGGAAGCTTAACTACCAATTTTAAATTCAAACAGTTGTATTTTGCATTGTAGAAAAAGATACTGGACCTGAGGATAAATGAGTTTTTTTTTATTTATACCTATTGTAAGATATTTTCTAATGAAATTGTAACAGGGATGGATGAAGAGAACAGTTCATTAGAAATATAATATTCAATGCGTTGTCTATTTTTCTCTCTCTCTTTAAACTCTTACAACCAATATATCTTACTAAAATCGAATACGTATTTAGTAAGTTATAGTAATTTTCAACTTGTTCTTCCCCAATCTCCAATTCTAGTAACGTTCCGTTTACTTTTAGTTCAATCATTATTCTGTTATCTTCAATATTACTGCAATACATGTACGATTAGGCATAAATAATAAATAACTAAATATATCTTTAGCCCTTCCAATAACGCGCTCGCTTGCCACGGAAATATCGCGGGTCCGATTCCCGACAGAGCCAGTAATATTTGTACTTTTTCTCATCTATGTTTAGCTCATATAGCTGCGATGATTGAAAAGTTTCCCCTCTGCGGTTAAGAATCGCAATTGTAATACTGGGCGCGGCTATCTAGATTCCGTCTAAACGTTGTTTCCTCCAAGATGTTTCACCATGTGTCTAACGAGTTAACTAACGTAGAGTTGGCCTTCACGAGCTCTATCTTGGTCCTTACTTGGCTGAGAAGAGAAACACGTACATAGAGATATATTTACAAAACTTTATTTACTATTTTACAGGACATATTTTTCAATGTAGTCTCCGCAGCGGTCTCGGCACTTGTAATGAGGAACAAATTTGTACATACCACTGTTTTACTCTTCTGCCGCCAATGTTTAATCCGTTTGGGATTATTGTTTAGAGGAAAAACTACAAACTAGGATGTCTATTGTGAGACTTTGCAACGACTTACACGTGCCACCCGAAAGCAAAGACGTAGAATGTTGTTTGTAAAGATGTTCCTGATCCACGACGACGCCCAGCCTCAAGCATCTGCAGAGACACAGCGGAGACTTCAACGTTTGAAGAAGGAAATCTTTGAACATTCTTCTTACAGCCCTGATCTGGCATCAAGCGATTACCTGCTCCCACGAAACAGTACGCGAATGATGAGGATCTCAAAGAAGTAGTACGTCTTAGCTCAAGTCTTTTGTGGTAGAAGAGTACGACAGCGGTGTTGTAAAACTTGTCCATTACCCCCTGCCCCCCCATTACTTCACTTTTGACTCTTCTTGCCCTCCAACCATCAATACAACGTCACAGAAAAACTAGACTACGCCCTTCTTAGAACGGTTAGTGATTTACCTCACACTTGCGTGTCGTGATTTGTCATCCAGAAAACATATTCTTATTGTTGTAAACTCGAACAATTGTAGAGGTAAACTAAAACTTTGTTACTAATATATAAATGTGAAAGTTGGGAAGACGTGACTCCTAAATTACTGAACAGATCTCCATGGAGTGGTATAGCTTGATAATACTTGGTCTGATCTACGTTCATGAAAGCTGAAAAGTGTTTTTTTTCAGTTTAATTTATAAACTTAGAGAGAAAGCACTTACGTATTATAGAGACACTCTGAGAAAGTATTTTACGACATTCCTACATTACTGTGTGTGATCAATTGGGTTGAAATGCGATTCACGAAAGAATTTTTCTACCATAATCACAAAATGCACGTGAGTAATAACACGGATATTCAGCTAATAGTTAATAAACATTGATTTTAAAAGAAGTTGAAGTTACAAAACATACCAATAACAAGCAGATATGCGCTAAAAATATCGATTTATCCAACTAGCCTAACAACCTTATCAAATTATTAAACTGCTGAAAATTTTACAAAAAGTGTTCACAATTCATCACGACAAAGATTATCTAGGAATTAGTGAGACGTGTATTTTGTAGCAAATCGTGTATTAAGGAATGAATTCTCTTCCATGATAATTTCGGAAGTACAATTAAAAAATTTTGAAATCATTTATTGTTTTCATTTTTCAATTAAAATATCGTGAACTACTGCGCAAAAACTAGTTCTGTGAATAGTCAATTTGGGAATCACTTGGGGTAAATGATTTTTGTCATTTAGTGGTTTTCTTTCTTTATTTTCACGTCTCGAATATCTTGACTGATATTGATTTATTTTATCGTTGCGGAGTTGTGTATTTGCTAAACCGTTTCTTAATTCCAAAGATGTTTAATGGGTCACGTCCTAGGTGTTTGTACAACTGGTGCGTTCACTCTGAAAACCGATGTTTAATGTCCGTTATCTCCTGGTCCAATGACAATCTGAAACTCAGTTTACACCAAAGCGAAAAACATACAATCAATTTTTTAAAAAACTAGCTCAAACTTTACAATTGTGTCAACTACATGCTCTTCTATTCGGTGTTCCTCGCCTATTAAACACAAATACAGCAACAAATATGTAAACGCACGGTTGTTAAATGTTTGTAAATATTAACAAAAATATGAGTTTTTTCTAAGCCCAGTTTGCACAGACTTAACCTCTAACATTGAAATGTTTTTCATTGGAAAAAATTGTGTAAATTATGTCATATATGCAACACGTATAAACTACATTTTTGCGTGATTATAATGGTCTCTATTGGAAACTGTTTGACAGCTTTCAGATCGATATTGTGTTGCAATTTATGTTAAAATTTCGCGAATTCTCTTATAAAATAACTTTAATGAATGTGAGCGTCTTTTCCTTGAATAGTTTTTTTGTATTAAGTGGTGGAAATATTTCATCATTGGTGATGAAACTTGAAATCTGTATTTATTGTTTGTTCAAAGGTAGGGAGTTAATATAATATAGTTTGCATATTGCCTTAAAAAATCTGTTGAGTAACTTCTGCTGCAAGTTTAGTTAATCTCGTTTGAAATATTTTAACTATTAATATTCTTAATTATTTATATATTTACATTTCAGTTACTGCTTTCATGTATCAACTCTCCATAGTGATATTCTCTAGTTATAATGTTCACGATACATCGATGTTTTGATATAGATATTAAAAATATAAAGGTTTTTATTTTTGACTGTAGTGCAAGAAAGCAAAAATTTTCAACTTTTTGTAAAATGAGTTATAGTTGTCTTTAATATTTACTAAAGCACGCAATGGCGTAGTGTGTTTTCATCGACAAAACCGCTGAAAATGCATTTACATGATATATTTCTCGCCTCACATTAATCTTAGCACAAAAGACAAACATCGTCTCTGTATTTATCTTTACGTATTTCCATTGACAAGGGAAA
The DNA here is from genome assembly GCA_002313205.1 of Laupala kohalensis. Classification (NCBI taxonomy): domain Eukaryota; kingdom Metazoa; phylum Arthropoda; class Insecta; order Orthoptera; family Trigonidiidae; genus Laupala; species Laupala kohalensis. Next base: position 875,669 of record NNCF01126896.1, read on the forward strand.
ACAGTCTTTATGTTTACCTTCTGTCCTTTGATTGTGCTAATCAAATAAGAAGCACAGCTTTCACGTGAACCTCGTGTGTGAGCTTTTCACACGTGCCACTGGGATTCATAAACGTAGCTCTACTTTATTTTACTTCCACTATAATTTTTTGTGATCAGTTTTCTTTACAGAACATAATTTCCATGAAGTAACAAATTTAAATGACGTAGCTCTCTATGATATATTACGAATAAAAATACACAAAATCAATTATAATTGTCTAAAATTAAGTTCTTAAAATACATTTATTAATATTAAAAATCTTAAAATAAAGGAAAAAAATTGGGATGAATCTTGTAGCAAAGTTAAATTTAATTTTGACGAATTAACAAGTTTTATCTGAATAAATAAATCATAGAAGAGTTTTAAAATATTGCTAACTTCAGTAAGTTTGCTGATTTGTAAATTTATGGTAATATTTATAAAAATTAATTTCCTTCTTATGATTTAATGGTGGAAGAATATGATTCTTTAATACCCTTAGACATCTGCAATCCATCTGGAGTTGCCATGAAGTACTTTCATCCTGCATTGCGTATTATCTGGTTTACTTGTACTCTATCCAATAAGTACCGTGAACTTCGATTTTTCTCTTTTGTTTTGATAAGTCTGTAAACTAAAAGCACTACAAGCCATTTCATATTAATTTTTTACCTGCATTCTAAGTTTTATTTATAATTTTGGTACGCTTGCAGTACATTTTGTGTATTACTTAAAAAATATTTCTAGAAAAGACTGTAAACCGACTTGAACGTGATTATAAAATTAAACCACTGTCTGAAAATGTAGATCAAATAGATGAATGTTCTTCTCTTATTTTATTGAAATAAACGTATAGTTGGTAATTTTATTTTAAACTAATTATTTGTTTGGCTCGTAATTTTACTTTATATTTATTTTTACTGATTAGATAGATGTCAAATAAATTAGATAAATGTCCTACTTGTATATTTCGAAAACATTCGCAGGGACTACGAAAATCTACCGCTGTGGAATGTGCTCTTAAATGTGTACTGCGCGGTAAAAATAGGAAGATTTTCAAATTTTTTAAGTTTCTACCTAAAAAAAATTAAAAGAAAAAATAACAAATTTTCCTCTTGTGACATGCATAGAGGGGACAAAACTCTGTTATAGAGGAAATATTACATTTCTGAGGAATAAAAAAATAACAAAGTCATATCTAGATTTAACAACTCTATTATTTATGCTACTAGCATGTTTCAATAACTCTACTATTTATAACGGCTTCTCATTAAAAATATTAAAAAAATGTTTCTCGCTATAAATTTTATGATGAAATTTTTTTACGTTGAAAGGTTGTTTCCATAAACTGTATCATTTTGTGATGCAAGCACCACATGTTAACAATCATTTCCATACATTTAAATTACAAAATCTCTGTGTTTCTCGTAATAAATTAACTATGCAAAATTGCCATTTGTGTTTGCAATTGTTACACTGATTTTGGAGGCCTGTTACCATGCATAACTTTCAACAGTATAATAATAGATTTAAAATCTTTGTTTCACATTAAATTATTGTAATTTAAACAATTATTCGTATTTTTTGCGGGAAAAGTAACATTTATAATGTTACCAAAGTCAATATCAATCAACAAAGCGCATTTCTAAATTAACCCTGAAATTTATCTTTCTGGAATAAATCAGACAATATCTGGTGTTTTGTCTTCGTAAAATCGCTTCTAAAATGGACATATTGTATTTATTTGTTAAAGACTGCTAACTTTAATAATTTTATTAATATTTTATTTCCTTTCTACTGATATAACTCATATATATTTAAATAATCCAATACTTTTTTATTTGACGTAACATCTCACAAAAGTGAAAATTTATTTAGCATCCAGGTGAAAAGAGCAAGAGTAAGCCGTTCCCAAAAAACTAAAAATGCGCTTTAACAATTTTAATTGTACTTAATTAGTATTAAATTATTGCGTATAATGTAAGAATGAAATCAATTCAAATATTCAAACAATTTACGAAAATATGTAAAACAATACAATCATGTTTTCCTTTGTGACTGACTTACCCGTTCATCAAAGCAAAGAAGAAACTTGAAATAATTTTGTCGTCATGTTTTTTTGTATTGCAGAAGTTGAATTAGAGATACTGTTTGGAATTCTAGTCTTGAAGAGGTAAAATAGGGAGAAATGTATTTTTGCTATATGTCACGAAACTCCATCTTGTTATTTCTTATATACTTACAGTTTTCGTATGTGAGCATTATATTTCTGTAGACATTAACAACAATAAATGTTGACAGAGTGTCACATCAAAAACTCATGTTTCCTTCGATGACCCAAACGTGTTTAATAAGTAACCCGGAAGAATTGAATAAGATATTTTCTATAATTCGTACAACTAGCAATAATTAGTTGATAGCGATGCAGGTTAAAAAAAATATACACGTACATACTAAATGACAAAAGAATGCATCAATTTCATAAAACGTATCGAAAACAAATAAATAAATAAATAAACAAATTTAAGCGAAAAAATCAGAGAAAACTACGTAAGCCACGTGGGGAGGGGCAATAAACTAATTACTCGTCGAAGTCAAGTAAGGGACCATCCCATCAATTCCGATGGAGGACACAAGGGCAATGAAGAATTAAATATATATCTATGATGTTATTTAACAAATATGTACTGTTATCCTTTTATTGTTTCCGAAGTACATTACATGCAAAATGCAAATTCAAGAATTATATTGACAAAGTATCAAAGACATTCGCATTTATGTATAAATCCTCCTATACCCAAGAAAATCCCAAGGAAGGACGGGACTTGAAATCCATAACTTCGACCTACTTGCCCTTCCTAGTGCAGGATATTCTTCTTTATGGACCGAGTTCGAAACCAACCAAGCATTCCGGAGACGGGCAACCACAGGGAATTCTTAGGGAATATGGGGGGAGGGGAAGGAGGGAGGACTCGTCCACAGTTAGAGGGTCGTGTTCATCTACATCAGAAGGGAATACGTCATAAAAGTTTTCAAATTGTCGAAATCCCAAGGTGGCCGTTTGCCCAACTCACCAGTAGTTTGCCTTCGCCCCTTGGCAAGTACAAGGAGAGGAGTGGTTGTTTGGGGGAGGAAGGTTTCAGTTCGGAGACGGCCGAGAAGTGTTAGGTTTGTTTCAAGGGGATGGCCAAGAATGAACAAGCATTTAGGTGAATACATTGCTGTCACGTCGCTCTGCAATACTTGAAAACAAATATTTCGGGTAAAAGGTAAAGATGGAAAAATCACCAAATTATTTTCAGTTAATTTTGATAGTAACTGTAAATTTTGTAAAATACTATAAACTGAAATTTAAATAATAGTTTCTTTATTATTTATTCATGAATGGTTTAGACAATAATATATCAGAAACATTTATGTCATATTACTATCTTTCCTTGTCTCAATATATTTTATTCATGTATATTATCGTCTTATGAAGAACAACATACGATTTTTTTCTACCGTACACACTGGAACAATATCTCAATTTCAAAGTTTCTCATCTTTCGTCTCGACATCACGTTATTTTTTATTATCCTCGTTTTACGTGCTTCTGCGATACAATGTCACCATGACTGTACGCGTAGGTCATGTTGTGGGGGAATAGAGTGAAAAATGTCTTTAAACAGGAAAAAGGGTGTTGCACATTCTTGCAGTGTAGGAAGTTTCTCGTCTGAAAATGTAAGCATTCTTGATAGATCATCGTAATTTGTAAATAAATGAAATAAAACTTATGAAAACAAAAAGGTTTAACTTCTACTGAATATTTATTTTGAGGAGACAAGAGAGGATATAGTAATTGTAATAAAATAATATTAGTACATTTCGCATACTTTTGTATGAAGAAAATAAGTTGTCTTCTTCATACTAAAGTATGTAAAAAGTACTTATACAAAGTTCAAGATTAATATACAAATTGTCGTTAATACTAACAATATAAACATCTCATAGAAATGTTTATATTGATTATGTATCATTTAAAACAGATAACTGTAAGAAAAGTATCGTGATTGGTTCATAATTTGCAAATATATGTATGTGCACATTTGTAAATCTCATGTAGGTACATAAGATACATGTATTGGAACTATTATAAATAATGAAAATGTAATGTAAATAATTTAAACGAGCAAAGTTGATGAATTACTCAATTCGTTTATTTTGAGTAATGAACACTCTAACTAGCATTACTATAACTGTAATTTAAGATCATCCGAAATAATCGCAACTCGACTAAAATTAGAAAATACATTTATCTAAGTATTAAATAAAAAAGAATCCGGTGTTACAACTTTAAAACATAACTTTATTTATTTTCTCTTTGATACATTTCCGTGACTACTTCTCCATTTCCTGTGAAGTGATGCTATAAATGTTGCTCCAATATTGTTTGCAACATCACTCTGCCGTCCTTTAGCGTGTTTCGACGACCTCGCTGCATCCACAAAAGACATACCACGTGTCGAACATGCCATCATGAATCGCCAGCATATCCGCATGCAGGTCGACAACCCTATTATTAGGAGACGGGATTCGGCGTCGCAATATTGGGCTCAGACTGTGGTAGTCTCTCAGAATGTCTTCTCTCCCTTTCCGTTCGATTCCATGTGATTTCTCGCTATATTCTTAGTTGAAGGTTCAGATTCTACCATTATCGACTTTCCACTCTCTTCAAAAACACAACTCCTTTTTTTACACATAGTGAAAATATCTTCCTTGATACATCACATCTGATTAATAATTATAAATTATGGTGGTGAATTTTGCAGTGAAATATATAAAACGAGACAAAAACTTACATCAAACATACTATGCCGGAACAGAATTCTCATATTAAAGGGCATCACTGTCGTTTACATTTCCTGGTTACATTGAAATGTTTTATATTATGATCATTTTATGATGTTTGAAATACTGCTTTGAAGTTTTGTTCGAGATAAATTCGAATTTAATCTTTCTACTATATTTTTCCTTTTTTATCTTAGCTTAAAAGAATGTCAATAATTAATTGGATAGTTAACTAGTCAAATTGTCTTCCAAATCTCTTAGATATATTGTTTTTTTAGTACAGGTAAGATTAAGATAGTATGAACATCTTGGTGACTATTTTTGAATGTTTTGAATTTTAAAAAAATGAAAGAATAATCTATTATCTCCCTATTTGTTCTTGGTACATGCAGGAAAAATATTTGAATAACAATATATTGACGTTGCTATTATGAATAAAACCTCTGAAGTGTAAACGATTTTTAAAATAAATTCCCATTGAGTTTTTTATGGAAGTGATATAAACTTCTTCCACAAATTTAATATAGAGGATAATATTTGTTTTGTTTTTTCGGACAACTAAGAAAGTTATTTAATGAAAAGTCACAAAATTGGTAAACTAGTTAAACTACTGATCATTTTCTAAACACAAAAATTCTATTAAAATTTATGATTAGCATAGAAATCTCTTAGATTGCGGTGAACCTCACCGCCAGGTAACAGATTAATTATGTTACGTTGAATGAAAATGGGAGACGGGACCGGAGTTCGAACCCCGGTCCCGTCTCCCATTTTCATTCAACGTAACATAATTATAATTAGCAGTTTTCAATTCATGAATTATGGTGTTGTTATTAACACTATTTTCAATATACACAGAATAAATAACGTTATTGAAAGTGTGACTTGCCCTGGCACGCTAATAGTACTTTAAGTTAAATTTACCTCTTCTCGTATTTTTGTATCCATCACAGTTCTCCCTTATCCTACTACGTTCCTCCTCCTTCTCCCTACTCTTTTCCTTCTTCATATCCCTTCGCGAAGCCTATGTACACGCTGCCCGTCGTGTTCCCATCCCATCTCCTTCATCCCCTTCCGGCCGATTCGGGGTCTCCGTCTCCTCGGGTCCTCAAAGGAGTACGTAAATCAAGCGGCAATATGCGCGCGCAATATTGCACGACAACGCCAGAGCTACTACGCAGGAAGTGGCAACGGGCAGCTGGCGACACTGGGAGGCTGACATCGACGGGGGACAATGAGGATAGCGGCGGTCTCGGAATGACGCCGGAAGTATTCGTGCAGCAGGATGATGTATCGTCGTCGGGTTCGGTTGTGACGCTTGAGGATTTTTATGAAGTCTGAGCCCGTCCCGCAATGTCTTCACATGGCTTTGCAGAGGTGTCTTCTGAAGGGAAGGTTGTGTATTCGCGTCCCAGGTGGAGTGTAAATATCTTCACCGTATGTTGTTCATGTGTGAGACACCTGGAAACCTCGAATAGCGACATAAAGTACTTTCCCCTGAAAAGCACCGTGACAGCAGCATCGTAACACAGATCTTGAGAACTTATTTAATCTAGTCTTATGTCTGAGAAATAATCAATGATACAACTTGTTAATAGCTGTATATTTGAAATAAATTTAATAAATCAATACATAAAATGTATGGATCGAGATGACCTCCTGAAAAATCCACTCTCTCATCCAACGAAATCTCTACCATAAATTTCAAAAATTATTTCAAATTAATTTGTATATTCATTCATATGCGCAGAAAAAAACTAAATTGTCCTATCGATAAAAAAGGAAAATTTGAATATGACGTGAATGACTGTCAGGTTTCAGTTCGTCTTTCTTTCATTTTCCTTTAAAATCCATACTTAACGGTTGAATTAGAAAACAAAATCGTTCGGCTGAGTGTGGGGAGATAGCTCGATGGCAGTATTCCTCATGCAAGTTCCATATTACACACTTACTTCAGGACATTACCTGCGACCGAAAGTAGAGCTAATGAATGACGGGGTAAATTGATGAATAAGTAATCATGAGGTGACAGATGGAATAGACGTACCCCGAAGAAATTGGCCTCAGGTTTGCTTGGTTCATTACGACAATTTCTGAATTAGATCTCAGAGTAGAAGTCGAGTCTTAACACTTGCACTATGAGTCACTGTAAAATACCTTTACAGTATGCTACCACCTTTGCACGAAAGAAATGTTGTGAAATGGTGACACGTATAATGAAAATGAAACCAGACGGAGAGTCTGCCTAGATAAATCACCTAAAATATGGATTATAGCTGATGGTATCGTCAAACAATCAAAACGTAACTTTTAATCAGCGTTGCCTGGAATTTGTCTTAGACTGATCTTCTCTTACTCAGGAAAAATAAAATCTATTTATATTTTTAGATAAAAATACTTTTATTTACTTGTTTTTAAAAACATGTACAGCACCCTAATTTTTCAAATTCATAATAATACAAATTTAATACAATACGTGACTGTATACACTACACCATCTCGCGGGAGCCACGCCGGTCGAATTTCGCTTCCGAGACATGACGCGACTGCACCATTTTACTAAAATTCTCGGAAAATCTAAAGTATTCGTCGAATTGTACGATATAAAGATGTTTTTATCTTTGTTAAATGCACAAAACAAATAATTCATTAAATTGAGAGATAATTGAATTTTTCCTTCTTAAGTTACTCTCTTACATTGAAATATTTGAACATTTCTATTTTTAATAGCGTTTCATCGATACTATAGGTTAATTTTTTGTATATAATGCAGATATTTTTGCAGAACTCTTCGAGACAAACAATATTGTCACCTATCTCTAACCATTTAGTCAGCGCAAGCGAATATAACTATCTTTTTCTCCGATTTTATCGACATTGATTGTCAAAAAAACATTTCTATCTTTCTTATCACACATTTTAGAAATGTTTGTTATGCCATGTTCATTCCGGACATGTAAAGTATCTCAATGACAAAATTTCTTCACGATCGGTTTAGTGGTTTATTCGTGATCTAGTACGAAAAATATAAGTACAATTTTGCGTGATGCATTTATACATCAGTATGGATGTTTTAAATAAATTATTATTAATTCACTTTTTAACGTGGGCTAGTTTACAAAAAATGTGGTTTTAACGTTAATGATTTAAGTTAACTTAAGAGAATAGAGGTAATAATATAATAATTTACAACAATATGTATGAATGAAATAGACATAATGTTATTCTCGTTCACTCAATCGTTATTTAGCGTTGTAAATAGTTATTTAAACGTGAAACTACTAGAAAATAGACTAGATGTTATTTATAGGTGTCAAATTAAATCAACTTTGTTGATTTCACTCCACTACAATAGAAAATGATTCGGTTTTACGGTGCGCATGATGTGTTAGAACGCTGTCAGAGCAGGAAGAGCTTCAAGACATCGATCGATCCGAGGCTTTCGTTTGCCCTCGCCATACAGCACGCGGCTACCTCTCTCATTCAGCACTATGTGCACAGCATCGATTTAACGTATATTGATGTCATTAACGTATATTGATCTGTGAAGGTGAACTTTGCATCTCAAGATTTGAAATGAATTCCTCATTACAAAGTAGCACAAAAAATCTAAGAACTGTGATAAAAGCAACGTAACAGGAAATGGATGATACTAAAGAAATCTACAAGTTACGAAAAAGTTTCAAACAAAGGGAAGAGCGATCCCTAAATACTCCACAAACGAAATTGTAGATTTTGACACTTAAAAGAGGAAACGATAGAGAAAATACGACAGGACCGACCAATACTAGTTCTCACAACAGTAACAGTTTTTTACGGGTATCGTGTGTAAGAATAAATATTACACGACACATATTCCAAGCATGCCGGTTTTTTTAGTGGAAGTCGTAATGTAACCATTGATAGTACTTTTCGAGGCACATTCACTTTAGTTTATCTTTAATTTTTTATTCTAATACACTAGCCTATAACACAATAGAGAAAAGTTCAAACAATTAAAATATAGAGAAACTATTAACTTATCTTTTTGACAACGTTAACTTAAGGGGAGATTAATTTTTCTAAATTTTATAAAGGGTATTTTTATACGTATGAAATCAAAAAGTGGGTAGTTGACTTTCTCCCAATGAAATCTAAACTATTTTCTATAAAATTATATTCACAAAAATATTGTTTCTTATGCTCCCTGTTCCGAATGCCTGAGGGAGGTCTCTCAGGAGTAAATATTGCCTTCCTTTCTGCGACCCATACCAGCGCATGATTTGTGAGTGCTTTCCTGACCTAGTAATTTGTGCCGTAATTTATGCAACGGAGTTTACGGTGTATGTCGAAATTAAAAAAGTCATTGCTTTTGTTCCTTTTTACCTAGTTTTCCTGAGGAGCCGTCACCTCGATACGTAAAGATGTGCACACGGTACATGTTTCCTCGCCAAATGCTCTCTGTAGTTCTCTCAGCTATAATAAACAGTGCCATGCAATATTTCCTTTAAGCCTGTCGCACCTAGGAGTAAAACGGTGTATTATAACTTAACGTTTGAGAAGAAACTCAAGTCGTGAAAATAAACAATCTAGTATATTATGTTTATGACATTAAGAAGACAAAAATGATTAATTTGATAAAAGCGTTTCTGCTTTGTATTATGACTGTTAGCAAATTTATGATCGTTTGAAAATAATGATTTATGAGATAAGATAATTCTAAATTCTTATAAAATATTTGTTCGGAAAATTTTCTACATTTTAAAAAGGTATTATTTTCAATGATCTTGTGTTAAATAATAGTAAGCTTCGTCTTCACAAGAGAATAAGAAATAGAAGATTGTTACATTATTCATCGTTCTTCTTCTTCTTCTTCTTTTTTTTTTTTATCTGACACCAACGGAACGAAATATTTTCTCGAGTGTACACTCCAGATTTTGTAGATTCCGCGTGACATGTGTTTCCTTCAAAAAGGTTGAAACAAATGCATATTTTAGAACTGGACTACTACTCTTTTATGCATTCGAAACAAACGCGAGCGAAGTGAAAAAAAGCGCAAAAACGACAACACGGCAAGGGTGCGTCCTGGTGGCAAAGCAGCGCAACATAGGCATTCGAAGCCGCCGGTCGAGGGAGAAATAAATTTCTGGGCGTAATATCCAGACCAACGCTGGAGGGGGAAGTAAAAGTCTGCGTCTGGGGACCGGAGGAAATCAAAGTGACGTTAGGGGGCAAGTTTCAGTCGGCCCGGAAGTTTCGTGGGGCAGTTGCGTAGCTTCGGGCTGTGTATGTTCCTCGGTGGCTGTTGATGCTACAGCCGGTATTGCCACTGTGTTGTTAAATTGAGATGACGGACAAACTTTGAGGAAATCATGTAACCACATACTTAACAAAACATTAGATTTAGTTCAGTTTAAGAGATCACTATTTTACGCATTTTCTCTTAAAAATTCAATTAACATTTTTTATTTCATTTATGAAGTGCCTGTACGCTGTTGGAGCCAATTCCACGAGAACTTGAAATATTTTACATTCAGTTATGTACTTTATTCACACTACTATATTCACATTACTAATTACTCACACTACTATATTTTGTATTGCTAAATATTTAGTATATTAAGACATTGGACATACCAGATACTATAAAATATGTCGGTTACAAATACAATTTTCCTCCTGGTTTTAATTCATCCAAGAACATGAATACGCAAGTTGTCTCATTTTTTGTTTTTGTGTTTAAAAATAATTTCATTACTTTTTATGTTAACTTAATATTTCTTTAATAAACTTTTGTAATAACATATATTAAAAAATTCTTTAATATGTTTGATTTAGAAGAAAAAAATAAAATTAAATAGTATTAAAAACCTTCAAAATATTGGGAATACTCTACTTTTGAAATTACTCTGAGCATAATGCATGAACGATTATATAAAAATACTACCATTGTACGTACTTTGGGAAATTCAAAACATTCCTCTGATGCATTTTAAAAGTAATTGCTGAGAAAAGGGATATGACTTGAACAGGAAATACTTTTTATGTATCTTGCAATTCGCACTAAAATTGAATTTATTCTGGTATATTTCTTTTATATGAGTAGATTCAATTTATAATTTGTAAAGCCATTGTTGTTTTTAAACCCTAAGGTTCCGATCTTCTCCGTATAGTATGATGTGTAAAAGAAAAAAAACATAGAAAAAACTGTATAATACGCAATCTGTACTGTCCTGTACAATCTAACTGGATTACATTAATGTACTTTTGTCTCATGGACTGTGACTTGTGTGAAAATAGAAGTAAGTTTAAAATAATTTTATGCATATTTATTGAAGACTAAGTACTTCAAAATAAAGTCAATAACCAATGAATTTCTCCTGCTGAATTGTATCAACTGGGTAGAACTTATCTAAGAACGACAAATCAGGATTATGTTATTAATTATCATTATTTTAACTTCTAAAATCTAACAAACGTGGAGATATCTTTCGTTTTTCTCACCATCTGTTCCGTCGCACATAACCAGTTTGCCAATAGACAAAAATCTTTTCAAAAATAAGTGTCTTGCCCAGTCGCAATCTCAAATTTTAACATTGTATTATTTGTTTAAAAACATACCTAAATGATGAAGTGAATTTTATTTATGATTAATAATGCACAAAATATAGAAAATAAGTTGTTAGAGACACGAACATAACAATTCAAAACAATAGTTAGGACGGTAATTTTTTTCGTCAAATTTATTAGTTTGATGGACCTTAAAAACGAAAAATTGGAAAATCCCTTATTCATGTCATTTACTTGTACTGCTTCTTCACCTAAAATCAAGACGTGAACTTTAATATGAATTTTCATATGAATTAATCATAAAACATTTTAACACCATCAGACACATTTTACCTTCAGACAGAAATTTGCTAAATTGTAATATAGTTTTTATCTGCCTTTTTGGTTAATTATTTATGTTTCTTATTTGTGCTGAGTTAAGGTTTTAAAGAACAAGTTCAGTCATTTTATAAAAATGCACAAGTCAATAATCAATGTTCACTTCTTATTTCTTAAACTCCTTTTATTTTTTATTTGTCTTGAGAACTCCATCTTTCCCACCGAGTTTTGTGAACGGCGATATTTTCGCATGGACGCCTCATTTCATTTCGCATTTTGTCATGTGTAAATTGCTTTTAGTAAAAACGCTATAATTTATTGATTATACTAATGCAATACATATGTTGAAATAAGAAGTAATTCAAAGAACGTCCTACAACATGCCTCGAAGATCCCCGAGGAGTATACGGAAGGTACAGCTCAACAATTATTAGGCCTCTGCACTTGGAGGTGACGTTGACATCATCTCGCTCCGGCCGGTTTAACCTCAGGTTGATCCCGGTAATCACTTTTATGAGAACTGAGTGGACTTGGGAGTCAGTCTGAGTATTTAGGTGTGAAAACAACTCAGAGCTCTACCCATTGAACCACGCTGAATCCATCAGAATTATTTTAATGTGGTAAAATTATATAAAGTTACTGCATTTCTGATAAAAATATTTGTTCTTTTAAGTTTAAGGTCTCGTTGATCGTGATACCTGGTGTCATTTCTTTATCATCTGTGCAACTGTCGGTATACTCGACGGATGCATATTATTACTCATTATGTGAATTCCCACACTGTAAAATGACTAATATATTATTATAATTCCTTCAGTTTTTTAAAGCAGAAGTCTTCAAAATGTACTTATTGTTCTCTAACTGTGAATCAACAGTTTGAATATATAGAATTCTTAACAGTGAAAGAACTAGTAATAATCATTAATTCTTTGAAATTTTCAGATTATTTTTTCGTTTATCTTATAGTGGAGAAATGTTATTCCTCATCATCATATTTATTTTATTTCCCAACGAATATTATGTTCAGTTCATCCTGAATCCTCATGTATCTCACTTACTTTTTCCTTAGCCAATCTTCACATCTTTCTTTCACCAACTCAGCACTCCAAGGTCAATCCTCGTCACCATTCGCCCTTCGTCCCTTCGTTTGTTCATTCGTTCGTTGGTAGCCTGCCATGTCGCCCGTAGCGTTGCGCTACTTCCGTAGTGCCACCCGATAAACGAAGTCCCTCCGGCGGAAGCGGAAGTACGCTCTAGCACCCCTCCCCTTCCACCATCCCCGCCACGCTGTAATGTGGCATTCCCCGTAGCATTGCGCTGCGAACGAGGTTTCAACAGCGGTGCGACGACGGGGAATCCCAACACGATACTCGCTCCACTGGCCGAGTTTCCCTAGTGGAAAACACTACTCATGCCCATGTCACAGGGTTTAGAGATAGAAACATTTCATCCATTTGAGCTTTAGGTATTACAGCTATAATGGTGCAAAAAATGCCTAAATTTGTAATATTTCAGCAATTGCTCCACATGATGCCTTCCTGCGTTCTTTGTAGTGGTATTCATAATAATAACAAGGAATTTTTGTTACCTTAATATCAAGACGAATTTCTACGAACCTTATTGGATTACTTTAGTAAAGCTAATAATTCGGTCACAAACATACGAAATTTTTATATTGTTTTAATCTATCTCAAAGATTATGGAAACACTCTTTCCAGAAGTAATAATGTATTGTCATGTAATTCATCAATGTCTAAGACTAATGGTTGCTATCAGATGTTTCCATTTCTTTCATAATTCTATCAGAGTAAAGTATTTCAATGTGTCTTGATCGAGAAACGTTACCCTAAATATATTAATTTTCATTTAAACTATATGTCATTTTATAGAAGTTGAACATGCCAATATGACGTGTTTTCTCTAATGATGTAGGTAAAGTATAAGACAATAGTTTTATTTAAGTAAATAGTAAAAAAATTACAACGTTCCTTTAAAAATCTCCCATTTTTTGTGGAAAAATAAAGCATTAGATTAATTATAATGAAATAAATGTATAAATTTACTGTCAGAAAATAGATACAACGGCATATGTCCACGCGGAGTACTATACACTAATTTACTCTCCGAAAGCAAGCAAGCTACCACCCCATAAATTTCGATCAAGATACCTAAGGCAGAAGTGTATTTATCAATACTGTGCACACATTGCTTAGCTACAATTTATCATATGAAAAAAATTCAAAGAAAATTATAATGAACAAGAATACAAAAAACGTTTCTTAACAAATAGGTATCAATATAAAATCTTTAAATTGTTCAGAAAATTTTATTTATAATTCGTAATTATTAAAGTATATAACCTCTTCTCCGTATTTCGTTAGAGAAAAATTCGCACAAGGATGGGGCTACGGATTTAACGTACACAACCACGTAAAAGTTGAGTACATATAAAAGTAAACTTATAATTGTTCCCTTTTAACTACAAATCATCGTACATTGTCATCACAAAAACATGTACCCAAGAGTTTTAGAATCGCATGTTCATTAATATTTGGAATATAATTTGGATAATCAAAGTGATAATATGATTGTTTTATTAGTTGTACTTCTAACTGATAATCCAATTCATAAAGAACATGTAACGCTTAATTTTATTTTTAAGGAAGAAAAACTTCACAAAACTTGTATAATGTTACAGGAAATGAGTGTTATTGTTATTTTTGGTTTACCGTATTTAGTTTACATTAAATGTCGTGGGTTGATAATGAAATTCTTCTGGAACAACTCAAACATGTAGAAGTATTATAGAAATCTGTGTTTTCTATTTTCTCTTAAACGTTTTTTTATTTTTAGTGTGTTATTCCGACCAACCTAAAAATATATCTAAATTATTTTAAGCTTCTTGTTCAGAAAACAGAAATCATTTGCAACTTTGGAAAAAACAAAGAAAGTAATGCAATTATAAATATTCCTGTAAAAGCGCTTCGTGATTAAGTTTTTTCCCCTAATTCGATGAGGGAAAAGATGTTACACCATTAATTGCCGGTTAAACGACTTATGCCCTCATTGAAAGAAAATATATCGATGTTGACAAATCACATGAATGCACATCACCTACGAATGAATTGTGACAGATGATGCCTCACATCCACGCAACAAGAACAATACTATTGTTCGGTAGACCTTCGTTTGCTATGTACGTGTCACAAAACCACATAGTTAATGCTAACGTGTGAGCGTGCTGCAATGCAGACGAACAAGTTCCCCGAAGCACTACACGAGAGAAGGATGCAACCCGCAAACCACGTGCGCATCGCGGGCATGCATGATGACACGTCAAAAGATTCAAAAAGTACGGAATAACAACGAAAATTCTTTAATCAAATTCATAAAGAAATAATAGTCAAGTAATTTAGTGGTTTTACTCGGAACGTTTTGGTGAAGGTTTTACTTCTCTTCCCTTCGTATTTCAGGGATGGCCTTGCCCTGTCGAGGAATCTTACCTAAAAAAACTACAAAACAATTTTATTTGTTCCTAGAATGAATTTTTTTTAGTCAAATATCGTTATCAAAATAGAACGACAAAAAGTTCTAATGCACCATTTTTTTCCGATGAGCATACTACCCGTTAGGGCACGTACTATTTATACTTCATCAATTAAGTATTTTATGGCTCATACTTATGTTGAGATCTGACATTTTGCTCATTTCAGTACATCTTAAACCAATAATTAATTTTGTCGTTGATATCTCTAAACTTTTGGGAACACTAATTACTGTTTCAAATACTGTATTTTATACGGCAATACTTACAATACAATACTTTTATAACGATTTATTCTTCTCACTCAGTCACTACTCATGTCGATTTCCAACATTTATAGAAGGAAGAAACTCAAACGAATTCAAAACATATACATTTATCAAAACAATCATGAATTAGAATCCTACGTAAAAGAAAAATGAAGTTTCCTGTCCCAATGATTTAAAAAATTAAAGCATTAGATGAAGGAGTTGACATGTTATCATATATTCACTGATATCAAATTGTGCTGAAGTCACATTTCGCATATAACTTAATTTTTGCTGTCACAATAGACTTTATTGTTTTTTGGTAGAGTTGTCTTTAAGTAAGGGAAATTGTGGTTAAAAGTTACGGTTGTCATGCACATAGGTCACAAGAATTTAGAGCTATTTTAAGTGATTAGGGCCAACAAGCATTATGTTTCTCTCTAG
>NNCF01126896.1:891750-917448 GCA_002313205.1 Laupala kohalensis
AGAATACTATGTTTCATATCATCAACACATCGACCAACACTATTTTAATCGTAACAAAAGATGTACAATAAGTTACTTTTAGAAATATCTTAAATGTTATTATTGTGATGTAATATTGATACGCGCTACTTGTATTGAAATTTCTATTTTGATATTATGCGAATTCTGTCACAAAACATAACATGAATTCTAATGCGTTTGATTCAATCTTAGCATAAAGGTTTTCTTTGAATTGTTAACTAATGCGGTGAATGATAATAAAAAAAGTAATTACCACCAAAATTCACTACTTCATTTACATAATAGTAATAATTCTATACGAATTAAAATGAGTACGTGTATAAATTTTGCATAAAAATGTAACGAATTTTTGTTATTATATTTATCAGCTTAGTTAGATGTATTTTACAAATAAGGTATACAGTCTGAATCAGAAGAAGCAATTTGACATATGGTAAACTTTGAGAGTTTCTATTATTAAACTATATTGATGCTTCGTTCACTGTAAACTACAACTGTCATGATTGTTGATATAATATGATTTCTATAAAGTTGGATTTATGTTAACTTAGTATTGATCGAATTCATTTCTAGCACATTATCTTTCCTCGATGTAGAAAAGGGTTTTATAAAAAAAAATAGAGAGAGAGAATGGCCTTAGAAAACGTAGTAGACAGAAGAATGAGTGGGTAGGGAAGGGGTTGGGAAAGGGGGAGCAGTGTAGCAATCAACGTGCAAGCAGCCTCTCACGGTGGGGAAGCCAACGAGGAGTCTGCACGTCAGCGCAAATGTAATTAGTCCGCGATGGCGACCCTTCGACTGGCGAGGGCTGTTCGTCCATAGCGACGCTTCAACAAGACGAGCGGGGTAACGAAAGGGGTGGGTGGAGTTTCACATTCGTCATGTGATCTCCTAGGATCAATGCATCGATTATAAAGAAAAAGGGGGTGATATTGTGGGGATATTTCGTGCATAGTTCCTATATTGGGGAACAAAAAGAAATTGCAAGGTTACAGAGCTCTATGCCACGGTGACCTCTTCTATTTACCTTTACATATATGAGGAAACAACTTTCTAAGATCTGAACCCAAATCAATGTTAATCATTGTTAAACATTCACGAAAGGAAGTATTCGAGATGAATATGTTTGTCACAAGCAAATCATATTTGCATGCATGGTTATTGCAATTTCACCAATGATGTTCGATTATATTCCGGTTCTTTGCAAGCAACACACCGTGATATACGTGGACGAACTAAGTAATACATGGTACATACACAAGTACATGCTCGTACGTCATTGAACGTCCTAGATGGGCGCGAAATATTACTCGAAGTATAAGTATACATTGTTATATACCTGTGTTTTGTAACTGTGGAGTTTAAAGAATAAATGAACGTTACAGGATCATTTTGTATTTACATCAAGAATCGACGTACTCAAATTTCATTTTTCATACTTCTTAAGTATAACTGAAACAAAAAATAAGAAGACGTAATATCTGAGCTTTATAGACGGTCATGGAGTTGATATATGCCGAGAAAATGCATTTTAATAATATATAAAATCAATTTTTTTGATAATTTGGTATTATTACTTTTACAAATAGAAAACGTCAACAATTAGGACGCATTAGAATTCATGTTATGTTTTGTGACAGAATTCGCATAATATCAAAATAGAAATTTCAATACAAGTAGCACGTATCAATATTACATCACAATAATAACATTTAAGATATTTCTAAAAGTAACTTATTGTACATCTTTTGTTACGATTAAAATAGTGTTGGTCGATGTGTTGATGATATGAAACATAGTATTCTCTCATTTATAGATCGATTAAATATTCTTCCTTAACATTTTTTTATAAATTCAATACCCAAAACTACACGGGTCTTACCTTCCAAAATGTTTTAGAAACACTTTTTGGAGAACTAAATGTTGGTTTAAAAACAGTTATTCTGGGTGAGTTCTCAAATCACTAACGAATTAAGTCTGACGGATTATAGATAAAGAAGATCACGAGGTTCTCGTGAACAGGATTTGTGGTATTCCAGCCTGACACTTAGACTCTTATTTAAGATCCCGTCTAGAATCTAAGCAAGGAGACTGTATTTCTAGATAGACATTTCATTAGTAAATATATTTTTATCAAAGAATCTTATGGAGATGAAAAGGCTTAGATTATAAATAAAAAAAGGTTAAAAAGAGAAAAATAAATAAGATGATGTAAGATAATTTAATTGCGTAGCCTATCAAATAAAATTGTGATTTTCTACATTAAACTATTTGTTTTGAGAACAAAAAATAATTTAGAGGTGTATCCGTAAATACTCTACTTATTATTCAGTCCAGTCATGATAGCCCCAAGCTTCTGAAGTGTACGGTTGTTGAAAATAAAAAAGAACATCGAACAGGAAATTGCACATGTCATGCAGGTGCGACTTATGATTAAATTGATATATTTTATAAAATATTTATAGCTTTTAAAAACACTTGTAATTGTACATAACTGGTGATTTTGAAGCGAGAAATTTTGAATGATAATGATAGTATTCAATTTTGTTCGTACATGAGCGATGATATATTACCACGAAATGGAGTTCATTTTTCTTGACAAAGAGAAGAATTAGACTCATTATTGTTTAACACAAAACACAAAATTCTGCCAGAAGATATTCAGCCAGAAGACATCAGCTGGAAGAAGGATCCTAGGAACAGCGTTTTCACAAGAGTGAATGCAAAGAAGATCACTTCAATAAAAAATACACCTATTGTTGAAGCAGAATTAATCTCATTGGAGCTTAGAAAAAACAAGATTTCATTGTCGTGAAGAATTTCAATTGCATCGCCAATAATAAGTTCAATCAAGAAATAATTCACACTATTTATAATGTGAATGTTAAATAAATGTTTCAATATGAAAAAATGAGCATAAAACAAAATTATATACGATACAACACGTATTTTTTATTCTTCGTCTCCTTGCTCGTACAAAGGCAGCCCTAAAAATATACAATAAAAAAGAAACAAATGAGCACCATATTATTCGACGGTCAAGGTCGAGCTACCGCCGCGCTTGAGACGCAGGAATTCTGAAATATTTCCTTCGAGAACTAATAAGTTTCAGCCGGTCACTGGCGCGCCCTGGTGGCGTAAGTTTGAACTACCCTTTTGCGAGGGAGTAGCATCTGTGATATGATTCACTGTTGGCCGCCGCTGGGACAACAGCTTACTGAAGAATATACAATATCTTCAAGGCGGGAACGTCAATTCTGCCGAACTGCGCAAGCGTGTGGCGCACCTGCACGCAAGAGCCGGTTGATTGTCTCAGGTGTACTTAATCTGTTACCTGCATGTTCATTTCGAAACAATTATAAATGATTATCTTTCCCAATTTTTTTGTACCTAACACACAATACATTCAAATAAATTTTATTTTCTGGCTAATTCTGTTTCTCAGTTTTTAAGTCATTCAGCTTCTCAGAAAATTTGATTTATCGAAGAAAGATGGTGCACATGTCCCACGCATCATGAATAAACTTGAATCATCCTGTAAATAGAGATTACTTATATAATAATGAAATACGCGTACATGCAAGAATATAAATATGTTTCATACCTCTTAATCATAATTAGATCTGAATTGGTGCGAAGGATTCCTATCAATACAAAAGTAATGTATCCATTATTCACATATTAGTATACAACTTTGTGGTAAAGAGTTTTGAAATAAAAATTTAAATTGATAATACCTTTAACTAACAATATCAAGACAGAATAGTTCTATCAAATTAATAATAGAACATATATATTTATACATTAATTTTTATTCTAATGACACATATTTTAACACATATAATAATTCATTATATATCACAGCCTTCATGATAATTCCGAATATTGAAACCTTTCGAATGTGTTTTACGTCCTGCAATAATGATATTAAAATTAATACTGTAATGAAAACACAATTTTTTAATTCTCGAAACATTTCCCCCTACGTTTGGTATTTTCTGTGTATTATAAGTATTGAATCGGATCAAACACGAAAATCCTATAAAACTAGTCATGAGAGTTTTTTTGAAGAAATGTTAAATTTTCTCCTCCAACATTTTTCGGCAGAAATCTAGTTCAATATATGACATTTTACTGTCATTTAGGTTAGCGCTCCACTATCGTACTAATTCCAACCCTGTTCCTTTTTGTTTTATTACCACTGTACGGAAGAAGATATGCAAATGTGGTTATGAAATAGCTTTATAAATCGTGGGACCTTTCTTTGTGCTCTCTTGCACTAACAGCTATCGTAAAGCACGTTCCGCTTTTCCCACGGTTTCATTAATGTTTTTTACTGCCTCGAACCGAGTGCTCAAAAAAATAAGAGTAACGGTCCCAAAGTGTAAGGAATTATTTCTAGAAATATACAACATACTTCGGCGAGTGTGATAGGGCTTACTTTATTTCGTCGTAAACGCTGCCGCCAGGAACGGGGTGTGAGTCAGAGATATAGGATAAATGTTTTCTACGAAAATGTAGGCCAGTATGGCTGTCGTAATGAAAGAGGCAAAAAACGCATTGGAAGAAAAACGACCGGCATGTGTTTTCAACACTTGAACATGGTTTCTTTGCAGTATAACACTGATATCTGCTGTGATACGTACCTGTGATTATTTGAGCACACAACGTGTTTTGTGTTCAGAAACACAATCTCTCCCAGACTTCTTTATTCAGTGTCTATCAGGATAGTTCTAAATATTCAATAATACTTCGTATGTCAGTAACATTCTGTTGATAATATAATTAATACAGCAAGTGAGTTTTCAGTCATTGACCTTACGTTATTTTCCTTTTATAATATTGATTTTATTCCTTTCTAGTAAAATAGGTTAGTTTACACAGAAAGAGTTTTGGATCTTCAGAGCAATTAATCCACATTATTTTAGTGATCTGTATCAAAACAATATTTTTTATTGTGATATTTTCTTTTTTATTGGCACAGAATTTGATGATATAGATTATTTAAACATCTTTAGCAGTAATATAAGAATATTCCTTATTTTTTATTGGCACAGAATGTGACAATATACATTATTTAAACATCTTTATGCAGTACTATAAGAATATTCCTTATTTACTAATAGTTAACAAATATGAACTATTAAAGGTCAAATACGTATTATAAAATTGTATATTTCTCTCCTCTCTTCATCCTTTCCTTCTTTCTTTATCTTCTTGAATTATTAAAACTCATACCCTTAATCTTCTTTCGAATAAAATTATGTTTTTATTTTTCTCTTTATGAATTACTAATAATCTTAATGAATAAATTCACTTTCAATAATTAATAGGTCAGTAAGATATCATAATCTAGTGATATTACACAAGCTCCTTAACCTTCTGCGAGTGGAAGACGTCTTTGTTTTATTTCTTTCACGGACTAACTACGTGACATTCTTGTGATTTATTCTCACTCTCCAAAAATATTGTTTTTTATGCTTTTTTTTTCTTCCTACTTTTGTGGTTTATAGATAAACACTTAAAAATGTTGATTAACTAATGTATGAATAGTGATAACGGAATAACGAATAACGTGAACTTTTTGTGCATTGACGAGAAAGTGATTTACCAAGATATTTACTAAATTTCTACCTCTTAGTAATTTTTCAAAATATAATAATATATTTTTAATATATAAATTGTAATATCACTAAACCCAATAACTCGTTTCTTTATTTTAGAATTAAGAATGTTCATATAAATTACTGAGATGGTATTTGAATTAATTTGAGAGATGGTATCACAATTAAGTTTTATTACAATTTAGAGTCATAATTTCAAATATATTCCTTTTTTGTTAAAATATATTTATTTATAACATACATACGGAACTTCTAAAAATTAATAATTAAATGCAAAACAATGTGTATTGATAATTACAATATAAGTATTATGAGTATGGACCTAAATTAGAAAAGAAAAGAGCGTATTAAGGTAGTACTAGCGTAGGTATAATTAATCACAAAATATCTGAAATCGACACAAATAAACAGTTGCATGTATGTATTGTGATTTCAATTTGAAGAACATACCTCACTGTCCATTTAAATGAAATAATTGCAATTATAAATGATGGTGAAATGCTTTACATCATATGGAGAAAACACTTATTTCCAAATAATAACCAATTTCTA
The DNA here is from genome assembly GCA_002313205.1 of Laupala kohalensis. NCBI lineage: Eukaryota > Metazoa > Arthropoda > Insecta > Orthoptera > Trigonidiidae > Laupala > Laupala kohalensis. Next base: position 897,948 of record NNCF01126896.1, read on the forward strand.
AATCACGAAAGTAATGAAAGAGTACTTTCATTTGCCGTGAATTTTCCGTAATATTTTTACATCACTTTTATCTATAGGTCAGCGGACATTTGAGACAGATATTTAACTTTCTTCTGAGGCGAGATGCACAAATCACGAAATCGTTGTGCTCGGCCGCCATGTTTGTATATGCTCTTACGCATTTCAAGCGGATTACTATTGTTTGTACTACATTATTAACTGATAGATACAAATTAAATCATTTTTTAATCATTATTATTGATATTGTTGTGTTTTAAAACAATTACAATAAAATTAAATAAAACATTTTTACAGCTCAGTGATTTGACCAACTTGGAGTGCTGGTCGCACCTTACGTTTGCCGAGTGTAAGTCCGTATGCGTGTAGTCGTAATTGTTGTGCGCGCAGCGCGCTACTCCTCATCTTTGAAACGGCGCTAGCTGGCAAATCTTTGTCTTATAAACCGCATTAGCTTCGGAGGAAAAACATACTCGAACCTTTTTTTGTAGGCAATTTTACAATCCATACAATTCATTAAAGTAAAAGAAAATTTAATTTACAAGACTGGGAGCAGTGGATACAAACAGGAGAAGCCCACATGCAGTTTCAAGAATACGTCAAGCAAGTCATGTATATAAGAAAGGAATGCAAAATTGAATAGTAGAAGGAAATACAATTACTTGACAAAACAAAAAAAAAAGGAAACTAAAGAAGACAAAAACAATAACCCTGGTTGTGGCCAAGAGGTCGAGGAACAGGGGTAAAGAAAATGAAAAAAAAAACTATACTATTCATTATAACTTGACGATAAAACGTATCGCTGAAGAGATATTTTTGAAGAATCGTTTTTCGTGACCTTTGACCTCAAATAAAATTTATTAGCACAAGTCGGATAGACGAGAACTTTTGATATTTCATTTGAAATGATGCTCTTAAGATGTGTACCAAATTTCATCTCTATGCGAATTTTTGTTTTGTGAAATGTCTATTTTTCCTGGACTATCAAGGAATAAGCGAGTGAATGAGTATGTGAGTCAACGCCTTGTATATAGAGATGCATAAACACAATAGTTCGTACGTCTACGTACTAATTACGTGTGTAGTGAATTTCCCATACCCTCTTCTTTTTTGTATGCAGTAAGAATATGCTAGTTTACATTTCGTGTTAATTGTTAAGTCACGTATCACATCAATGACAGAATAATTTTATTTTCTGTAATTCTACTTGGTACATGTAATTGAAATTCTTGCCGTGGACGCAATACATGTCACATTTATCCGTGTACTTCGTAAACCAGAAACAAGTCCCGTTGAATACGATCCCACAGAGAAAGAAAATGGAGGAACAAACAGCAGCAGTTTGCAAATTACTTCAGCCGCCACTGAGGGGGCGAGCGCAAACGGAAAACACTTTCGCCAAGAGTGAATGACTGCGCCAAATCGATTCGGCGGCTTCCGACCACCCTCCTCCATCTCTCCCACCGAACTCATCCACTCGGGACGCGTGCGTGTGCCAACCGTTAACTCGTAATTCGACTGGCGTCGTTCGCCCTCCTCCATGCAGAGTACGGATGAGTCAAGGGAAAGGTGATGAGGATGGGAGAGGGATAAGGTTGTGGATGAGGAAGTGAGGATGAGGCCCGGATCTAACTGGTTGGAAGGAAATAGGATAAAGAATTGATGACGATTTAGTCAAAGAGTGGTATGTTACCCACTCTGATATGGAACTAGGTATGTCAGGTGCGCGCGAAACACACTTCTCTATAACTGCTTAGTCCTCACACACTGAAAATGTTAATATGTGCAAGTGAAGGAGAATTTCTCGCACCAAATGGCATACACATCTATGAAGAGTTTTACATAGAATATGTATACAATTATACATTTTATAACTCTGAAAAAACGCTTTATTTTTTAACTTAATGTATGTGAACTTTTCGTTTACATAAGCATCAGTGATGCATGTAAGGAATATTGGAAGAATATATAACAATAGTTCTAGTGATTTGCCAATTGCAAAACTTTTCGATTCCGATCTCGATTACTTATTAGATTCCTGTTTCTTATTTAATTACTTTTCAAACCTTTCAAACTTATTACCTTATTACTTTTCTTATTGTTTCAATAGCATATTATAACAATGTCAACAACATTTTTCTTTTATTATGTTGATCCCAACTTATCTTATGTCAAATATATTGTATGTATATGCCTCGACCTACTTGAACATTCGATTAAATATCGTATACATACGACACTCCCATTTCGCAAGTAATTTGGTGATGTCTGAGACACTTTTTCTGGAAGACTGGTCAGAAAACGCTACAGGAGAGTTTGATTGTAGGGCAATACGAAAGATAGGAATGGCACTAGTGGTATCTTACAAGGAATAAAAAGGGCAAATAAAAGAGCCATCTTCAAAGATTTAAAAAAAGTAATATTCACGTGTAATGAAGTTAGAAATATGATTAAAATGTTTTGTGCGATTATTTTTATTACCATGCATTTCATGATGTTGAATAAATACAATGTTACTCTCTTGTAGTACTGTACTATTACAATAGCGCTACAGACATCCCCAAAACTAGGCACGAGTTCATAAACGATATGGAACGTCATCTACAAATGATGTTCAGTAGCATGATCAAGAAAGTCGTGGTATATGCCTATCAGTGTTTATTTCAATTTACAGAGTTTTAATATAAAATGACCTATGATATTTCTTCTTTATTTTGAACTATTTCTGTTTTAATCTTTGTTCACCTTCTGGTACGAAAGAAGAAACTTTGACCGTGAATCGGGAAAAGGTTTTACAGATTTTTTCGTACACACGAGCAGCAATATATTTTTAAATTGCTCCAAACACATGAACTGGAAATTGAATAACAAGAAACAATCAACTAAAACAGTAATATATTTGAGACTCATATCCCTAAATATCGAATGAAGAATCATATCCCTAAATATCGAGAATTGCTATTTTTATTCCGTAATATCGAGAAGAAACGAAAATAGTAATCGAATATATCCTTAAATAGAACAGCAATATATCCGTTGTATCAAATAGTTTTCTTTCCTTCCATTTATATTAAGTAAAAGTAAAAAATTCCCTTATTCTTCTTTCTGGAGTTTATTCTTCTGAATTTCTTATGCCATATTAACGTTCATTAGCAAGGCAAGCAATGGTAATATTTTGTACCAAGAGTAAAACGGCGTTTTTACATTAAAAATAATAATATTTCAGTACACGTAAAGTGGAGACTATTGTAGATTCAGATCATAAAAATCAGATCACGTTCTTGTGATATATTTTATTTTTAACCTGATCGTTGGGTACATCAAAATGCCCCAGTGTACTTAAAACTAGAACAAGAAATACTAATATTGCAAGTGTGGATTATTCAATGTAAATGTTTATAATATATGTCTTGATTAATACTTGACATAGACCATTGTACATTGCTATATTTCGGCAAAAGAACTTGTCTCGTTGCTTGAACGTACGACTTACACATACTATCGAAAATCTGTAAAATATTGTACTGCGATATAACATTGCACACAAATCGTCCTTATCATCAAATATGTTGACAAATATTGTAATATTTTCTCTTAATTCCAAGAAATGAAAAACTTTAAAACGATAAACCTTTAAGTTGGCTGAAGATTATAGAACAATATTTCAACGTTTTCAAAATATCCGACGATATTAACCAGGAATGTCACGGTACGTTATATAGTGAAAACGCAAAACTTTATGCAAGTAACTTTGTGTGTGTGTGACATCAGGTCGAGTTGTTTCAACGATTAATTCCACCAAAACTCAATATCAAAACCAGGAAACTGAGTTGAACCATTTACTAGCAAGAACGGTCTATTTAAAGTAAATTACGTCACCAATTAACTTGGAAAATGAAGCATGTAATCAAATAAATTGGATTTAGGATCCATTAGACTTAATAACTGACTTTGCTCAACTAATTCTGAATAATTTCAATTCGGTTAGTGGTTTTAATACAACATTTATGAACTCCCGCGTATACATTGTTAATGGAAACAACAGAGTTCACATTGCAATAATCATAGAAACATGATTTTCACGTTTTGAACATTAGTAGTTATTTTCCTACACTCTGGGAATTTGCCCAGCAAACTGGTATTCCACTTTAGAATCGTGAAAAATTTTAAATTTAAATGTTTTATTAATACTAGGAGTCATGGAGATTAAATATATTTTTTACAGTTTAAGTCTAATGTAATTTCCTTTGCTTTCGATACTGTTTTGGACTAGAGAGTTAATCTTCTTAGATCTTTTTTAATTTTTTCTAAACACTTATTTAACTAAGCAGCCCCCGAGTTCAATGCTGACCAATAACTGGAATATTCTTTGTTCTTTTAGTTATTTTAAAATAAATAGTTTGTTCCACTTGCTGTCGGCAATAAGTGACAAGTATCATCTCGTTGGAATAGGTGAAAGGTGCTGACTATAAGCTTTTGTAGGTACTTACGTTGCACGAATAAACCGCATGAATGAAATTGGGAAGGATTTCTATTGTTGTTGTTTTTTAGTGTTTTAGATGTATAGAGTACTGGTAAACAATTTACAAAAATGAAAATAATTAAGCTAATTTTACAAAGGATTAAAATATATTTAATACAAGATTTCTCTTTAAAACAATTCCACTGCCGATATTAAAATTCTTAACTTATTTAAGTAAATGTTGTTTAGTTAGTAAACTTATTGGTACTACCATTTTCAGGTCTAGGTACCTAATGATGTAGTACCTGTTGCGGAAAGGGGGATATTCGAAGTCATGTATATCCTCTGCTAATTTTCTTTAAAATTGAATGAGGTAGGAACAATGTGGAAAAATACAAAAATCAAATCTATAACATATAGGCAAGTGATCACCATTTTTAAAATTCCGTTCCTGTTTTAAGAAAATATTTATACTTTGTACCCAGTATAATGCATGTAGGATGTTTTACATGAAGAGTGACGTCAGAATATCTAAAAGAATAAGCAAGGGAAGAATAAAGTTCCAGTCAAAAAAGAACATTTTTCAGGCAGTCATTCATTCGTCTTGTTATACTATTGCTCCCACGCCTTTTGTTAATATGGTGAAGAGTAACTATGAAATGAATAGGAGAACCCATTCTTTAATTTGAGAAACATTTAAAATGTGTAACAAAATATTTTTCGAACAATTCAGTGATACTTAAATCGTATTGTAGTGTCAAGTCCCGCAATACATTGAAATAAAATATTTGTTTTTACCGCAGAAAACGAAACTAAAATAAAATGACTTCTTTTATTCTTCTTTTATTTTCAGCTGGGAGGACGGAGTTTAATTTTTTGCATCATTGAAGCTTCGATATATATTTCCCGAGTCATTCCATGGAAATATGCTGGACGAGCGACATACAGAAAATTTTTGAATTTATGCATGTAGTGTATTGTTAAACAAAATAGATTAAATTTGAAAGTTCATGTGCTTATTAAATGAAACCTTTAATTCTCTACAACTATTGTTTTACGTAAGTATATTCATTTGAGTTCAAAAAAACTGTTTCGTAGTTAGGGACGTTTGAAAATTGAAAATTTCATCTAAATTGCTAAAATATATCTTCTTTACCTGTCCATTATGAATATTCTTCTGAACAGAACATCTAGTAAAAATAACTTGTTTAACGCACATTCAAATTTAATATACTTGTAATATTAATGTTTTCGCTAGAATTCGCACTTTAAGATTCAGAACTGGAAAAGTGAAAATAGAGCAAAGCTTTTACCTAAAACGTCACGTGACATGTCATGCGACCCCGAGCAAACTAATGGTATTAATTGTATTATTAATTGTATTATTATTCATTAATTAAAAGTAGTAGAACGATTTCCAAAACAACTCCAGTTGAGTTCTGGAAATCTTTATTTTTCAATTTCATTATTAAAACAGTTCGAATATTCTAGAAGTGTTGAGTATAAAGGTTACTCTTTTCATAATTTTTGTATTGTCGAGAAATGTAGATGTAAGATTTATGTTTATTAAATAAACTACAGATTTAATTTCAGAAAAAATTAGTAATATCCATATAAATAAAAATTATTAAAAATACCCTTGCTAGATTTGCCGCTACTCACAATTTGATTTTTTTTTTACATTTATGTGAGCCAGAGAGTTTTAAACTTTAGCAGGTCATGATTTGAGTAATGACCCTTCCTTTTATTTTACTTGTTTCGTTCATATGTTTACCGTTTCAAAATTGGAAATTAATATTTCGGCCACTTCCATATTTTCGATCGAGCTAAAACTGTACAGATGTGTGTGGTATGTTTGACAATAGATAATTTGGTACCTTTGTACCCCTAATAGGGATAAAATTATGATTTACATGTATGAGTGCGTATTCTACCATCACTCAAGAATGTCTGGATTAATTTCAACCATACTCTCATGACAGACTACCTGACAACAAGCTCTGTTGAAATACGATAACTCTGGCAACCCATAGGAGCTAAGTGGTGAGGAGGTTACAAGTAGATTACAGGAAAATGGTTGGACAGTCGAGGTTCTACTCATTTGACAAATGAATTTTAAAAAAATAATTCAAAAAAAGTATAAAAGAAAATAAGCGTAAAAAGTTTACTTCAACAATCTTTTGTATAACAAGTACTTTACTAAAAAGTAAAACATAATGTTTGAATATACGTAAAAAATTAAGGAGTATATAACAAGAGATGTATATAGGTGTTGCTCAGAAATTTCTGAAAAATGATTATGTGGTGGTTGCTGGTTTATGACATGGAAATGACGGACAGAGAAGGCTACAGCTGAGTCGGAAGTTACAACGGAAATCGCACGATGTCCGTAGAGCCCGGAACATGAGACACGACAGCAGTCAAAGGTCATCGTAATTTGAAAATGACGAACAGAAGTGGAATAAAATAGGCATAAAAGACAATTTTTTTAGAACAAGTTATAATATATTTTTTAAATTGTACTAGAAAGTAAAAAATAATGATCAGTAAAATTAAAAATAAAGAAAATTTATCATGAAGGTAGTTCAAAAAGTTATTATTACTAATATGGTCTGGGGGAAAATGGTTTCCAGTTTCGGAAGGCGAACGAGTGGTATAGTAGTTAACACCTCTGCGATCAATGCAGGAGTCCCGGTTCGTCGCCATTTCCATCTGGCCGAAAGTTATCACATATCTTCTCCATCTATAAGCTACACGGAAGAAATACGTGCATTAGTAATAATACTTTAAAATTACTGAAAAGAAGCATTAAGCTTTTTAAATTTTCTGATTTTACTTTTTGTTCAACACTTCTGATAAACTTTTTAAATTATTTCATACTTTTTATTTTATATACTTTTAAGCTCTCATTTTGTGTTACATCTTTCATTTTTATCTAGAGCTATTAAATATACTTTACGACCATTACATACACTATTCACAATACTTATAATATTGATTCATAAATACACAACGAACGTGTCCTACAATTATTTATATTTATCATTACAAATTATGAACATCGGAAGACTAACCACAACAGGTAATTATACGCTCGTACGGTAATTATAAATCGACAAAAACTCACAAACTGGTTAAAATAAGCAAAATATTTCCAATGCCATGGTTGGTGCAGATAGTTTAAATTTTCTACTCTTTAAAAATATTTCTGCAGGGTAAGGTCTGATACAGCACATCATTTAAAAATTTCTTCAGGTGATCCATACGTAAACGTATTGGTTCTATTATTATAAACACTGATACAGTATTATGTCAATCATGTTTATCTCGTCACAGTATTACTCGTGTTCATTGAATGAAAATTACAATTGAATGCGTAATCGTTCAGCATGTCCTATGTTTTGTAAATACATTAAGTATTGCTAAAAAGAATCTTCTTCAATAGTTGTTGATAAAAGCATTGTGGCACTAACAAGGTTTATGGATATAACGTGCAGTATACAATTAGAAATTGATAAATGATAATTTAATTATAACTGTCTGTAAAATATTGTATCACCGACTATGATGCAAAGCACATTATTCATAGAGGAAATTCGTAATCAAGTGATGTGAACAAGTGTTCATTGGTTATTTGCTAAAAAATATATATCATTACAATGTGTCTGTGACGATTCAATTCCCACATCTCACCGTTCGGAATGATTTAAGTCTCCCAACCATGTGTTCTGGAAAACCAAGCGCAATTGGTGTTCCATTTATATATGTGAATTTTCGAGAACAAATAGACAGGATTTGATATTGAGAACTTCGTAATGAGAACGCCGCAAAACGGTGAAATATGCTTCGGCAGAAGTGGCTACATAAAATAACTAAAAGAGGTATTTATGACTTGTGCGATACACGATTACCTTGAAGAGATCTTTGATAGCATGGCAACTTAACTGTAGTGGATGCGGAATATGATCCGGAACTTACTTCTGAACCCAGTACAAAAATTGTTCAATAGATATTGATGATTTTTAAAGATTACAAAAAATACGTGAAATCATTCAGCTACACGAATTGGGGAACGAAATTATTTAAAAATGCTATTGTGTAAATGAATGTTGTGTGACTGGATAATCTATAAGTACATTGTATTACGAGTATAAATATGCAATGAACTACTTGGAAAGCATAACCGTTATTTTGCACCAAATTTGTGTCTATATCTTGGACTCTTGAGAATATTTTGGAATTCACATTCTTTCTAACGCGGAATACTTCATTTGTATTGCAATTATCTCTTCACAGAACTCGCATTACATTTAATAATTGCTCATATTTTATAATATTCTGTAATGTTTTTTCGAGTTATTGACAGTGTTTCAATTTCCTGACAAAGTTCATTTTAGTGAGACATAATATATATCTTATATTGTTTATTCGTTTATGCAAATTTATAGAGATTCAGTTCTGGTCAGTGTTACACCGCGCGCCGTTACTCCTACAACACGCTCTGCACGAAAAAAAAAAGTTGGATAGATCAGACTAAAGTTAGCTGTGATAGCTCACGCGTTGTCTGTCTAGCGGACAGACAGCACCATTATCTACCGCAGCTTACGCTGTAGCTACCCTACATAAGTTTTTGTCTGAACGAAATCAATTTTCTAATACTACGGAAGCTAACGCTGTTTTGTCTGAGAGGAAGAATGTTACACCAACAACTACAGCTTATAAGTTTTGCGCGCAACAGCTCAACCCCGTTCAAAAATGTAACTCGTTACAAGTACTGTTGTTTATTCCTCGCCGCCGATCTCGTTCGTAGTTGCCGTTAAATGACACTCGGTTGCACCGCCTTCTATGTATTCGGTTCGTTAACTCGCGATTGAGGCGGCGCAGCTTGATCAGTTGTTTTACGGAGTCAATCGACCATGGATTTCGTAGCTATGAATAGTTGTTTACTTGAACAAAATGATTCATTACAACGACTCAACGACGCCATCCCGACGTTGCGTAGCCCGAAATTTGAAGTGTAGACATTTAGAGCATATTTTCGACGTCGAGCAGCCGTACACTGATGATATTTTGAATTTCTGAAGGTTAATGTTGGCGAATACCTAATTATTATTTTAAATGATATTTTCAAATATATTAATCTAATAAGAATAAATTTCAAGTATATTCAAAATAAAGAAATGTTAGAATACATGAAAACTATTTTCTTGGTATTTAATGATACATTTTTCAAGATTTCAGATTACTATTTAACGTATTCATGGTACCAATACTATGATGCCAACTCTTAGACAGCGTAACACAAGACAATAAAAAATTATACTGCAGTAACTCAGTGGTAACATTCGCGCCTTCCGAGGGAAAGGACCGTGGATCGAATACTGGCACTGTCGGGTACCTGAAGACGAACGTCGTAAAAAAAGAATGTTTGCTGTACGCCTGTGATGAAACAAGGTAACACCATTGAGTTGTAATAAAAATTAATATCGTCAAGAAAATCGAGAAAAGATAACAAGAAAGCATGCAAGTAGTCTACATTGACTCACGTCGAAACAATATTACGAACTTACTAGTTGGCAAAATCATCTACTATAGGTTCCCTTTTCATATCTTCTAGATTAGCTACATAAGCTATGAGAGCTAATGTTGTACGCTGTGATACAGAAGGTCGAAAATTCACATCATAGCAGACGGATGTTAGCCCTGCGAGCTCATGTAATTACACCAGATCAGGTATTTTTTCCGTGTGCTGGAGAGCAACATTGTCACCTATAACCCAAGGCGCCTACATATCAATCAATGAAGAGATGGGAAAGAGAACAAAATGTTTATGACAGCCTCGTTGTGTTTACCTTTGATTATCTGGGGTTTGAGCTAGGGTCAACAAAGGAGAAATTTAGTTTTCTGGGAATCCACAACAAAAACAGGAATGTTTGCTTATAATGGGTTATACCTATCTATGTGCAATTATAAATTATTGTGAAATCAAATTATGTGTATCGATTATAAAATTATTGATTTCTGGAGAAAAAGGAAGTAGATAGATCAAAAAGAGGCGAAGATTACGATAAATACTTCGAAAATAGAAGATAGTTAAAACGTTCTCTTTCTGACAATGTACACGTTTGTGGATTGTATTACTTTTAACTCTCCTTGTTCTTTCGCGATTTGGTGTGATATTCTTGTACATGAATTTCAAATAAATAACTATAAGTCTTAATGCATAATTGATGTAGAGGGTTGATTCTGTAAAATAGCAAATAAAACGTATAAAACTAAATTAAATGAGTTATTTCTGGGTTTTAACACGTTCCGGTGATCAACGTAACTATCAGTAGGTGCTTTACGGCATTAGCAACAAAATACGCAAATAAAATAGGGATAATGTGTAAGTGTAAACATCGAATCGTAATAAACGCAAACACTGTAAAAGAAGGGTCAAAATATAATTTAATGTTCGTACAACTACTGTGACACATGCACTTAGTGTCACTGCTTCCATATTTTGTGTCAGAAGAGAGTTTGTATTTACCCCGTTGTGTCAGGGGCGATTGTAAAAAACGCTGGGTAATTGCAAACAGACAAATAAATGTGAAAATTTAATACTTGAAATTTTCGTTGAAAACGATTTTTGAAGTAGTAGAGTAACATGTAATATTAGTATGCTTAAAAGAATATATTTTTACGAATTAATACATTGAAATTGAGGCGTAAAGGAGAAACATTTAAATCTTGTTTACAATTACCACACCTAACCCTATATGATAATATACAATGGAACATTATGTAACCCAAGCAGAATTCCTTTGAACACCAGTTGCGCAGAAAATAAACTAATTTTGGGGTGACATTTGCATATTAATGCGTGTGATAACTGAAATGAAAATACTTTTGAAATATGATGGTGATCATAAATCTCCGAGTTTTATGCTATTAAGTATTTCTTTTGCTTTCAAAAGATTCGATTTCATAATAGTTTCATCACATAGCTTCTTTCGGAGACCCATTGCTTCTTCCGGAGACCAGGAATATTATTCACAATAAACGGAAGATAAAATGGTATTTATTTTCCAAAAATTTGAAACCTGCAACATATTATCACATATATTGAATAATATGTCGCTTATATTTTGGTGCCATTTTTTAAAATCTTTTATACTTTAATCCTTTCGGAAATGCTTTGACATAATTTGACGGTGGACATAAAGAACATTTAGATTTAAAGTAAATAATACCATTTCATGAAAAAATTCATTTAAAAATACAAAGACATATTCTGCAGTGCTCATGACACTTGAGACTTTTTTAATTTGACGGCTGGATGATAATGGTATATCCTAAAGCAAAACACAATATGAACGATTCAACCATGACAACGAAAACAAAAACATGTAAATCGCTGTTAATTTATCTACATAATCATAATTATTTATCTTTTTATAATGATGTACCTATTTTTTAACAGCTATAAAAGTGTTTTCCGACAAATATATCATCGAAAATAGAAAGCTGTTGGTTACGGGAGTATAAAAATGCTGTGATATTGAAAACCGTTAATGCACACATGAAAAGTCTCCACTGTGCTAAAATCAAAAACAGATTTTTAGAGTGGCTCTGAATATTTACATCATAAATTTTACTTCCGCTCTTTTCAACCACAAAAAATGTTTTTATTTCAATTTTCAGATGAGTAATCTTGTCCAGTCACGTTCAATAACGATGATTGTTTATTAATTCACTCTCTGAAGGTCCTCTAATCAAAGAAATAATTGCTACATTATAGCATGAACAGAATGTCTTTTATTTTCTCAACCTCAAAAAAAGACACAAGGAAAGATTGATAAATTAAATGATGGGAGGACACAAGGAAATCTTATTTCCTTCCACTTGGTGAAGTGGTTCCTAATTTACTCGATTTATTTTTACTTCGTATTTATGTGTAGATTGAGACTTAACTGTCTATGATTAATTGACTTTACAGTGCACATTTAAGAATAGTATTGAAACCTTCACTCGTAAGGGCTTAGAAACCACCCTTTTGAAGACAACTTGAAAACGTTGATGTGTGGCAAAAAAAAAAACTACTCAGCAAACATCGATACGTTATTTCCTGTAAACTTTACCAGGCAATTGTTTGTACCTCCCCCTCCCACAAACGACAAAAATTATTCACTTCGTGTCGCCTATTAATCAATTTGCCCATTAGCCCTCACCGCAGCCATTCCCCCAATCCGAATCTCCAACACGAAAACACTCTCGTGATTTATTTACTGTTAATGTCTGTCTGTATGGTTTCAGTTTTAGCTTGTTTTTTCTCTCGTTTGCATTTGTTTCACTTTTTTCTTCATCTCCTGTGTTTGTTTCGTTCTCCAAGAATGGATGCATTCAACTGTTATATAATTCATTTTGCGTATCATTCATATTTTGAATTCAATATCTAATTATTTATATTGAAGTGCAGAAAGTGACCACGAGCTCAACAGACGAGAGTTGTACCCCTTCTAATACAGATTGCCTCGCTGATGGGTAAGTTATGTTAAACAAGAAAGAACAAAATACTGCGGAGAAATATAAAAGCTCACTATATTTATATTCATGTCTATGTTAGTTAATAGGTTCTTTCTCTGTTTCCTTCTCTGTTTCAAATGACTGGAGCACTGTAGCGATCTGTGCCGAGTTTAATATGAGGTTTGGATGTGAGATATTTTTGAAGTCCTCCAAACATCTGGAACCCTATTGGTTTCTCTGATATCTTATGATCGAATAGAATAATATCAAAGAACTGAAATAATATCAATATCAAAATCTATTGAATGTAAGGTAATAGGATGCGAAGACAGAACGAAGAACGGAACAAATATCCACAACGATTAAAACATTGACAAAAGGGACTGAACAGCAAATACTGTATTATTCCTGCTAGATGTCATGCTGCAATATTTATTTTAATTAGTCTATAGGTTTGTGGTAATGAAGAGAAGGTAAACACTACCACCGTTTCATAAAGTGATTTGTTGCCCAGAACCAGTGAACGTTCAATTGTGAAAATTAATACTCTGGTTTTATTGACAAAGTCATTTGTTTCGGTGCGCTCAGTTGGGTGAATTTAGGGAAGTATGTGTATGTGTTTGAATAGCAAACGCATTTGTATCATGATGGAACTCATGGTCGATAGCAAGGTACTCTTCCAACTCTAAGTTAATTTTAAACACAAAAAATCAACTTATATTTTCAATCAAGCCATTGAAAAGGCTCGTAAATATTTACGAATTTGTTATGGAAAAGAAATTCTCATATCATTGATCCAATTAAGAGTTTAGAAGTTGCATGAATTTTAAGCTGCAACAGTATTATTTATTCATCATTCTAAATTTATTTCTGTCTCCAGACTTTGTAACCTAGTTTTGAGAAATATTAGTACCCTTTGCCACATTTCATCACTCCATATGGCTTATTGTCCTTTGTTCTTTATTGTATTTCGAGGTTTGGTGTTGGTAGTATTCACATTCCTGTATAAAGAAGATATATTTGTATTGTATTATTATACTCTCTGAATACTATACTTTGTTATTTAACCGGAAACATGTTCCCGTTTAATTTTTTACATCAGTCATAATTTTTTGTGCTTTGTGTACTGTACCATGTTATTTCGAAAAACATTTGTGCCTAGCAAGATCAATTAACTTAGAAGTAACGTTCTCATCCTACAACTATTTTTTTGATATACGTATCAAATAGACTAAGGATTTTATTTTGATAATATGGAATCCATTGATGAATTAAGCTTGCTTTAAAGCGTCCATAAAACTAACCTTTCTTAAAATTTCCTAAAATAGCGTCCCTAAACCGAATGTAAAACAAAAAGTCTTGTTTGCTATTTTAAGGAATAGAATATCAATTTATTTCCCCCTCGTGTCCAATAGAATTTCTATAGTTGCAGTTAGGTACTAAATAATAAATAATACTCCATGAAAGGAACTTATTAGAATATCTCAATATATTTTAAATTTGTATTTGTCGAGTGAAAATTAAATATTTGCGAAATACCGTCAATATTGAATGTTTTATTTCTGAGCATTGATGTCCAGGTATTGTTCCATAATGGTACTGATAGGCTTGTCTCTTACTTAGAGATAAATGGACAACATAAATTCGAAATGCGATTTGAATCATCCTGTAGCTATTAACGTGTCTACAAGGATCCCGTAGCATAGAGAGACGACTCCTAATTAATTCCTAGTCGATAGGATTGTTCCATCAACGCTGGAGAATTACGTGCTTTCTCCTTGCAAGAGCGATGTTCAATGGTGATAGTTCCATCGGTTGCAGGATGTTAACATCTGATATATAATGTACATTTGCAAGCTGCTGCGTAGTTAATGCTCGGCTGAATCCACACGGAACTCTGAGGGACGATTTGCTTCGACTGTTGTTCGCTTCGACAGGAATACAAGTGATCCAAGATGTTCTGATTTGGAGAATAAAATGTAGATGGATATCAACGTGTAGAATTAAAATTTCTTTCATTACTCATATGATAAATAAAAAGTAATTTTGAATAAAAACAAAAATTACCCATCATAAATGAGGTTTTCTATTCTCACTAGCCAATAATCACATTTCTTTGCCAATAAAATGTCAATTTAATTTTAAATTACTGCAATAATTTAGAAATATTAACTTATAAAATATCAAATGATTGCGTACCCATGACAAGTTTAATATATTTCTTGATTAATTTTCATCATTTAAAGGAAAAAATTTTTACCATTTTTATTTTGCCAAAGAAATATTTTATTTAACTAGAAAGTAACATCAAAATTGCTGATCAATGTCGGAGTGTATGAGAAATGCACGTTTAATTATAGAATTAATGTGTCATTAAAATATTCAAATTTAATAAAACTATTATAATAAAATATTCGCATCCGACTTTTCTCGTGTGTTATTATATTTATTTATTATTGTTGTTGTTGTTAATATATTCTACAAATATGTGATAAAATGATCCTGCCATCTCTACTAGTAGTATTTCTTTGTATTTTCTTACTTAAAATACTGAAAAACAGATTTGCAATGACAGTATTTATGTGTAGTTTTTGTGATGAAATAAAATATTCGAATTCGGTTTGTATTCAGTATGTACTATTTGTTGAAATAAATTACTCACTTCATAAACTTTAGTAAAATTAATAAGTAAAAAGTCACATTCAGAATGTTTGCGAATTTATAGATTTCGAATATTTTCGAGAACTGGATTGACCTTCTTAACATTTTATATCCAAAAACCTCTTTTTTTAGTCTTATTAAGCAATAATACATGAATGTTAAGGTATAAATAGATTTTTCAAATAGCGATATATTGAAGGAAATCTATCACATTACATTATATATACGCAATTGCAGAACAATTCAGTGTGAGTTGTATTTTCTCAAGTTCTATTTTTGTAGCAATTATACATTTAACATGTAATCATGTAATACACTTCACACCTACAAGCAATAAAATAATGAATACGAAAATTGTTCAGTATTGTCGAAGACGCATAGTAGTAGAAGATGCGGGCTTTCCATCTTCCTTATATGGTTCATGAAACTGTTCTTTTGTCATGTCTCAAGTCCTATCAACTTCCTTGTATCCCAATGCAAATGATATAATTTATATTTTGTAAAGATAAAAAAAATCCATACGTGTGGATAAAAAATTAAACTTGCAGATGTTGAAAAAGTATTGAATGCACGATCGAAATTCATCCCTTAAATTAGATTCTATAAGATGCACGTATATTCTGACACATTATACTTGAGTAACATTAAATGTTCCGCCTGGACCCTTCCTCATAACTTGCTCATTCATAACAATAAGTACTTGGTTCCTTTTTCTCTCTCACGCAGTGCCGACAGTTTTCGCATTATTTTTGAGTAGTTAATATACGACTTCTGAGCCTCACCGTTTGACCTTTACTACACATGTCGCACCTGAGTAATATTTCATCGTTTAATATCACAGTGAAATCGGCACTAGGGACTACTGTTGCCTCGAATTTCCACTCCACTTACTGTAGGCTGTTGCATAGTTGGTGCTATGACCCTCGACGCCGACGACCCAATTTGCGTGACGTAACGCAGATCTCGATTGCGTAGGCAATTAGTCGATAAGCGAGATGGATAATAGGTGCGGAGTGGAGGGGAGAGAGGGACGAAAAATGTGGTGGGGATATGGAGTACTCGTACACCTGCTGGGCGATTGTAGGAAGTGATGAAAGCGGAAGTCTTCATCATGTGGACGCGACTACAATGAAGGAAAAGGGGTGGGGATTCGATGGTAATTGTTGTCGGAGAACTGAAAGAGATAAGACCTCCTGCTGTTGCAATGATCGAGATTTGCTTGGATACGGTTGTTGTCATGAATACTATTATAACTACAACGCTGTATATTGTGGTGGTTTTTCAGTACCCGTGGATGATGGGAAGACAACAGTGGTATCTACAGAGTTTTTATTGACTAAGTACAGAAACGTACTAAAGAACAATATTACAGTAACGTCTCCATCGGCCGTAATCTACGTTTTTCGCGATGAAGATGTAGTTTCATAATAGTACTAACAAAGAAGGTTTATTATTTGACAAGGATTGAATACTGACACAATTTAGCCATATCAAAAGAAAAATCAAGAAAACGCAGGAATAGAATAAAAGCTAGAACAAGATGAGCGTCAACCCCCCTCGTGGCTGGGACGGAAACTTGACAGACCACCAAAAGTCACGGCTAAGAGACGCAAAAAAATAACAGGAAAATATTGTGTAATATACAGATTATAAAATATTATTGATCACTATATAACATATAAAATGTTGTAAAATTGTGAGACTGGCAATTACGAAAGTTGCACGCTAGTCGGTCATGAGCACCTTTGGCAAAAAGCAATGGAAGAAAAGAATATGAATTGCGCGGGTATCAAATGACTGATCGATTTGTCGGTAATGGCAAAGATCGATTGAGGTAGGGAAAAATGACTATAATAGTAATTATGCCACTGAATATGCTATTGATGGTAACACTTATAATGAACGATTCACGTACATTTCTTTATCTTTGAATACTGACGGTGACCAAATGAATTGGTGTTTATCTTAGCGAAGGAAGACTAGCATTAACGACTACAATAGCACCAGTAGCGTCCAGATGACATGCGAGTGAAAAGGACGAAACGATGGCACTGTATGGATTTCCAGTGAGACAAAAGACTTGAGGACAAATGAGAGGAAATGCTTAGGGTGACTAGGAGAGACGACCAGCGGCTATTGCAGAGGCATTTTGCTTCCATTATGGACGATAAGCAAACAGCGGGATGACAAAGGGCAGAGTTTACTACGTAATATTCGGCTGGTTATTTGTTCGCAAAAGAAAGTTTTCAGAATTGAACGATATATATTCTGCTCTAAATGCATAAAGTATTCCACAATGTATAGTGTAATTTCGTACTATATTATGTATTCCAATATAGAATTGGTTTACAAAACTATGCAATATAAATATTCCAATTAATGTGGCAAATAATAATTAACTAATTTAAATATTTATATACATTTTTATTGCAACCGAATTCCAACACTTTTACCGTGGGGAGAATTCCGGTACTTGAAATAATTACGTAACATCTAATAAAGGAAACATATGATACACAAAAATAAAAACCTCTGATACATGGACATTCTTAATGAAGTATAATTGCATAGAAAATATGTTAGTATCAAAATATTTCTCAAAGCTAAATTATGCTATTATCTAATGTTTAATGTCTTTACATTTTCTTAATTTATATCTCAAATTTATTTGAATTTTCTCTCGAACCAACAATTTGGAGCCCGGATCATGATACGAGTATTTTAAGAATATAACTGTGAATAGCAAAGAAAGTCCTGCATCTTCTCATTTTGAGAGTGGAAAGTTACTCTCTCTCCGCATCATGATAGCATGAGAGCGGACATCTGCCACGTCGAGATATCGGTCATTTGCAAAAGGGACGCGTCTATTCATGTCACTCACAAGCGGAAAAGTATCTCTTTGCATTTCCGAACTATAATCATCGTGTTCGTGAAGTACTTTCTATTACTTTAACTTTTTTCACTGGGTTTCCATCAATGTTCATCTGATTACTTTGTTCCATCGATTTCTACATTACTAATTCCTATATTCATTATACCTCGTTTCTGATATATGGAATAAATCTTTTTCTCTTTTTGTGACATGTTATTTCGTAATTTATCAAATTTGATCTTTTGATTCGCGTTCCTTACTCTTCTTTACCTCTCGAGTTTTTTGTTTTTTTTCGTTCTTCATTTCCTATCTCTCTTCTTCTGTCTCAAAGGCGCTCCACTGCCCCACCACTTGATGACCGTAATCCGCTTCCTAACCAACCAGAACCTGAACCGTCACTTCTCCACCTCATCATCCCACTACCTCATCAATAATCTACCCCATCAACATTGCATTCCGTTCACCCTTCACCCCCATCGATTTTCCACCGCGCACCCCACCTCTCGGACCCTTGCAAGTCCCGCAGTCACGCCAGGGTTCCCCTTTCCTCATCCCTCCACAGGAGCTGCCTTGCAGGTCGTCCAATGCCTTACCACTGATCGATTTTGAGTTTCGCTGACGCTATCTTCACCACTGTCCTTGGCTCTATTTGCCACCCGCATTATCACCGGTGAACTCATCAGTGGGAAATTGCTACCGAAAGAGACAGGGAATTAACAATTGCGGAGAGAAAACTTTTGTGTTTCGTGAAAGTTCAAATCATAGAATTTAGAAACAAAATTAATCCGTGTTGTATACCGCAAATCTTTTCCAATTCACATTCTCTAGTACCTATTATGTAAATATACATATTACACGAATATTATTATTTAAAATTAGAAATAAAAAAATACTACTACTATCACCGTTGTCTGAAAATCATTTTGAAAATTGAGTTGTTCTAGTAAAACGTCTTATGATATGTTTGTTAGTTTCAAGTT
>NNCF01126896.1:917818-951540 GCA_002313205.1 Laupala kohalensis
CTCAAGGTCCCGGGTTCTATCCCCGGTCCCGTCTCCCATTTTCATTCGACGTAACATGTTTATCTCCCTCTGTAATCCTGATATTTCACTACGGATATAAATTACATACAATCATTCGTATTATTCTTTCTGATTATTAGGTTTTAATTTAATATTTTTATGAACTAAATATGAATGATTGGTACCCGAACCAACATATTAAATGCTCATTACTAGTTTTTAACGAATTATCTATCAATACAGCAATTAAGGTGTAAAAATCTTCAAACAAACTAAAGTAATGTTTGAAGGAATGACATAAGAATACAAACAATAAGTAAATAAATCAGACATATGAGAAGCATATGTTTAGTGTGAGAATGAAATGTTTCTTTTTTTGTTCTCGTAAACTTCGTAATATGTCAGTTTCGTAAAGTTTTATTACCGTCAAATACGATTGTTCATCCATCGTAAAGTTACAGATGTGCAGTTCTTTTTATTTCGTGTCTCTAGCCAGTATGGAGAAGACGTATGCTCCGTTCGTTCAGCAATGTCAGTTGACATCTATATTGAGACGTTTGATGTGACGTATTTTCTGTTCTGCTGCTTATTTCAGTTTACGACTCAACATACAAACAGGAAGAGACGTGAATGGATATAAATTTGTACGTACGTCTTATGTTACTCTGAAATATCGATCTCTTGTCAAGTATTATCAAGGTAAAGAAACTGTTATTGTTCGTGGATAAAGGTCTAGAAAAATATAACATTATTAGAATGAAACATAAATTACATTTAAACTTTGAATAAAAGGGATGTGTCACAGAAGGATATAAATATCCTCCTTCATTGATGGTTTTAATACAAAATTTAGTTTTAAGCATTCTATGTTATCCCAAAAATATGAAATGCAAAGTGTAACTAAATTATAACGTTATTAAGAACTATTTCACAGATTTCTATTTTTATACACAAAAATATATCTTTCAAATAATAAATTAAACTACTAAAAATACGTGTATTTAAACATCCTGTGTAATTATTTTTTCTATAAACAGTTAATAAACCATGGATTCATTTATGAAAGGGTACGAATTTTAATTGAAAAAAAAATGTAATACTTGTATTACATAGTTGTTTTATCGAACTCTAGACATTTGTACCCTTC
The DNA here is from genome assembly GCA_002313205.1 of Laupala kohalensis. Lineage (NCBI taxonomy): Eukaryota > Metazoa > Arthropoda > Insecta > Orthoptera > Trigonidiidae > Laupala > Laupala kohalensis. Next base: position 918,966 of record NNCF01126896.1, read on the forward strand.
TGCAAATGCATTCCTTTCCTATAACAATAATCTCAAGCTGTTCTGTGGTAGATATCTTAAATAGTCCATAGTACACATACCAACATCCTCAGTATGAAAGTGAATGCATAGTAAACCATCTCATTGGATATGTTCAGAAATTTAAAATGAGTCATTATATTGATTGTCCTTTTACAGTTTAATGTTTTGATACAGATTGCAAGAACGTATCACGTATTAAAATCACTTTATTTTGTATTTAAGTTTCCTAGTACCTGACAAAATTAAAATCTTTGAGGCACAAGGAGGACGATGAATATGAAATACATTTTGACGATCTACGCTCTGTTCACTGAGCACATATGAGTCGTGTTGTAGTACCTAACACTGCATCACATCTCCCAACGCTCCTCCGTCGGACAGCCGTGCGGATGCACCTTCGTAAAGAAGCTTTCTCTGCCCTTTTCATGGTCGGAGGCATTTCTTGAACTATAGCTGCTAGGCGCAAGGGGCACCGCTCTATATTGGGATATGGCGAACCTTCCTGACCTTTCAGTACTATCCTCTTCTCTTTGTGAATTCTTAGTTTAATTCTCTTTTCGTACTTAATGCGGTTATTGTTGATTTAGATTTCAATAGGTACAGGATTTAGAAAAAAAGTTTCATTTTGGATTGACCACTCACACATATAACTATATATCATCAAGTCCTCAACTCGAATAACCCAATTCTTGACCTATTTGTATATAGTACGGTACTACGGTATATACAAAGGATGATTCTTAAAGTGCAGTAATATTTTTTATTCAGATCTTTATTGTTTTTCTCTACGTATATGAGTAGACGCTATGAATTTACTTCTTCAGTGAAGATTTTGTCAATTATTACTTTCTTCTTCTATTTCTAGATACTTCATAATTAGTTACATATTTTAGCTAAAACTTTAATAGTGTTAATAATTATAGATTTAAGAATATAATGTTAGTTTTGGAGAAAGTGTTGTATGATATTGAGTTGAAAAGCGTGACTTAATATGCAAAACTACATTGAATTCTTTTCACAAAAAAGAAAATATATTTTGTTTTCTGATGTCATTTTATGTTTAAGTAAAACGATTGGTCAATTATTAACTCTTGCTTCGAATGTGCATAAAATATATAATATGTAATTCTTTTAATTATGTAAAGAGGAAACGTACTCAGAAATTCTTAAATTCCCATAAAATGTGGAAAACTATTATGGTCTATTTATCACGATAAATATGAAAAAATAATGACGATGAAGAATGTTCTCGAATAAATATCGCGCGTACAAACACAAGAATAACGCAGTTACGCATCCAAATGTATGACTATCTCTAATCCTCCGTGAAAAATACTTGGACGTAAAGCAGTCGCATAAACAACACCCGTCATACGTGGACACAGATCGCAGTACTACAGTTGTACAACCCATAGCCCTTCAATCCCCTACGTCTGCCGACAAAGTCCGCCTCTTCTATCACAGTGACAGCGAATCACTCCGCAATCGCACGCAAACACTGGCCTCTGCGCTAGTAGTCCGTCGAACTTCGCAGTATCGATCGAGATGCCCGCTCGAGATAAATCGATTTCCGCTCGGAACTCCGTCGTAAAGTCCGTCAACCCTCGATTTTATGTGGTAGACTCGTTGTAGACTGAACTCGGGTATAGCGAAGCCAGTTTCCCGAAGAGGATGAGAGGGATGTTTCGAGAAATAAGTCATTTCGAATGTCATAGTTGATTTCCCACGCTCCGGTTTTTTAAGAAGTCAATTCTGGAAAATATATATTTAATACGTAAGACGATCCAATTTATTTAGTAGACAAGTCATTTACAACAAAACACAAATTAAAACTCACACCGCTTCGATTTGTCACAATTGCAGTTGTGGGTCAGGTGTTGTGTATAAATCAGTAGTTGTGATGAAAAATAAAATAAAGATATTATGGTAAAAGAGATAATTTCTATATGCTCTCAGGAACTATTTTGTTCATTGTTTCAATCATTGTTAAAAACATATTTTCACACCTCCACAACATTGTTTGTTTACTGAGTATTACTACTGATTATCTATGAAATATTTATGGTATTTTGTAATCTTAATAGATTGTATGAGTACAAAGACAAATTTTCATTTTTCAAAAATTGATTTTGTGCTTACAACTAGAATGGTCTTATACCTTGCTTGACTTTGAGTTATAAAGAATGAATTTCTTCCAAATATTGTTCATTATTACCACTAAATGAACAATATAAGTAAATTTTATTTTCCTTCAGACTGCTAAGCTAATATAAATTTCTTTTAGAGTGCTAAGTATTTGGCGCAATACAACCACGAAAATCTACTTTATCTTACACTTTAAACCATTCCATTTCTGAATATTTGTATACTTTTCTTATTCTTTCACTCGTAACCTGAAATGGTGTGTTATTTAAATTCAAATTAATACTCGTCTCCTGTCGTACTCGCATTTACTTTAAAATAACAAAATAGGTTTGTATTTAAAAGTTTGCGGTTATAATTCAGAAAAAACATATTCTTAATTTCCTTTGAGAATCTGTAAGAAAAAGAATTCCAAGCAGGAAATAAAAATATATATGATTGTATTGATTTTTCCTGAGATGTGTCGGAAACCGACGTGACATAGAAGGAATCGTGTAATTTTGTTAGGGTCAATACCAGTGGAACGGAACTCGTAAATATCTCACCTCTGCGGAAATGGGTTTTCAAGGGAAAGGACCGACTCAGTGATGTTGGTAGAATAAGAGATGGCTTGAGGGAGAACTCGTCGAATGTGTCACGATAGTAATTCAGTTTAACTTATCACTTTTTCACTTTCACAATCAACAAATTGTACATTTTCTCCTCTTTAAAGCGTGCCATGATGAAAAGTTTTTATTCATTCGTATAAATGCGTATAATCATTATTTTGTTTTCAGAGCATTGATATAATTTACGTTTCAATAAAAAATTATTGAAGCTAAACGTTATTCTTTTAATGCAGCATAATAATGTTGAATGTTATTCGGTAAACTATTTAAAAATTGAAAAGGACGGTACGGTAGAATAGATAGGACAACCAGATAATGGCACTCGATATGAAATAACTATTCAATATTTTACGCCATTACTTCATCATTATATATATATATATATATATATATATATATATATCTGTCTCTTATACACATCTAGATGNATATGAAGATATGTGGTAATAGTTGGGTATACATCAAGTGTCATAATTGTCGTAAAAATTGTGACAACAAACCTTTTTATATTACATTACAAAAATCAATATTTCTGTTCGCTTATAGATTACAATAAAAATGAGGATATTTTTACTTGTAATGTTATATCCTTTCTAAACCTAAAGTTTCTTTAAAATATTGTTCGATTTTTGCAAAATTTCAATTTTTTAAAGATGACGTTTCCCTTATAACGGAGAAACACCTAGTAATTATGTAAACTACGTAACATGTAACTTAGAATAAAACTATTAAACCATAGCAGAACGAGACTCAAATAATTCTTATGCTTTAGAAAATTCACTTCAAGGCTTACAGTTTTATTCATGATTAATGAAATAGACTTCCCCCTGTTGTACTGAAATCATATAGTAGATGTAAATTACTACATGGTTTGGTTGGGTTGTAGCAAATCATGAAAATCAGTACCTTTTCACATTAAATGGAGATTATTTATGAACTGGATAACCTTTAGTTGTTTGCTTCAGTTGAAGTATCAGACTATGATTTGTGTATTTCGTATTATCTTAGCACATCTTTACTCCTTCTACCCTTATGAGTCGATGTAACACTGTTAAACACTGTGCTACACACTCTCACCACTCGTCCGATCTCCCTCCCTCCCTCAATCCTCTACCCTAGCTCTCCACACATCCCTTAAATTGTTTATACATCAACTCTGCGGCGGCGGCAGCAAACTCTATTAACGTGTTTACCGAAGGTCTCATTTATAAACAGCCGTGAGAAGCGGTGACACCGTGGCGTTGTGATGGTGACCCGTACTACGTTGGTGACAGCTCTGCTCTTGGTGATAAAAGGAGGTGATAGTTGATAGTGATTGTGGCTGTGTAGGAGAAAGGTTTTGGTGATTAATGTGGCACTGCTAATACACTAGGAAGAATAAGGGAAGGAGTACTTATATTGTAAGCTTCTTCCTTGAAGAATTACCGGTTCGTAGCAGCTTTCGTGTAACCATTTCTTATAATTTAAGTAAATTAAAAATTAATATCATTCTTGGGAGGGGAAGCAAGTAAGCAAAACATTATTAAGCATATAATAAAAATTTGAGATAAACTCGTATACTGAATATTTGAACACTGTGAGGACACATGAAAAAGATGAAAAACAACATGTAAAATTTTATTGAAACTTACATATAAATCATTTTACCTCGTAATGCTTAGCGGCCAAAACACCATGCATGTCATGTATTAGACGACATGGCCTTCAACATTCTCATTTCAGCTAATAACATTTTCAGTTTCAAAGAATGATAAATTAAACGTTTAATTTATCGTTCTTTGATAATGTTGCTAACGCTCCACAATTACCAAGTATTTTCAATATCACCTAAATGACACGCAATAATGAAAAAAGAATTGATGTTAGCAAAACAAATTAAAAATTCAATTATCGATTTGTTCTATATATCAAATAAACATATTTAGGTGATTCTACCCATAATAAATGGAATAGTTCGTATTACAAATATATATAAAAAATTTATAAATATGCATATGATGTCATAACTTTGTTATTACATAAATTTCTCTTATTATACGATAGTAAGAGTACGTTTAAGATAAATAATTGTAAATTTAAATTGGTGATCTCGTAAACTTATTGTGGGATTTTGCTGAGACTTGAGAAATAGGATTTCTTCAATATCAGGAAATGAATGGCATAAGTGTCAATCTTGTAAAAGTTCGTTTTACAAAATTATATTACGAGCAATAATTGTAAGTTCAAATTGGGGTTTCTACTGTGAATGAAACACAGTTCCTTCCCTTACGTCTGAAATACATCCACTAGGCGCTCACCTCCAGGTCATGATAATGCACGTTCTGTGAAATGTTTTATGCTGAATCAAAACACTCGCTACTGATGACTATGAAATGATAAATGACACATTTCTCAGTATCACGGACACAGCTCCGTGACACCTGTATAGTCATCGGTACCTGTATTATAAGAAATATTTCATCGGTAAAATACAATTCTTTTATGAAATATTTACTTCAAATTATTCGTATATTGACTAAATGCGAGCATTGAGTATCCCCTACTAAAACAATACTAAAAGTTGAGAAAACAAATACATGATAATCTTTATTTTTAAAATATTTTTAATATAAATATCATGAAATTAACAAATTAAATTAAGTTATCAAATTACTTATGGAAATGTGTGTATAAATTTATGTATTAATAATTTACTGAAAATTATTTTATACACCCGAGTGTAGCACGGTACCCTGATATTTTACAATAAATGAATAAATGTTTAAAAAATATCGACAAAATAATACAGAATCACAGCTTACATTTGTGTAAGAATTTGAAAATGCATAGAATGTGATCATTCTGCTTGTGCGCTCGTAGTTAAATATAAAATTTGGAGATTTAAAATTGAATGAAAGAAAATCCAAAAGATGACATTTCATTTCTTAAGCCCTTTGATCCAATGGAATCTTCTTTCCGAAACGCAAAGGAAGTAATCGTGTAAAATCACGCTAGTGCTGTACTGCCGTGCATTTACATTATGCAAATTTGTTCTCATTTAAACGATTTAAAATGAATTAAAGCCTACAATGCTTAGGGTAAAACTCATTTAAAGTTCAGGATTATTCATAATTACGTTGCAAGTCAATTATTTGTTTTCAGAAAGAATACGCTGTTTGGAATATTATCATACATATATGCTTCCGTTCCCTCAATATAATGAATTTGCTCACGAGGCAGATGGTAAAGTACAATTATTAAAATAATGATAATCACATCAACATCACAATAGACATGAAAATATGTGTTATTATAAACGAATAAGAATTGAAGTAAGCCTGAACCCCGTTTTAATTTTCATTTAATTCAAAATATTGTTTTAATAATAATTTCCATTGTTATTCTTTCTAGCTGTTTATAATGAAAACACATAATCTGATAATAATGTTTACTTTTCCGATATTCTCATTTTGTTTGTTAACCCATAAAAATACTTTTAGAAATAGTATATTAAGGTGGTGATATTTTATAAAAACGGTGATAGTTGATAAAAATATCACCATAAATCTCCGAAACATAAACACAAATAAGAGATGAGAGCAGTTATGAAAATATATAAGAAAGATAAATAAGGACTCATCAAATATCAAATCACTTGAACCCACTAAAACCTTAATCCCTCCCCTAACACGGTGTAATACTGCTACAGACTGATGGTGTCGAGACAATATCTATGATGCGGTAAGAATAAGTACAAGACAAAGATTGTGAGATTGGAAGGCCTAAAAATTTATTCGATGGGACACCTTAAAAACAATATTTGCTGCGAAGCTGGAACTGTAAAGATACGTCATACCCAAATTATTTTCTGTCGTTTAGTTTGCCAACCAGCATGCTCTCCTGATTTCAATGTGGAGCAATGACAATGGTAGTATGAGATCGTGTTAAGACAGTCAAAATTGAAAAACAGTACTGAAGGTAGATGTATACTCCTGGAATCTTAAAAGGGCCCACGAAAAATATTCTAAGTCCTGCGCTCTTAGCAGTTTGGATTTGTTAGGTTTGCAACGCCACTCTCCTGCGACGCGGGCAAAAGCTTCTCACCTTCGTTCGACCAATCGTAGGAAAACTTGAAACTGCTTCCATATTTGGCAGACCAATAGAAGACTAGTACCGGTGAATATATCCCTATTAAGTCGTAAGGGAAGAAAATGTTTTATTATTATTATTTTATTAAAGAAATATTTCCTAATTTTTTATTATACACGTCTTGGACTTCCATTACAAAAATTATTCTTTATGTTCTTAACTTCAATAAACTTTATTATTCTCTGTATTATAATGACATCTCAAGTTGTTGTCTCTCAACGCCGTCCTAAAGAATAAAATACAAATTAAAATTTCTCCGCAAAAAGATTTGCTTCTAACTGTAAAAAATACATTGTTTTTATCATAGAATTTGGATATCATCCCAATTTATCGTATGGATATATTAAAATCCGAATCAGGAATTACATATAAATATTACTATAATTTATTAACTTTGTACAAAGGCGAAAAGAACTCAAAGCTCATTGGCATGAAGTGATGAGTATTGTCTATAGTAATTTCACATAATTTGCAACTCTTTTACACTATTCTTAAATATCAATCGGAATTCAAGAATTACAAAAAAAAAACAGTCGTATAAAATATGATTGAATAACACTAAAGTTAATTCTAGTGATATCAATAAAGAATAAATAAATTACTTCTACTAGAAATGTATTGATCCAGGATATAACCCTTTGGCTGTGATTGTGTAACATAAAACAACATGCTCAGAGAGTAATATTACAAAAAACTTTGTTTAGATATCAATAAATACAACACCAAAGAAACAAATCACTCTTATTAAGATATTATAATGAAATTGAGTTTATTCACACAGATTGACTAAGTTAATCACACAATAAAACATCGCGTACATGGGAAATTTACCTAAACTATGTAATTTACCTAAACAAGAAAAGTACTCCAGAATAAATTATAGAATAAAAAATAATATTGCATTTAATTGAGTATCTCTCGTCTCCCAGATATCAATTTCATCATTTTCTCTTATTTCCTTCTTTCCTTTACCTTTTATAATTTCTTTGTTTCCTTCTTTTGTTCCTACCTTCTTTCATTCCTTCTTTTTTTTCTTTCTTTTTGACCTCTTTACTATTTCCTTTATTTCGTACTTTCTTTTTTCTTCTTTTCCTTCTTGAACACTTATATAAATTCAAGGAACATAATTATACATTCATGTTAATTTCAAAAGAGTACCACATTTATTCTTCACAAATACAGAATTCATTTGATATACATATAATAATAATAATAATTCATTCTTCATTAAAAATGTTAGCACCGATATTCAGTATTAATTGTTGATTTCAATAGCAGGGGACGAACATGGTAATTTAGATCCATTCTTTACCAGTATATAACTTTTTACGAACCAACATGGATATTTATATTGGTGAGGATAAACGTATTAATTAGACATGAAGCATAATATTTACTGTAAATAAATTAGCAGCGACGCAGTTGACAAGACACATAGAAGTTTAAATATGAAGTTATTGTAACTGGTTGGTCTCAGCATTCCAGATTCAGGGTCATATTTTAAGAACTTGTTATTTTAAATCTAGAAATCTCCTCTAATTAACATAACTTTTTACTCTCATCACAATAGAGAATTTCGTATTTTCGGAAGGCGTTTATCAAAAATATTAAGTTATACGAATGAGGTGATTCATTGGAATATTTATGTGACTTATGCGGGTTATGTGAGTTATGACTATTAATATGGCGTTCAACTTTTTGCTGCCTCTTCAAATACGAATTTAGATCGCAGAAGGGTTCATCCCGAACAGACCACGGACGCGAATGACACGTCCCTTTTTTTAAACAAATAGAACGTAGAATTAAAGTAGCTTTTATATTTGGTGATCTAATGGTAGAGCAGAAACAACGAAGAGATTCGTAATAAAACTCGCGAAGATAAATATTGAATTTTATCATTATTAGTGGAATATTTTTTAGCTTTTAGTCATACACATTTCAAAGTATTTACAGCAAGTAATACTTATAAAGACAAAAGGCTTAATTTCTCCTTGAAATTCAATCAGTTCACAATTATATAGTCTCAATATGACATGCTATGAAATGGATTAGATTGGAAATTATAGTATTATGTAACTGAATGTTGAATAATGCAAAATAATCGCTTTTGTTCCACGATACAATGTGGATTACATTGTAAGAATTCCATTACATAAATTTGCTAGTCGAGTCGTACGTTTACGAAATATTTAGATTTAAGCTTATATCTTGACAATTCTCTTTAGTAAAGTCAAACTGTCTCCTTGTAGGCCCCGAAGGTGCCCATGGCATAAAGAAATAAAAGCATATTCGCATCAATTAAGATGTGTTTGTTATAGATCCAAGTGTTTTTCGAAGATTTTATATTATTTGCACTTATTGCTTAATATCAATATATGTAACAAAAATATTAGATTACGAACGAACAATTAAAAAAAAATGGATATCAAAACACTCTCACAAATTGGAAAGCACTGATATATCCATAGGAGATATTAATTGAAACACTAAATTTAGACGCATTTTGCTTATAAAACCCTATTCTCAAACTCAATAATGTTACTAAATATAGTTTTGATCTGAGCAAACACAATTAAAAAAACATTACTTTTATTTCATTTTCAGAATTGAGAGAACGGTACAGTGTCCAGTTAGTCTTTCTGAGAATCCATTTCTGTGGCTTGCATTCGGGAACAGTCGCAAGTTCCTGCAAGGATAACCTGATAGGATGATGGTCTTCCACTTTTTATTTGAAGATATCAGCAATTTCAGGAGAGCAAATGGACAGGTCTATAGCAGTCCATGACTCCGTGGCAATCGCGAAGTGGGTCATCTCCCCGGTGTTCATTAAACATAAATCTTCTCGCTCAAAGAGACAATTCAGCAGTCGGTCCCTCGACGAACCCCAGAGTACACTGTGGGCGTTGAAATCTCCGAGGAGGAGGAATGGTCGAGGGAGCTGGTGAATTAAATCTCTGAGGGAAGTCTACGAGAAATCTCGTGTCGTAGGAAGATATATTGAACACACGGTCATAGTTGGTACGCTGACAATTTTGACTACTAAAGCCTGGATTTGGGTTTGTAGGCGACAGGTGAGCAGAGAATAGTGTTTTTAAGAAACATAGCAACTCCACCTATTGCTCGGTCTTCCGTGGTGTCGTCATATCTGAACCTGATGTATCCCCGTAGAGAGGGAGAGTGTTGTGGTAATAGGTGGGTCTCTTGCAGGTAAATGCAGATCGGATTGCGACGCGCTAAGAGCTGTAACTCTTCACGTTGAGTTCTATAGCCATTAAGGTTCCACTGAAGTATGGAATCCATTACTATTTTAAACCTCCTGGTTCGGACTCCTGACTGTGCATTGCCGCGTCAACGTCGGACAATGCACAATCTGACTCGGAGGAAGGAAGGACAGAGACGTTCTTTTTACGTAACTTCGGTTTCTGATCCTTTTTGTAACTTCGGCTTCTGATACCTCTGAAGTTCGTTTGCTGATGTTGTACTATTTAAAGAAAGCTATAACTAATCCAATCAACTATCGAAGTAAGGTCATTGATACTCGTATATTAAAAGTTCTATCTAAAATCACACTGGTATCGTTCTAGATATCTTGGTCGGACATACTCTGAATGGGTGTCGTACTATTACTTATTACTAGAGACTGATCCACAAAATAGGTTCTAAATAGCTCTTCAAAATCTTAAAGATTGTTTTCACTGCCACAAACTAATGAAGCTTTTGTGGAAAACGTTAAACGAGCTCTTATATGCTATAAATACGTAATACCGTAGATGTTTTGTGGTCCCTCCCTGAAGTTGGTTACCATGAAAAAACCTTTTCCAATATAGGAGTGCCAGATAATGTTACACTAGTTTGCAAGAGAAGTCTGCGTGAAGTTCATAAAATGTTCCTGAATCACCAAGTCGAACAAAAAGATGTCACTGCGTGAACTTAGTTTTGTACAGCGCAGTGTTTTTCGTTTGTGCACAAGTTGACTGTATAAATAAAAATAAACAAGTAGAAGAAGAAGATGATGATGAGGATGATGATGATGATGATGATGATAGCAATCGACAAGTAGAATTGATTTTGAGGAAAAATTCTTTTTTGACTTCAGGACTATTATTTTCTGAAATGACTTCCGTTTTCTTCGAAAATTTTGAAATGGTGTTTCACCAATGTAATATCTTATTGTTTTGGTAGTGGACTCGAAACGCACGGAAGAGATAGAACGCTTTACGGCATGTACAGATAAGTTGTATAGGCATGTGCAGGCAAATCTGATAATAGAACAGAATAAACGAATACGAAATTTGCTTGGATGAATTTAGAAATATTTTTATTGAAATATTCAAAATGTACATCAACATGAAAATTTGTAAATGTGCTGTTATCTTTAGACTGTATTAGCGTTGCATCGTCTGCGGCAAGATGTAAATTACGACGGTCCAGGACTCGAACCCGGAACCTCGAACTGATTCACCGATTGAAGTCAGGTGGACGGGCTCTGTGGCCATAGGTTGTGAGTTATAAATGTAATCTGCACTGTATATATAATAATATGAAAATCCAGGAATGTACATATCTTTGCAATCACGGCCTCCCCACTTCTACGATTTGTCGTACATCACTGTAACGCCTCCCCCTTCCCCAAAGTGAACGTGGATGACTCTAAAGTAGTTTTTCTTCCGTTTTTTTAAGATCCTCTTCAATCATTCCAGTCCTCTATCCCTCTCGAAAACCCTCTATATTTGGCAGCGCCTCTTCTATACGCACTGGCACGCTCGAGTTTCCACTCCCAGCCAACACGGCGCGTCGCCCGCCGCAACTGCATCTAGTAGAATTTTAACGAACGTGGAACTTCACTGCTGCATCGGTTAATACGCGCAGTGGACCGTCACCGCTCGCGAAGGGCAGAGAGACCAACCCACCGACCGAGAGCCATCGATCGAACAGCAAGCGAGCGAGTCACTCAGCTCAGTGTCCTCCTCTCGTCCTCTTCGCCCCTCGCACGTTGCGTCTCCGACTGTTCGTCCATTCCGGATGCCTTCCGTCACGCGCCACGCAGATTCTTCAACCTCCGCAGTGCGGCGCTTCTTGCCCAAGTCTCCTTACTCCGACATAATGCAATGAAGGTTTGATTGTTGTGAGTGCTTAAGAATGAACCAAGAGGAACGCCAAGAATAAATAATGTTGAGAAGGTTTTCCTCAGCATTATTTTATATCGTATCATGGACTTAGAAAATATGAATGAATATATTTGAAAGTGTTATAAAATCCACCAGACTGTCGCTGAATAGTTCAAGCCTAGAATAACATATTCGACATTGCGCAGTCTTTCCCAAAAATGTGGTTGCATTTATGTGGTAGTTTCGCTGAACAGTGGATATGAAATGAGAAAAAAATATTCGTGAAGGTTTAAAAGTATATCTACTTTAATTCATTGCGCGTCAATAATTTCTAATACTCGTTCCAAATGGAATATTAAAATCATTGATGTGAAATAGAGACGATTGAACCAACAAAAATATGACTCAAGAATAAAATAGATCTATCATTACTAATCTGAAATAAGTTAATGCGATATAACTATTAAATACTTGTTAACTTTGAGGAATAGTGCTTCGTAGATCTCTGAGGAGTTTTCGTTCTGCTCGTTTTTTCTCTTGATGGTATTCTTAGTAATTCAGTGCGTTACTTTTTGAAATTTGTTTTAGATTTTTTTAAAAAGTTTATCAGGAAGATCTCCAGCATAATCCGCATTCAGATCTATCCACTGGCAAATAAATGAAAGTCGCCTGTTGTAATATCCAGTGCTTTTAAAAACAAGTTGTTCGTTTCTTTGATAATTCAACTAACTTCAAAATCACCGTACAGTTCATTAACTGGAATTTTGCTCTATCTTAAAAAAGGAATTTAAAATGAATTTCATGACACTAGCTGTATACCATACTCTATCACCATACAATTCAAAATCAATTCTCTTTTCACTCGATTTAATATTTATTTCATGGTTTCATTGTTAAGCTTAATTTATAATGTTACTTTCTGAAAGAATATCTGATTTGAACGAAAAAAATGAGGATGTGTTTACAGGAACATGAATTAGCATGTGTCCATCTCTTAACCTACATATAGTGAGAGATGAGGTTTCGTACTGAATGGAAATCTGTCACAACCAGAGTCACCAGTGCAATGGTACCTCGTAATCACTTGAGGAGTCATCCAAATGCGATATCAGATACCGTGGTCGATGCTGCAGGTAACGCGGTCCCAACAAGCCATTCGTGCACCCGTCTCGTGATCCTGAGCACCTTCCCCACCCCAACCCCATACCACTTCCTTCGGCGGCAGCGCAACTGTCTCTATATATAGCGCTTTCGACCCACGATGCCTCACGAGATCTGACTCCCTGGTGATATTTATGCCCTGACTTATTAGCAAATAAATCTTCGCGTTTTAAGCGTATCTTCTTCCTTCTGAAGAAGCCTTAAACCTGTGGTCCATTTCCTCACTATGGCAATTCGGACTTTAACAATCATTTTGGGTATTTTATGGCAACATTTGCGATGATAGAGATTTTATGTCTCAAATATTTTAAATAATCTTGATTAGATTGAGAATTTCCAGCACTATTTCAGAAATTTAATCATTTAACACGATATAAAGTGGCGTTCTTTAAGACAAATTCTTCCAATTTAATTTCAATTTTACATCCACATGTAATTGAACTGAGGCGGTCGCTAATGACTGATAGATTGTTATCGAATATTTAAAGAATACAGAATTTCATGTAGAAAATTTAGTGTGAATATTAGAAGTGTTTTGTAAATGTGATTTTATAAGGTTGAAAAACGTTTTTCGGAAAAAGGAAAGCAATGTGGTGATAATAATGCGGACGAGTAAAGAAATGTTTGTATATTTGTAAATTTCAACGATTCTTATCGTCGTTTTTTTTTTGTGTGTGTATCAACTTAAAAGATTTCCCGTCACATTTGAAGTGGTAGTTTTTGGTCTTTCAACACACAGCAAAAAGATGCCACTTTATAGACAAATGACAACGACAAAAGAATACTATAACTTTCATCGCATTAGAATCATACCCACATCAATAAGAGTCGTGTTTGTGACGAATTTTAGTTCAATTTTAGCACAAATCATCGTTACACTTAAATGAAGTATAAAAATGCATTATCCTTAATATAATTATTTTAGTAATATATTTAAGCGCCTTTTTAGAAGATATATCAGTTTATATTGTCATGCGCAAACTATTTTGAGTCATTTTCCACGAGTTTGACATTTATATCTTCTAACACAATTTTACAATCTATGTTCACAAAATGAATGAAACATACGTCTACATGTGCGATATACCTTATAATGGAGCATAAAATGTTATTGCAAGGTATAAAATTTAACACATCTTTTGTTCCTAAACATTTCTTTCATCGAATAAATCCGCATGTCAGTTATTACCTTGGAATATTTTTATTATTCTCTTTTATTACTCCATTTTCACATATTTTTTAGTTTTTAGATTTTGCACCGAAATATAATTGTGCTATTCAAGATAATTAGTGACCGGAGGTTTACAATACATAAACAAATTTTTTTATTCTCGTATCCGGAATATTCGGCAAATCATATGTATTCATTATTACGTCTTCTAAATTTTATATGAGTGAATTTATTTCACCGCTTTTAGTAACAAAAATTATACAAATTGTAATGTGTTCTCATAATTATCTACTCGAAGACTGACGATTAATTAATTTCACGAGATGTGGGAAAATGAGTAGAAAATACTACTGTCATTCACTGAACATTGACAGCTACTTCTGTATTGTAATAAATATTATAAACTATTCATCTTTTACCGTTGAAGATGAAGATTATACTGTTTGTTCCCCATAAAAAAGCGCTCTCGTTCGTGTGTATAAATTAACCATATTTTTTTATTATTCAGATATTTCAAGTCTCTTAATTAAATGATTGATTTGAATTAAGATATTTCGAATAAGAAATCTCGATTCATAATTTTTATCTCTATCCAATTTAATATTAACAGTATCTTTCGAAAGGAGTACAATAAAGTTCCATTCCGCAATTTTTTATTTCCCTCATGCAAATTTGAAAATACATTTTCATTCATACCAATAACAAGTATTTACAATAGAAGAATTTATAAGGACATATTTATAAGCTGGCATCTATTTTGGAATTCATACATTACTGTGTTAAAATTGTTTCATTATTTAAATATTTTTTTCCTCAATAAATGCTACGCAACCCTTAAAAATGCTAGGAAAGTGCTATTCATGATTTACAGAAAAAAATGACTCCATGTTTTTGCTTCGGAATGGAGGAGACAAAGTTCTCAACAGTGTTAAGGCATTAAATGACTCCATGTTTTTGCTTCGGAATGGAGGAGACAAAGTTCTCAACAGTGTTAAGGCATTATATGGATAAATGTTAAACCTTTCAGCATTGTATACAATGGGAATACTTTTATCTTTCATTATGGGCGTGGCAAATTTTAGTTCCGAACACACCATCCACCCAACATGTGATGGAAGTGAGTCAGCATTTATAGAGATTCTGTGACAACGCAAGATTTGTATGATATATTTTGTGAAGCCAGCGTAGATTTTGCACGCATGATCAGCTTTTCCGGATGTTGTTGGCAAAGCGACTTAACTCTACCACCAAGCTCGTGGGGAACGATTTTCTGATTAGCATACCAAAATGACCAAGCATATAGCGACTAAGGATTGGTATATTTCAGAGACTTGACGCTCGTTCCACCCAATCGGATTTAGCTCCCAGAGCAAATGAAATGTCCGTGCATATTAAGTATTTTCGTGACGTTTGATATTTGAGAGACACTGGGAAATTGACACCCGTCATCAAAAGGACAACTAACGTGTTGTAAACTTTGAGATATAGAGATTCATTTGTTTCTGTCGACGTATGCAATAACGTGTTTCCTGGAACAAAAAATCATTGCTGTCCCCACGTTCATGAATTTATAATTAGTATCGATGGTCAAAATTTTAGTTATGAGTCAGTCACAGGTAATATGAAATTTCCTTACTGTATTTAAATTTATTATGGAATTTTGTTAGAATATCTGTAATTTGTAAAAAAATATTTAAATTTGTGAACGTTTTCGGGTATATTTTTCGTATTATAATGAGTTATTTTTTTAAATAATTGAAAACAGTTTTTCAGTAACTATTTTGAAAAATAATGGGCAACTATTTGATTGACATTTCGATTATAACAGTATCACCTTGAGAGGAAACTCACAATATGTCACAATATCAACTTCAGTGGAAATAACAACAAATATGCATTGCTTTCAAACAAAGTTTTCTGAAATATACTAAAAAGGTGTTAGATAACAGTAGACAATCCTTAGTTGCTCTTCATACTGACATCTTGACAATCTCAGACAATCATCATTTTCCTCGGGAGCAAATACAAAAGAAGATAGGAGACATTCACGCCTTTCTCCCATGAATTCTTCCCTTTCCACATCCCCGACCTCTGTGCCCTTTCCCGGCCACCGTCCCAGATGCTGCGAGACGGTCTTGGCTCCTCGCGCGCGGACTCGCCCTAATGAAAGAGCATTAAGAGCTCCCTGAGACAGTAGTACGTTTCCCCGGGGCTGCCCGCTCTCCCGCCTGCCCGGCACGGAAGGCCGGCAACGAGCGAGCGAGCGAGCGAAATGTCGCTCCAGAGCTCTCTTCTCTGGGCTGTCCCTAAGACCTGGTGCAATTGAGACCTCTCGACCTTTCTCTGTCCGCATCTAGTGTTTGTACTCAGTTTGTGTACCATATAACATTTCCCTACTTCTCCTCACTCTGCCTTCTAGAGGGGATTAAAATGTGAGATGAATATACCGATATTTCAAAAAACGTCCGTAAAATTTTTCATGATGTACGAACAAAAGTAAGAATTTTTATTTATGAACTCTCTGCGACAGTGTTGTTTCGAGACGTTTTGGTCTTTTTCCTGAAAAACTCGTTTAAATCCCCCTCCCCCCCCAAAAAATGATGTGAGAAGTGATTAAACGATTTTTGAAGGAAAGAGAATCGGTCGTTCAATTTGTTTTAAATTGACTTGAGTGGAATCATTAGCTGAACTTCATCAGGAAATAAAAATAACGTGCTTTAGACTATGAATTAGGTGCATGAGTAGTGAGACAACAGAGAAAGGGTAAGTTCACATTGGCACTAATACCAGATACACCAACCTGACTTCACCTGTTCCTTCTAACAACGGTAGAATATTAGTGAATGATCTCATTCCCTACAACCACTTCCACTGCACACACCGATGTTTTCGGCCGATCATTGGACGACTATAAAATCGACTCAACATTCTTGGACGATCGGATGAACTTCATCGTTAAGGATAGTTATGAATATATTTGTAATTTGTACTTACATGTAATAGCCACGCCATTTGAAGGTGCGTAGTTTAACTTGGAGATATGGAGATGTGACTCGGATCAGTCGCAGTTTGAGGTGTCCAGTTGTGGACGAACGGGTTGTGTAGGAGTCAGCAGCCCTGCAAACCAAGCACGAGATCCCGGGTTTGATTGATTCCTGACGCCGTTTTACTCCTCGTAATTATATTCGATTCTACATTTTTATCGCCGCCAATAAGTCTCATATTGGTAACAATGAGTGAGTTTCACATAAATATATTAAATCACCTCAAAACTCATTTTGGATGATGATGAATAGAGTCAAAACGTGAGTTCCAGTTTTCATTTATCTAAAAACGTTTTGCATGTACCATATTTGTTTGTTTTGTAGTTTTCTTTGGCTAATGTATGTTAATCTGATAGACTCAAACATTTTACGATAATCGCCGCAATTTTTGTATGTATTATTAGATTTAATCAAGCTTATGAATTTTTTTCATAATCATTTAATCAAGATTTTTCACCAAGTAATACAATATTGTGCTTAATGTGGAAGAAATAATGAAAACAATTAAAATGATCAATCTTATATCAGTATCTCCGTCGTTTCCATCATGAATACGGTTATTTAACATAAACTTTCAAAAACCTTTTAAAGTGTACTTAGGTGATTCTTATGTGCTTTGACTCATGGGATCCGAGGGTTCAGTTTCTAGATGACAATCATAATAAAAAATGAAATTCAAATGCATTTACATTTGAAATACATTTCAAAAAAAAGTTATTTATTGGTTTTGCTATCAATGACTAAAACACGGTGAATCACTCATGCATACTAGAAACCTGGAGAAATTTTAAAACATCGTTTTGAAATAATACTTGTCACCCATACACCCTTTCAAAATTAATTGTGCCTTGTATGATACCAGATGACACCGCTTCCGAATCGGGAAAAAAAAACCTCTCCATAGGGTCGCCACAAGGCAATCCGGGAAGAATATCTGGTTCTGAAGGACAAAGGACGGTCGTTCGTTCTGGTGTGAAAGGCAAATGGGAGGATGGTTCTGCCAGAGACAGAGATAGGGGCTGGTGACAGAAGCTGGTGATAGGGGAGGTCCGTAGATTGATTTTGTCTTTGACGCAGCCTCGCCTTGCCTCGCCTCTCTACCCTCGCAACCGAGTGCGTCTGTCTCCCTGGACTCAGTCTGCGCGGTTTGTTCTGGCGTTCTGTGACTGCTTTGGGAATGGAAAGCAACCGGAGCGTGTCCATTGGCAGGGATTGCATTATTGCCTTACGCACCGGAGGGAGACCACCGCCGCGATGTTGCGATGCTGGTGCAGGACGAACAGACTTACAGGGCGCCAAACGCTTATATGACTTGCTTCACCATTCACGTTCAGGGACTTTCGGGACTAGATGTGGAATATGATATAATGCGATAAGATCGATATTCTCGCTTTTCGATTCTAAATCAACTAATTAATGATTAGAGATTTCTAAAAAAATCGTTGTAGTAGTTTCTCAAATTCTTGAAAATTTTGTAATTAATCTTTTCAACGTCGTGTTTATCTTTATAACAATAGCATGCAAAACATACATATCTAGATAACTGACACGATTGAGCTAATGGCAATGATGAATATTTAAATCAAAATTGACACACGGTTTTTAGTCTGGTATGTTTGTCTGTTTAAATATGATCGACATTAGTAGTATAAAGTACCAACGTTACTTTATTAAACTCAATATGTTGATGACAGTACATTCAGAAAGCTTAGTGGAAATGGAGTCACGGATCTTTTGGTTGCCAAAACAGTACTCTGTCCTTTGAACATTTATTTCAGTACTTTGGTTATATTATCAATACTGTCATTTTCCAGTAATATTTTCCGAAATGCGAGCTTAAAAACAGAGTCGATTTGTCTCCTTGTTAAAGCAGAAACGTTTAAAGTCGTTCTCGAGAAAATTTGTGGTTTTTATATATACAACGATACGTACAAATATTGTTTTAACAGCACATAATTAGAAATATCTGAAAGGAAATTACTCAGAAAAATCTCGGGTCCAATAAAAGATAGAGAAGAGTACAGGAAACGTCAAAACAAAGAAATTTATTCACACATTGAAAAAATTGCAGCCTCAATTAGGAAAAGGAGAATTTACTTTTAGGGACACCTCAAAAGAATGGATGACAAAAGACTGACAAAAATTTGTTTAATTATTTTGGAAAGTTGAAAATGAATAATATCTGGTTTAAGGTCTTCATAAGGATATACAATCAAGAAGAACCTTGGGAAAAAAATTGCAAAGGAGTAAAGGTCTCCAGGAAGAGACTAAGAAAAAGGCGGGTGCAAGATGGAGGGAGGAAAGAAAAGATAAGCATAGAGAAAGAATGAAGGAGTGGAGGAAAGAGAAGAAGAAAGAAAGACCCAGTTGAATGAACGTAGTCCAGTGGCTCATACGAATAGTAGTGGTAGTACATAATTTAGTGCCTTTTAACTAAATTTTATCGACTTAATGGGTGTTATTTTTCAATTGCAATCTCGTTCGAATTAACAGATATTTTATGTTCTTTTTAGAATTCAAATCGAAACCAGCGATAGAAAATCGAGAATGAGTCAACAAAAATTGGTTTTACATACTCGAGCGTTATGGATCAGATATTAGTCGCAGTTTCCTTGAGAACGATGTACTGTATTATGTTGTGGGTAACATCTCTCAATAATGTGATGTTTCACTTATGCAATGTTACCATTCATTTTACGCAAAAACGATTTTTCAGGTTTAACTAGAGCACATTTTAGTATATATTTTTAACTAGCTGATTACCCAGCGTTGCCCGGAATATTATGTACTTCTTGACCAACAATTTCACTCTCAGGGAGTCGTTCAGGTCGCATTTGCAGGCAAGACAACGGCGGTAGAGCGGCTGTACCATTCCATTAAAACGTTTCAAAAATCTAAACTATTCGTCCAAATTTTATGATTGAAATATGTTTTTAATCCTCGTTAAATTCACAAAACAAAAAAGAAATATTAAATTTTATGGCAATTGATTTTTCCTCCTTAAATTATACTCTTAATTGAAGAATTTCAACACAACTATTTTGAATAATGTTTTTTCGATAAAGTGGGTAGACATATGCCATCGCGGATTTTTATGTGGATCTCTCTGAGGTCTGCAATATTGTCATTCATGCTTGTCACCTACCTCTAACCGTTTAGGTGGTGTAAGGGACCATACTTCTCTTTTTTCCGTTTTCATTGACATTTAAGGTCAAAATCATTTTCTTTCTTCTTCATGCGTTCAAAAAATAAAACTTAGCCTATGTTCATTCTGAACATCTATCTCTTTCACAAATTTTATCACGATCGGTTCAGTGGTTTAGTCGTGATTAAGTAACAAACAGACATACATTCGTGTTACGTATTTATATATTAGTAAGTATGGATTACTTCGCGTTTACTGCACACCTAGACACAACTAACGCAAAAAAAAGGTTTCGGGGTAATTGAATGATAAAGTAAACGAATAAATGAGCTATATTTGAATTTTTTTATGAAAATGAACAAGTAAAAGGTTTTATACGAAGCACAAGTTTGTATACTTAAAATACACAACAATAATGCATGTTATTATTGTTAAACTTAAATTTTATTTCAACACATCCAATTGTTTCTCGTGAAGGGGGATATTCCTTCCATGTTTTATTTATTCGTAATCATCGAAGAATCATCAAAAACGTTTATAGATTATTTAATAATATTATTTCTTAAATAATGAACACAATTAGGAATGAATATAATGCATTTTTTTTGTAAAAATATTGGCAAATACAAGTTTGTCATTCAATCGTGATGACATAAAATTCCTACATCGAAAGTATACTCCATAGAAGAAGATCCATACAATGTGCTTTGTCAGCTGAAAAGATGGATCCGATTCGATGAGGTTAGTTGAGAGAGTATGGTCAAAGAAGGACACAATGCACATTGATACATTTCCTGACCAACCGGAAGAAGAATCGGACTAGTAGACTTCTCTTCTCTCCAATAAAATACAACGAAAAGGAAGCTTTCAATTTCTAAGAACCTCGAAGAACAAACTCAACATACATATATATTTCGAACAAACAACAGTTTTTCATTGGATTGTGAATGGCGACGAAAATTGAGTAGGCGGTAACATGTATTAGTACGAGAATATTCAGTTCACTTAAAGAATACTGAGCTACTATTTCAATGACTTGTTTTCGTAAAATTGTTTCGCAGAATTGTCTGTGTCGCCCGCTTTCGAATTTTCTTTTATTTAGCTGAGTGAGTTACTTGAAGTTTCAGATACAATATTTGAGCATAGTTTTGAAATTCAAAGAAAAATTATTTACGACTTTATTTTAATGATGTATGGAATAATGGAATATCCCAAATTTTGTGCTTAAAGACTCAATACGAAAAATGCTCTTGCAAGTTCCCTTATTTTTTTACTCTAGGTGTGCGTCGCAACATACTCCGATCAAGATTATTTAAATTGGTATTGTATCTTTCATAGCTTTTACACACACAAAGTATAGATAACTTTATCTCTCCTTTAACAATAATGTAATGATTCATTTTGCAATCCATTTCTTTTCTTGCTGTTACCACAGTCTAATATCATACAGACGCGGCATATCATACATATTCTATATGCTGACCTTGTAGCCCGTAGCAGCGGCGCCTCTATCCACGAGCGAGTATCACTAACTCCCAACAATGCTCGCTCAACATGATGATATATACCGTGACTTACTCGATTGCACAAGTTCCTTTTCAATTTGTAGGCGCCTGTAACATCGTGGCCAGTACAGATTTTGAAATAACATTTTCAAGCACTGTGCTCGCCGGAAATACCAAAGGCGATTAAGAGCCGGCCGCGTCTCCGCCGTATAAGGAAAGACCTCTGAAAAGAAAAGTGAATGTAAATGGAAAATTCCAGCTGTGTCCAAAAATAATGGTCAGCCGAAAAGACGCAGTCTTCTGAGAAGCTGAGGGTGTTGGAAACGGGCTAAGAGGTAGTCACGTGACCTCCGCCTCAATATATATTGGAGGGATTTCAGCTCCTAAGTGACTTTTATACTGGAGGCTTTCAGACTTTGAGACAAGTGCGAAAGCGTATAGAAGTACGCAAGTTATTTAATATGTAACTTGGTTAGTTTGGTCGTCAGACCACTGAGAATTGCTGCGGTAATTCTATTACCTGCTATAGGCGCGAATAACATAGCTTGGAACAGTTATTTATTTCGAGATAGCAACTTGGAACTTTTTGAACTTCGGATAATCTGGGTAGATTTCCGAGTTAATTCATAACACCAGTAGTTATAACTGTGTGTAATTATTGCTTTTAGATAGCAATATCAAGTAATAACAAGTTCAAACTTGTATTTATGATTTGCGAGTTTGTCTACATTTGTAAATATACAGAGCTTTATTTAAATTGAATTAAATGTTTTATTGTTATTACTCGAGTGTTTGATTGCTTGGGGAAACCAAGCTGGTGGCAGCGAACTCTATCATAAAGGTTGTGGTTTATGGTGGAATCCCGCTTCTCCACCAAAAGCGTACGCACATCGCATATGGGCTTGTGGTGTGCTGTTACAGCGCCACTGCAACGAGCTTCAATTTTTGTCTTTTTTTGTCGCAACTGTATATTAGACTGTATTGTTACTTCAGGTATTATAATGATATCCATTGTTATTCACGTTCATTAATAGCGTTTTTACATCTGATTCTTCTGAAATAAAATCTGATGTTGCCAAAGGAAAAATTTGTAAGTCGTCAATTTAATACCTGTCACCGCCTGGATCGTGCTTCAATGCATGTCATTTTTTTTCTTTCATACCATTTTATCCAAGAAAAATAATTTTATTTATAATTAAAATCACTAAACAATTTTGTAGATAATTCAATTCATATATCTAACTGAGATTTAGATTATTAAAAATTTTACAAATTAAAGTAATTTAAGTTAAATGTTTTATATTTAATTAAGATTATTAAACTTTTATGATTTTCGAAGAGTATAATTATTTACAAAAGACACATAGAAAATTATGTCATTGAACGCTCACACAATTGAAAACAGAAATAGAGAACAATGCAAAGTGGAGTGAAATATTGATTTGTAAAATTTCATTTCTCATCGTTAAAAAACGTCTGTAAAAGAACAATTTCTTCAACCAAATACTTGCAATGATGAGGGTAAAAGGATTTGTGTAAAGCACACACTCTATCTCTAATTACGTACCATCACCTCTTCAACATATCACGTGCCATCTCTTCCTCCCGCGAGCAGAGACAAAGCCCTCGAAATTGTAATTTGCTTCTGGAGGCTTTGTACCCTCTTCGGTCGTAAAGACGTGATTATGGGCGGATAATGCGAAATTAACTGTGAAACAGGGGAGTATGTACACTGACGGCTGGCATTCATTGCATTGTTGTCCTGCCTTTGCGGTTTTCCTGTCAACTGAACGAGCTTGTGATGGAGTGGGAGTGGGTTCGGAGCGTGCGTTGGAATGTGTCGAGGAAAAGCTTGAGCCGCACTCGACACGAGTGTACGACACAAACAGACATTTTGTTGTCGTGCTTCAAAGAAACGTTGTTCTCCCAGCTGCATATGTTTGTATCTCGTTGAACATAAGTTACGTTTTAGGTATTTGTTCGACTCTCTAATAAACGTGAGACAGTGTAATATGAGAGATTAGTTTGTTGTTACGAGATATGAACGAAAGAACAATGTGCTGTTGAAGAGAGAGTTCACTATTAGTCTTTTTAAATGCAATTATCTCATCTCACATTAATTCTGCATTATTTTTCAACGTAACGATTTTTTGTTCACGCTTTTTACCCTTACAACAATTAAACGATTATATCTCCTGAAAAGTAAATAAGTCTTTGTTGTGTAATAAAAAATATTCAATATTTTGAGGTATTACGGAGTAATTGTGTGCATTTGAAATACTTAAAATGTATGATCGTTAGTGGGAGGAATCGTAGTAATTGGAAATAGTCCTGGAATCATAGGAATTGGAATAGACCATAGGATCCTTTTTCTTTATAATCTCGTTCAAAATTTGATTCTATCATTTAACATCGGTTATATTCTATAATATTTTATGTGTGGAGAGATGGTTTAGTTTAAAAGTATTTCCTTACTTCCCAAAATTATTTATTTATTTCTAAAAAAAAAATATAAGCCAGAGCAAATTGCTTTACGTTTTTTTTACGTTAGACATAAATGAGATAGCTATTCAAATATATTTATATTAAAAAGTGTATCCAGGAATGGTTCCAAATCTTTTCTTTATACTTTCTGTTAAGAAATTGTTACTTCATTCCATGTTCAAGCGACATTCCGCTTAAAAGTTTTCAGTAGAAGTAGGAAAGAGATACTGCATCTCAGATGCATTACATTTTTTCACCATTATTTCAAGAAACTTGAAATTTTTTATAGTGTAGGTAGTAACGATCCACAAGATGTTACAATAAATAACTACGCTAAGGACAACAAGCACGACAATGTTATGTCTATTTATTTATGTATTTGTCATTTTAAATTTTACTAAGATCAATATTGAATTGCGTGCAGCATGAAAAGAGAAATCGGGGCTAGATACGTGTAGTTGCTTATGCGATGGTGGAGCTACCGGAACAATGAACCACTCCCTCGAATGTCTAAAAATAATAATCACGACGCAATAAATGACTGGACTTGAACACCCCTTAGAACTTGGAAGGAAAAAGGTACCAATGGAGAAATTCCATACTTCTTTCGTGATAGGTCGATTTTCCCGCGAGTTCACTAAAGTGGAGGGTGCTGATTTTCGGAAAAGAGAAGGGACAGAAGACGGGGCAGATGGACAGTGGAAAGCGAGGTGATCGGATCATTAAGATCACCACGAGGTTGTTGAGAGGAAGAAAATTCTTCCCTTTCCTCGAAAGTAACTAGTTCTTGTATGATTCTTGCGAGTCGAAATGTATATTAATTTTTGCGAGTTCCTCGAGTGAATTTACTAATGACAGTATATGGGCAAGGAGATCACTCTTTGTCGATACTGGTACTGTTTAAGTCGGTGTTGTGAACCGACACAAAGCGATGACGACGTAGTCTGCCGTTGTGGACGTCGAACGCTGTAGGAAATAGCCTCGTGCTCACACAGTCAACAGTTCCGGAGAGGTTGTCCGCTTCATGGTTTTGAATGTCATGTATAGCGATTCCTGCACTCTCACGGGTTCTCCAGATCACTCCGCTTTTGAATGAGCGTGGATGTGAACAGTTGGGAAACGAGCTCCTGAACTCGTAAGTGAAACAGTAATCTGTTCCCCGTCTCTTATACAATTGGTGAGATCTGAGATTTTTCTTGATTTTTTTCTTCTTCAGACAATTTCTTCAGACAATCGGTGTAGTGACTCTGAATGAAGTCAGAAAAGAAGGCGGGGAAGTACTCAGTAAAAATTGTTTAGAATCAATATCTTGTATCTCACTGAATGTGTCATTGTATTCAAATCCAAATCTAAAGAACATTCGAGTTAAAGTTGCAACGCGCTCAGAAGCGAGTTCCTTCAAATATAATATAAATTTAAGTGTTTTTTTTTTTGCAATGTTAGAATTGTGTGGGGTTTCTCTTGTTGATTAACTGTATTGCATAATAAATATCGTGTATTGCTTATTAGAGCTGTTTTTTTTCTTTTCTAAAGTGTGGACTTAGTATTGTGGCGCCCAATAGTTGTAGTGTGGAGACGCGTTGACTTTTTAGGTTTCAATTAGTCATTATTAAATTATTATTTATAGTAGTCTTTTATGGAATAAGTTGCAAGTAATAACAATCAAAGAGAAAGATTATAGCGTTAAAAACTAAAATAAAAGTTGATCTGACATATACTGATCCTGTAAGAAAGGTACCGATAAAAGTGATAGAAGAACGGAAAACCCAATCCAGGTACTAAATTGATGACTGTGTGAAAACAATGAAATTACATCTACACATATTACTCCAACTATAAGACTAATATAAAGCAAAGGATCATGAAATAATACAATATATAAAAGTATTATTACAAATAAAATAACATAAATCTGAATGTTGCTCAGATTCTCTAAAATTCCACACTTAGTTTTAGATTGAAAGATATTAAAAGTAATTACGTAAGTTGATTAAATGGTTCAACCAAAACAATTTCAATCAAGTTTGATTAGAAAACTTCCGCGAGTCTATAGTATAACTAAATAATTTCGGTAATTAATTTCGTAGACGCTTTATTTAACGGATATTATTAAAATATATGAGGAACTGAATAAATATTATTTTACTTTATAATGTTAACTAGTTTCTCCACCACTCTAAGCGATATGATTATTTCCAAGAAGTGAAATACTGTTAGGCCTCTATACAATTTAATTATAATCAGATAGATACTCGTTTTGTAATTTAAATCATTCTTTGGCATTTTCAGTACTCGTGATAGCAAAAAGTAGTCGAATTAAATCCAGATAGCACTAACCTTTTGATATGATTTCAGTGAAATGTTTTGAAATGTCCGGGATTTATGATTATCATGTATTTCCAGCTATGTTGTATTGATGTGTAATATTCCTAAAATTATGTCGGACACGTAGATATGTGGCAACTGGGTTTAAGTGCTTCCAGCATACGGTACCAACGGTGGGCACTTCTCTCCTGTACGGGGTGTGACATAGCTTCACCGGATCTGGCCAAGTGGATGTTGTGTACGGGCTTTAGGAGTCAAGGCAGGTGGTACAGTGGTAGCACACTTTCGGCTGAAGCAAGTGGTCCCGTGTTCGAGTCCCGGTCCGTCACCATTTTCACCTGGCCGTAGACGTTGATACACTTCGTTAAAAATCACTAATATTGAATTAATTCAGAAAAGATAGTCAATTAACGGGAAATAATTATCCATACATCTGGATGGCATATTGTTTCGTGTTTTATCAACATGGAAAATCCATGGCCATCCCAATTGAAGTTATTCGAGCAACAATGACTTTTCAAAACGATTGAAAAATTAAACCACACTTTTAATTTATAAATGTCCACTGTGACACAGTTTTTAGAAGAAAATAAGGAACATTTTCAAACTCAGCAAATGTTTACGAATAAAATAATACCCCACATGCAACGGAAATTATATTTATTATATATTCTTCAATTTTTTTTCGGTCTCACCTGGAAAATGTGAAAAAATACCATTTCCGAACAGGTTGAAAGAATATTTTTGGTGTTGAAATTTGTTTATAATTAGTTGAAAATTATGTCGTAATTGCTTTGCAATAATAATTTTTATTCATATATTTCAACCAAAATTTTTGATGTAAACCCATATTCCCTTTTTTACCATCGTGTGATAATTCAAAATGTTCGTATTTCAATACCTTCCCTCTTCTTAAAGGAAAAACTGCTTCTTTTAACGACATTTTGCAGGGAAAGTGCAATTTTTTACAACAAAGAAACGTCCCAAATTTACATGAAGGTGATGTAAATTCTCCTGTTCAATTTGAGCGTGAAATCCATTCCATTAGGTTAAACTTGGTCAGTTTTTTTTTATTTGTCAACTTTACAAGGGTTAGCTGTTGAAAGCAGAGATGACCTGGTGAGACTGCGAGGAATGCCTGATTTTTTTCTGTTAACCAAAGAAGTCTTTATTATTTCTCTGGAGTTGAAATGCTGCTCACCCTCTTGTAATAGATTTAAACACACTACAGCAGTTCTGTAACAATTTTCGCTCTATTAGATTCAGTGGTAACAATACCTAAATTTATGTACAACAATGGCTACAATACATTTCTAAGCTCATGTGTTATTTAATCTCTCTGTAAATTACTTAAGGAACCATTACATGTTAACTAAAACTTTGCACGAAATATGTTAGAAGGGTAGGTTTATGAAACATAGCCGAGTGGTATCAATAAAGAAGCATGTCGGAGCATGTTTATTAAGCGTGTCGGAGCTTATTAAGCACTATTTTTTGTCGAATCTTCAACGATCATTCGACACACTTACCTTCATGTTTTTATAGATATCTAAATTCTTCTCCTAGCTCTTCTCCATTTTTTAATGAACTCTTCGGAAAAGATAAAAAAACTTGCTTTTGACTGGTTGGACAGTTAAGTCTACTGCCAGAAACGCGACATCAATATCACGTAATACATGACCAATAATCTCTACTAAGGAGAAAGAGAACTTATGCCAACGCTTCTCCCGAAAATGGTGCAAAAATTTCAAGACTGCGGCAACGAATCGCACACAAATTAACTCTTCAGCGGGTGTAAAGCACGTGAAAACTATTATTGCTTCTGTTGATATACTGCTCTCACTTGTATTTCGCAATGCACGGACCTTAGGTGCAGATGGTATTGGTTATATACGAGGAAAGATCCATCTTCAAAACGGGTGGCGCGGCATGAACCCACCCGAAGAATATGGCAACCAATTAAGATATGTATTTAAATAATGTATATAAAATTCTAAAGCACCATTGTTAAGGACTGTTGTTAGAGTATTACAATGTATTATTTATGTTGATGTAACATTAAAGGGTTGAAAAGTGAATATTTAGTTGTTTTGCCCACACCATTACATTGAAAATCGAATAAGATCACTTGTAGTACAACGACAAAATGACATATAGTCATGTATATGCACATTTAAAAAATAAAAAATAATAAATAGGAATTAGTAAATATTACTCACAAATATTGAGGAATATATTTAATCCTCTCTTTTATGCGGTTATTTGTTCATAAACATTGCTGAGATTAATCAATAATATTTCTCAAGATATCAAAAGTGTTAAAAAGGAACATTTATGAAAAGTTTATAGAGTTGAGTGAGAAAAACCGTATGTATTGGATAAAATGTATATTTGAATAAAAGCCTTTTTCATTCTTGTTCTTAAGTTTATAGTTTACAATTAATTTTTCATTTTGCATTCTACATTGAATGAGGTAAGATTCTATTTTAAGCGGATTTTATACAACTACACCCACTAAAAAATATATTTTAATAGCAGTCTTGTTGGTATAAAATCTAGATAAAACCCTCTCCATGCATTTCCTCTTACTCCCTCTTTTTAAAACATCTTTATTCACTATAAAATCTCTTCCCATCTTTTTAGTTTTTAAACCCTCCATCCCTTGGAAAGCGAAGGGAGATCCACCCTGTTGTTAATTTCGTAAGAAAACAGCTGGGGCCGTCATGGCGCCGCGCGCTGGTGCTCGACCATGACCAGCACTACAATACCCGAAATCTCATTTCCCGCCCGGGGGCTTAATAACAAGTGGCTATCGCGAGCTCGTTCACTCATTGTCGTGCCGCTTCCCTTGCACCCGTCGCCCCGCTCTGCCTCTCTCATCAAGGCCACCACCACCGCGTCATCCGCGCCTCCGCCGCTTCCATCGCCGTCGGCATACAATGCGCCCGGCGCCGCCCGTAGTTGCGAGCCCCGCCGCTGTGGCGCTGATGACACATACGCGAAATTAATTAAGGGCAACAGTGCCCTATGGAGTGCAGACTGTAGTGGGGGTAAGGGTGACTGTGGGTGTTGTGACGAAGGGGAGGGGGAGATATAGTAGACCCAGCTGTGATGAAGAGAGTAGCAGCCAATATACGAGATACTTCAGAAGGCGTGAGAGAGAGGGTATGAGGGGGTATAATAACAGCGGGGGAGGTCTATGCCGATAAAGGCAAAGAGCGGTGTTTAGAACGCCCTTAGCTCTTGCTAGTGGATTGTACCATGGCTCTTACATTGCTTAGTTTCTCATTTGAATATGAGAACACAGGCACACAAATCATTTGGAAATAAAGGATGTGATTACTGTTGTTCTAGGAAAAGAAAATTAATATCTGTTTACAAAATATGAATAATATATCCAACGTTATTATAAGAGAAAATATATGAATATATTATCACGTTTTATCTCAATCAAATATATTAATTCCACTCTTACTTTATTATAGTGTTTTTTTTCTATTATGTATCTCTACTCTGCATATTTTCTGTTTTTTTTCTATAATATTTCTTCCTTATTAATTCAAGGTTCACAATCTCGATGGGTTTTTTTTGTTTTCAAAATACCAACACTGGTGTCTTTCATAACATTTTAGTAGTATACATTTTTACTTTCCAATCATACAGAATGTATAGGGAAAGTATTGTAATTGGTCGAAAAAAATTTCGATATCACTTCAGATCCTTAAAACGTTTCTTCAGGAGAGTCTTATAAAATTTTTGCGATGCCATGTGCCATGTCTAATAAGTCTGTGTGTGTGCATGACTATAGATGTGTCATGAATTTTGTTTCCCCGATAACTCATAAAAAATATATACATCGAAACCAAACATGAGAATTAATTTTAATGCATTGAAAATATAAGCTTTTTTATGGACAGCTTATTCCAAATTGTGTGTCTTTTCCGGTTTCTTTAAATTCAAAATTCTGAAAACATAAATATAATATTTTTTATTGTACAGGAAATTGTGCATACAGAAAATTATGCTAAACGGCATTTCCATACGTCACTCCGTTTTCGAGATCAGCGGAAAAAAACTTATGAGGCCTACATATTAACCCATGAGGCAATTACAAAGAGTTCAAGAAGGAAGATATACGTCAGGAAACCCCTATTTGAATATGCAGATTTGTAGGTACGAGCAAACTTGGAAAGGATCTTATGATAAATATTTTAAAACAGATTGAACAGTTTTATGTGTCATCGTATTATATTATTGTAATATTGTTATGTCGCTCTCATTTATAATTTGTTTTCGAATCTAATATTTTATTGCAATGAATACTGTGTACTGCTGTTTTTTTAAAGAATTATAATTGGAAAGTTGAGTGGGACAAACTCCAGATATTTTAGGTTTTACCTTAAGACAAATATAAATAATTAAAACGATTCTCGGTGATTATTTCACCCTTTGATTAATAGAATTAAACAATATGGAAGAAGTTCATTTTCCAAAAAATTATGAACGTCTTTGTATTCCAGCGTCACTCAGTAAATAACGCTCACACTTATGTGAAGAGTTAGATTAACTCACTGATACTCAAAGTGGTCTGTATTGACCCCCAGGGATCGACAACGACCGGCGAGGGGTTTATGTCAGCGAAAAACAAAGGTGGAGGCGCATGAGTTATAAATGGGGGGTCCGCGATAGTGGATTTCATTTAAGCTGGTCTTGACCTTAATTTTTGTTTTCATTAATGAAATATCCACACAGTGTATGTATGTTAAGTGTATGTCATACCTGTTACTTATCCCGTGTTATGGAATACGACGAGAAAATTTTTAATTGCTTCTCCATCTTCATACATGTTGGAAAGGTGTTTCAACGCGGTTGCCAATCTAACAAAAACAACAGGCTGGACGTCACTGACCAGGGAGATATGAGGTTGAATCTTATTAAATTGACGCCAAATATTGAAAATTTTTAATAAGGTTCATCCCTCCCACTAAAAGCATTTATTTTTTGCTTAGTTATTTTATGTAATAAATACTAAATTTTAATTTGGTTTGTTATAATTTAAATTCAATTAATAAATGTGTACAGAGTAACGCGTTTTTTTTCTTCTTCTGTTTTTCACAATACGGTTAAAAATATAAATCTCTCAAAGTGAGTAGCACTACACCAGCTGTGAAAAACGCACTTGAAGTTGCTGAATTTGCAAAAATTCAATTTTAGATAAGCAGGGGGTCTACCCAAAACAGAAAAACATGGGGAGTGGTACAAGAATTTGTAAATCTCACCCCCGAAACTCTTGTAAACCTTTATTCAAGGAATTAAATATCTTAACACTTCCCTGCCTTTATATTTATGAAACAGTCGTGTTTGTTAAGACCGAATTACTGAAGTGCCACCCTTTCTTTATACGAAACAGTCTCGTTCACGAACACTATACACGCAATAGTAGTAATATTCATCGCCCTAGAGTGTCAACCACTCTTTGCCAAAAAGGACCTTATCATTCGGGAATCGTTCTATATAATTCCCTGCCCAAGAATATAAAAGACATTATGAAATTGAATCTGTTCAAATCAGCGGTTAAAAACTACCTCCTGCACCAGTGCTTCTACAATGTAAAAGAATTTATTGATTTTAATTAAATTTAAATTCGTCTTGTACTTTATCACGCCATTGCTGTAGCACTTTTTAAATAACTTATAACAATTTCAAAAACTATTTTCTTGCATGATTGTGTTG
>NNCF01126896.1:951703-966562 GCA_002313205.1 Laupala kohalensis
TAACAATAAATCGTGAATTTGGTGTTTTTTCAACTCTTATGATTTTTAAACACTATACTCAGAATAATCTATACTTCGATAATAACTTGTACATGTAAATTTACAAAAATATTTGCGTTAAATTACAAACATATTGACATTATATATGTATTATAACTCGCAGCTAACTTTTTATCTTATCTAGGAACTTTTGCTGAAATTTTTGAATCCGCCTCTGCCTTAGGGCCCTTGATCGGAATTGATCGGATGGTCCCTTGCTTGCTTCCGGAGAGTAAATTAGTTGGTTTTTTTCCTCCACGTGGTCATACGCAGTTTGTACTGTTTTTTGACAATAAATTTATTAAAACAAAAACGTTTGGGGACCTCTTATTTAACTGATGACAACTATAACATGGGCAAGTAGATTAACCTGGTAGTTGCACACGTGACTATGAAACTGAGTCATAAATTTTAAAACCATAATGTGAATAAATGTAACTAAACCATTAAATACAACAATTATATAGACGTGACTAGGGCAAGATGACGTATCGCCGTATTTCCTGAATCGTTAAATGTACAAAGGGAAAATCAGGTAAAATTCCAGTCGTATCGATGATAGGATGAAACATTTATTTTTATATAAATACGATATTTTCTTGTATGTCCGTAAGTTTGAAAGATTACCGATATTGAAAAATGTATGCCATTTTTGTGAATTTTATGAAATATCATTAAATTTTCTGGAATGCTCCAGACATGACTATCCGATTTTCGTGAAAAGAACTATGTAGTTCATTGAGCACAGGTGTCACCAATGTTAGGGTACGAGTAGAGAAACTATATAAGGGGAGATACCTATTTATCAAACGACATAAAATGTGCGAAGCGGCTGGGGAGAAAACCATTCAAATGCCTAGGTGACGTTGGATGAGTTCAGCTGTTTAACAATAGTCGCATGCATATTCTTTTACCCTGCAGTGGTCGCGCGGATGACAATAAGCATCGATGAGAAGCAATCTTTTTTTCTTCTTCTGAATGTTGTCATTGACATACCGCATGCTTTCAGATTAATAAATTTAAACATGCACAATTATCGCATGACCTCAATGGATTTTTAGTCTCTATCCCGCACGGCTTTGCTGGAAATTACGTAACAATAAGCGTTGGATGACACGCGTCATCCACCCGACACAGAACTTCAATATTGTTGCAAAGTGTATGAAAAACTGAGTATACAAATTGAATTTATAGACAGCAAAGAGTTTCTTACATAAAAAGTATCCATTTATATTAATTAATATTGCTTTTTTCACGCGACCACTGATGTTCCATTCGGAAGCGATTAATTCAGTAAGTACTCTTGATTGATATAAAGTATTTAACGAGAAATTTATTTATGAAAAATTTAATTACAAATATTTTGAAGATTCTTATTAATTTAACAATGATAAATAAATGCTTTTCTTTTCACTTAAATTTATAGTTTGAAAGTGGATGGAAAGTCATTCTTGCGACCTCCTAGGATAGATCTACTGCTGGATTAAGAAAATACATTATCTATGATTTATTCAGGTCACGTACGTTATTTTCATAACATAGTTATGAAGCTGTATTTGAAAAAAAAATACAGAACTGTGGTCTGTCCCCGGAGTTGCTGTGAGATGATTTTGACCACGGTAATTTAAAAAAAACAAGCAACAAAATTATTGAGACCATTGTGCAGAATTTTTATTATACATGTGAATATTTCAACTATAGAGTAGTCACATATTAACTCTTATTTGATCATAAATTAAGTATTTCGCTACACACTTCATGACATCTAAGAATGGATTCATTCTACCGAAGGATCTGATAATATCTTGTCACATGTAGCAACTTTTCTATCTTTTGAAATTGAAAGCTGAAGTCGTCAGAGTAGTAAGTGTTAGCTTTTCAGAAGATCCATTGTTAAATGGTTTAACATTGAGTACTTCTGCATTTTCAGTTATTTTTATTTATTTATTTTATTTGAAAATACATCGCTCAGCTTACAACCTCTGGTCACACGTACACAATACAAAATACTATTATCAATACATAAAACCAACTAAAGGTGCAAAACCATTGGACATACTTTGTCTTCTACGGTCATTCCTGGCGTAGTCCTCTATATTCTGGTCGTCTTTCGGTGATCTATTCATGCTCAAAGTCGCTAGATGAACTTATAACTGTCTTTTATTTGAAATTTGAAAGTAACATAAATATTATTCAGAATGTTATTTCAAAACATATAGCGCCATCTGTCTAATAAATATCGTAGAAGTATTTGTAAATGTAATTTCGTTGTAGACAGAAATTGATATATTTTCGTATCTGCAGTGCATTTGGTGTCCTCCTATGTGTTCTATCATTATCTTATCTTTCATTCAGTTTACGAAAAGTGTATTCTACGTCTGCATGGTCAATATACACTGCTGAATAGTACTCAAGCTTCTTGAAACAGTAAACTAATGTGTAAAGGCACGTTTACACTATGTAGCAATGTGCTATATAGCAAATGTTATATGAACTTGCTACACATGAGTTTGCTAATAAAGCAAATGTTACATGTAGCAAAGTGCTACATGTAACATTTGCTTTATGTAGCATTTCCTCTAGAAACTGCTTTATGTAGCAAAATGCTACATGTAGCTAAATTTTTTGCAATATAGCAATGTTACACGTTTCCCACTTGGAGTCGGAAAAGTTCAAAGGGATTTATGTCGCAAGCTTCGCCGTCGTCCCTGATGGCGTGTCTTGCGGAACTGATAAGAGAGGAGAAGATAAGATAGGTTTGATAATATAAGATAAGATAGAAACTGATAAGATAATTCAGCCTAAACATTCGTTGCAGAGCAATAATTTTAAATGACTCATACTTTTTTAAATTATGAAACTACCCGAACTGGGTTCCTCATGTCAACATCGACAGTTAATTGCTTGTAATAATTTAATTGTTAAAAATCTAATAATTTGCATTATTATTAATTCATCATATTTTGA
This sequence comes from Laupala kohalensis, assembly GCA_002313205.1. Taxonomy (NCBI): domain Eukaryota; kingdom Metazoa; phylum Arthropoda; class Insecta; order Orthoptera; family Trigonidiidae; genus Laupala; species Laupala kohalensis. Next base: position 954,710 of record NNCF01126896.1, read on the forward strand.
CAGATTATAAAAAAATAATTGTTTATAACAATTTTAATATTTTCAATTATAAAAATTATAACTGTTTATAACAACTTTTATATTTATACAAATTATAGCTGTTCATAAAGATTTAATTCTAGCATTATTAATTTTCTAGAATATAATTATAGCATAAATATTTGTTTATAATGATTTAATTGTTTAATTAGTGTTAATTTTTTATAACAATTTTGTTTGTTTACAATGATTGATCATTACAATTAAAATAAGTCATGGATTTATTCATAAATTTGTACAGAAAATGTAATTGTTAAAAATATTTTAAATTGTTATAACCAATTAATTTGCAAACGTTTGAAAAATCTTAAATTAAGTTCCAACAATTTAATTGCTATACTAATTTCAGTAGCAATTTAATTGTTATAGAAATAAATAAATTGGTATGGCTTTTTAATTGTTATATCAATTTCAATTATGTATAACTATTTTAATTGTTATTAATAAATTATTTATTTATAATTTATTTTTTTATTTATAATCTTTTTGTGTTACAATATAAAAGCAGAGCTTAATTATTTAACTAACCACACTATTTATTCCTAGAAATTTTATCTGTATCCTGTATACAAAAAAGAGTTGGAATAATATTCATTATTTTATTATTTCATAATTGAATGTGGTTTCCCATAAGTCACATCGTATGTTCTGTACAGTTTTCGAGAATATCTACAAATTTGCATATTTAACGTCTTGCGAATAATACACGTAGCTATCAATACAAAAATTAATAAAATAGCGGGGTGGGTCTCCTAAGGGGGTGCATTGTTGCATCAAAAGGGTACATCAAATCCCTGAGAAAATGTACTGGGAATGAAACCTTTTCTGTCGTAATGCTTCGTACATGAAAATAAACATTTTAACTGTACGTTATACGTATGTTTCATATATGAGAAACCTCATTATTGTTTTGATCAGGGGTGGATCTATTGGGAGGGGGAGGGGTTAAGGAGACTATTTATAAAAAAATTTATTGTAAAATCATGATTTTCAAACAGAAATGCTCCTCAGGTCCCTCCCTGTTCACCGCTACCCCCCTTGACGACGGTCGAGATCCGCCACTGGTGGTGATGACATCATCGCCGATACTTTTGGTCTGCTAAGCGAGAAACACTAGCTTTGGAAACAGCATACTGTCCAAAACTAATACAGGTCATTTTGAAAACGTCCGAAGTTAGTTTAGACAAATCTTATCTTCCAACACTATCTTGGTCGTATGTTTTGGATAACTGCTGAATTCGGGTTTTGGACATAACGTGTGTTTTTGTTCCCTCCATTAGGGACAAAGGAAGCAAACAATTGAAACCAAACTTAAGAATGTGATTTTATTACGTTAGGAATAGAAGACTTTCTTGGCAGCTCATTTCTATTTCACTAATAGCCCGAGTAGAATAACGTGCAATTTTTAGATAATGAAATAATTTTTTTTTTGTGTACATTAAAATGCGCATTTAGATTTCCAAACACCATTATTGTGCGACTTACAATTTTCAGCTACAGCAATAGGATTGCAATAAAAAAGATTATTATAAAAATTAATAACATGTATACAATAAAATGTTAATTGTACATTGTTTTATAACAATGTAACAATATTTTGACCTATTGTTGAAGTACATAATAATTAAGTAGGTTACACTCTAGGTTTTTATTTCTCTTTCAGATAGGTTGCATAGTAGGAATATTGTAGCTAATGAAATAATGTATTTTATTGCAACAAAACATTTCATGAACGCAATTTGACTTTAATGTATAGTGGATTAAATAAAAGTCAAAGTAAAACATTGTTATAAAACAGTGTCAGCTTCGTCCTAACAATCCCCTCAATGCCGACATACTAGCTTTCAAATCATATTTCTTATTTATTTAATTCGATATGAACTATTGTTATTTGATAAATAATCTGATGAAGGAGACGGTACTTCACGTGGCTTAAGAAAAGCGAGGAAAAAAGATTTATTCAGTTCGATTTTCCACTTCGAGATTGAAGAAGAGGAAAACGGGAAAACGGCAGTAATTAGAAAATTCCCCATTGTCTCTGAAATTAAAAATAAAGTTACCCCGTTTGTTATTATTGGTTTAAAATAAGTTTGAAAAAATCTGTAAGTCATACAAGGTAATTATGGTGTAGTGAAAGCATTTACCGCAATTAAATTTTTGGTTATATATTTCTAAAAAGAATCTGGTTGCTGTCAGGTATTGCCTTTAAACAACATAATGAGAATTGTCTAAAATTTGCTTCATGTAGCAAACTGCTGCATAAAATCTGCTGCATGTAGCAAAGTGCTATATAAAGTGTGCTTTATGTAGCAAATGTAACATAGAAAATGTTATATGACACTTTGCTTCATAGTGTAAACGCGCCTTAAGTGTGGCACACTGAAATTATTTTAAGCAAAACTTCCAAGCAAAATACCGCTAATGCATACTAATTGTACCTTACGTACAAAGAATTTAAGCAATATCGTTGGAGCCGTTTTTGATAAACATTCAAGAGAGTACTTTGGCCTTCAATTTAAGTACCCTTTGTTTTAAAGTAAAAAAAAATAGAGAACGTTCATCCACAAAAAGTAAGTTCTACCGTAAATAACAACTTTTTCAGAATCTGGGATCGCCAAAACTGATATTTCCGTGAAAATCTCGCTTTCGAATTTTCTCACGATTACAAAACTTTCAATACACTATGAGTATGAGAAAGTAACAAGTAAAAGATTAGGGAAAGTCATTGAACACTTTCTAAGAAATTCGTACCTTGGTGAATTACAACTCAGAATGATATTCTAAATATAAATGAAGAGGGTATTGGTTACGTATTCTGGGAGAGAGAGGATCTCCTTTGCCGATGCGGAAGTGGGAAGAGTATTTTTGGAAGAGAAAAAAAAAAAAAAAAAAAAAAAAAGAAATATATGATATTGCGTGAATGAAAGGAAATTTCAAATCTTTCTGAAGAGAAGGATTTCGGATAAACCAAATGGTGGCTAATCAAAGTATTTTGTTTTTTAAAAACCTGAATTTTACGGATGTGTGTGGTAACAGCGTAGCTTATGGAGAAGCAAAGGTTGAATATAGTGTTTTCTTTTTAAAGCTTAAAATTCCTTCTTTTCCACCATTTCTACATGTATGGTTTTTACAATGCTATCACATTGCTTCTGCATTCTATCAGACAATGGTTTCCAACAACACGGTCCTTGTACGTTCATGTGATCAGTAGGATCAGCGTTTCATCAAATCAATGTTGATTAATCAATGAAAATTTTACTCAACATGCCTTAAAGTTTTCTTTTTTTCTTTAAATACTTGAAGCTTAGTATCCCAAGTTCCTGTGGTTATGGAATTGGCGCAGAGACAGATCTTTCAAACAAGAAAACAATTTTAAAATTTTTATTACAAGATATATGATACATTTATGGTAAGTAAAACATCAGTGCCGAGCTAAAGGACATGCTTTCAGATATAAAGACTAGTAGACATTGCTAATCCCTTTAATTAAAATCTTGGAACTTTTAATTCAAAATAATATAATTCTCGGAATTTCTCGAAAAATTCGCAACACAATCTTAGGCGATACACAAAAAGAAATATGCATTGACTTTCTGTGAAAAGTTCATCCTCTGCTTGATTCAACTTCTAAAGGGGAAAATGCTTAAATGCTTCTTCATAGAAGCATTTCCCAGTTGTGATAACATATTCCTAGTTGTACGGTACAGTGACGCAAGATAAAGCTGTGCTAAATCACTTACAGCGTAGTTACTGACAACTTTTAAACAAGCAAGCCAACCCCTTTTGCGAAAAGAGCTTCCAGCATCAAATGGACGAATATTTCTGGAAGCCTGTCGCGTGGAGTCACGTGTCGCAGCTCATTAAAGGGAGGAATCAAAGACTGAAAATTGGCTGCACGTTAGGGACGCCGTTCTTCCTTCCATTTCTCTCTCTTATCGCTTCCCTCGAACGCCTCGCTCCTCCCCCCTACACCCTCCCATCGCGACGCGTCACGTCGCCACTCGACAGTCGAGGCTTTCCATCTGTCCACCTTGGGACGCCAAGATCGTATCAGATATCTGTGACGTTCATTCTTAACTGAAGTCTCTCGCTGTATAAAGAAAAACCTTTCAGTTCATGTCACGAGAGGATGATCGAAGTAGCATTAACGAACACCCAGAAGGGATGGTTATTGATCGAAAGGGTGAGATGTTAAAAAATCTAGAATGTCCATTGTTTTTGGAGCAAAATCTCCAATATCGGAATGCTTCATGTCACGAATTGTAAGTTTGTAGCACTAAGTTGATTAGAATTTAACATATACAATTTTATCATTGTCCGGATAATTTCGTAGCTTTACTCAGGCGTTAACGTTCGTTAACACACACACAAAATGTTTCAGGATTTGAATATCGTTTGACGTGTCTCATGACAGGATAGTTATTAACAGCTTAACTTTATATATGTCCCAAACCATCCGTGAATACCATCGAAAACTTTGATAAAGTTTCTCCTTCCACACTACATAAAACTTTACCATAAAAGTAACGTTTTCCTTTAAAATTTCGAAGTTGCTTCTTATTTCCCTGCCCCTCTTTATTTTTGAAAGGACCGTTATTCGATTAACAAAATCAGACAAAGTAATAAAATTGAACATTTAGAACAAATTTGTTTCCGTGGGTTGTAAAACGTTTTTACGTGTAGTCAAGGACATACTGTATTTATCAGTAATGACTCAATTTATGCGGTAATAATGAATTGATCTTGAATACTAGTTAATTGAACTTGGAGAATCAGTAATTTTTATATTTCCGTGGTTTTCCATGTGAATCAGGATGAACGCTGAATTATTGTTCCGTCAGAGAGATACCTTCTTCAATCAATACAATTCCTATGACGAGAACGTAGGTATGAATAAACATGGATTACTTGTTCTCATTAATCTCTTAATGGAGCGCATAATTTATCTTACATGACTGTTTAGAATTACGTAATGATTCATTAATTAGTCTAAAATTCATGACAACCTTTGTTTTTGATTTTTATACTCTCGAGAGAAACATGTTTTAATACCATTTTCGGAAGGCGTCGTTTGAATGTTCTATATGCAACATGATCAGATTACTCTCTCGTCAACCTCTGCTCAGAAAAATGTAAAATGTTTCGTTGTGTCGGTCGTGGCGATATAACTATGAGTTTCAGGAGTTACTCTTTCATAAGGGTTTGCTTCTTCTGAGCGTTCTTTTGAGATCAGATCCCTCCTCTGACGTACAGTGAATTCTTACTAGCACTCGAATATTCTTTGAAAAATAGGTTGAAGCGCTCGCGAATTGCGAAAGGCGCTGGACAATAAAGAGAAGAGTATAAAGGATACTCGCTCGATATTCCAAAAGAGAGTATATTAGTGACATCATTAGACGTTCGAAAAAGCGATGCGCACGGTACGGGAGAAGAGAGTATCGCGCAATCGGACTAACTTTTGTGGGAAAAAATGTCTCGGAAACGGCAAAGCCTCCTTAGTCAGTAGGGACGACTAGTTCTACGCCCGATACTCTCATTCTCCCTCTTTACCTCCTCTCTCCCTTTCCTTCATCCACCCAGTTTCCATTTCAACCTACGTTCACTAATGTTACCTTCATCTTTCTTTCTCCCCTGCCCTTTACCTCTCTTCATCTTCTCCCACCCTCACATTTTCTTCCCTCTCCATATTTCTCCCTTCCCATACATCCTCTCCAACGCTTCAATCTCTCAGGAGTATTTGCATTCTCTTTCATCTCCCCATTACCACCAGTGAGCTGTCTTTTGCTGTTCATTTTCACTCGTTCATTTCTGGTATTTATTTATCTAGTTAATCTTAATCACAATCTGGTCAAAGATTCTCATCGTATGTGTTTTTCTTGGATGTTTTATCCCGTGTGCTTTGATTTGTTTTAAAAATATTTGTTCTCTTCAGCTTCGTAAATTCATGTTTTATTCTTTGGTTCGTAAGCATTTTAATAATAATCCTACGTGCAATTTTTTGTTTTCGTGTGTGCACGTTGTGTCGGTCGATGTTTTGTTATTTATCTAATGTACAGACATTTTTTCTGTTTTACTTCCTCTGATGTTTCTAAATTTAAGCGTTTATATAAGTGAAGATTTTCATCTCGCCATTTGTAGGCTGTTAAACCAATTATTCATCTTTTATTTTCTCGTTGACTTTAGTATTCTTTATTCACGGTGACAGTCCGTAAGATTTTACTGTGTTATGTCGGTCTCCAAGAACATTTGAAAGGTGATATCTGATACTGTAGAAATATTAGTAACTGAGGTAAGAAAAAAGTTTTAAATACGTTATATTAAAGAAAATTCATTTACATTTAGAACAAAAATAAATAAATAAAATTACGTGAATTATTTTTTCTGTTCAGTGTGTTTCGATATTAATCAACATTTATCTCCTAACATTTTTTTATTAATTACATAAGGATGACTGTTCACACACACACACACACACATATATCTGTCTCTTATACACATCTTAGAGTGCTGGGATGACGTGTGGTTGAAGTCGAGTTGAATGGCTTTGAGTTGATGCCAGTTGACTTGTATTGAAGGCAGATGAATTGAAGAAAATATCTTCAAGTAGATAATAATGCCTTCAGTTGTGTCCTGGTGCAGGCTGATAGAGAAAAAAAGGACGACTTGCTAGCCGAGTTATGACAGTACTAAGGTGAAGTGGAGCTGCCTCTCCAGACGAAGTTGTAAGAGCTAATGCTTGCCTACAATTATTCAAATCTCTCCCCTGGTGTGCTCCGGGCTGCCAAGTCGATTGGTNATGTAAAAAAAGTAAAAAATCAGATTGATTTCCTCCCTTTTCCAAACTCTGTCCAACAGAACAGAACTACTCGCGAGTTCACTCCGCGCACTCGTTGATTTGCTTATCGCAGCAGTTTTTCCCCGTCGACGAGCTGGTAACTGTCCCCTTCTGCGACGTGACATCTGCTGTGTCCAGAACGTCGGCGCAATTTAAAGTTACGCGAAACTGTCGCCAGTAAGGAGTTTCTGTGTCGCGAGAAGAGGTGAGGCATTACACTTCAGAAGGCGATGAAATAACCGAGCTGAAGCAGCTGTTATTCGGTAAATAAGACAATAGTTTCGAAGCAGACACGTCGACGATTAAACATATGTTCTGTCACGGTCGGTTTCCTTCCAAAAGAATATAATTGTTAAATCTAGAACTGATATATTGCTGAAATAATTTAATCTTTTTTGAAAATATTGTAAATAATGTTACTACTTTAAATTGTGTTTTTCGTTACACTTCTATTTTTTTAAATTGGAAGTTGAATCGCACCACGTATTTAAAAAATGATGGCAAAAAGATAAAAGTTAAGTAAAAATGTTTGACAATGCAATATATGAAAAAAATATAGTTTCTATGAAAAGATGGACAGTAACTTTGGCTAGGATGTTATTTTTTAGAAAAAAATTAACCATGAAATGAGAAATATAAGAATTTTAATAAATAATAAATGGATTCTTGATTTTAGCACAATTCAAAGTTTAGTTGAAAAACTGTTCAAATATTTCAAATAAGGAAGGAGAACGTGTTAAAGAAAGACATACATGCTCTCAGATATGCAGCAACGTTATTTTGTTTATCACTTCAGAACTCTCCGAAGAGTTTTACTTTCTTCTGTGTTCTTCGCTTCATCGATAGAAGAAATAAAAAGCTAATGAGGAAACGTTAAATGTTCTTTGGTTGGTATCTTGCGGAATGAAGACATTTTGAATATGATAAATATATATTCTTGACGAATATTTTCATTTGTTTAGTATTGGAATAGACAGAGACATATTTTTATGCCAATTAAATTATTTTTTTATAATCAAAGTGATACCATAATAGACGACATCATTTACATCATATCTCTTATACCGTGAGATAAATAAGTTAATGTAAAATTCCGAAATCGATTTCCAATTTAAAATATTATGAGTATGTGTTTGCACTGGATATATACATTTGTTTCAGTTACAAACGTTCACATGCATTACGAATAATTAGAAAGTGGAATTTGCTTAATTCACATATGGTGTGCACAGATTAGCGCGTGTTAAAAAACGGGTAATTTTCAAACAGTGTTCTATCCTCTGGAGATTTCGCTGTTCGACTGACACGGTCGTGTAAACTCAATTGACAAATCTCATGGGATTCTGCTATGTTCAACCAACCCCCGGATCTGGAAGGATGATCCGCTTTCGACCAAACTCGACCTCAAGAGTTCACTAAATGTCAAAATTTCGACTGGTAACTAATATCCGCCAACTTATGCTTATGAAGAATTTGAATACCATGTGAAAAAAAGTTTTCAAAATTTGTGTGCTGTATAGAAGGATATCCCATGAGCCACAAATTATAGTTACAGTTAGCAAAGAGTAAATAAAGCTTTACGAGTAGATGAATTTCTTTTCAATTAAAGCATTATGTAATTGACAAACTCGTTCTGAATCTTTTGATGCACTCAAAAGGGATGTTTCGAACAGCTCACATTATTACTTTTATTTTCGTTATATTATTATTACTCTTTTTATTTCTGTTTTTTGTAATAATTGATTTTCATCGCATGCCTATGTTTGTTCAAAGTCTGAATGAATGTAAACTACGGTAATATATTTTTGCGCGAATGCAATATATAAATGACATATCATAAATTATCTTCATTTCGTCAGTTTCTCAACAGTTTTTCAATGCTTTGTATATCATAATACATGTTTTTCAATTTTTGTTGGTCACCGTGATTTACATTGTAAGGATGTTTCCACACCACAGATGCACATATGTGTCAGCTGTAATCCTCTGGGCGCGTTACTCTTTTGTTTTTACGTACCATAGTCTTTAAAGGCAGTAGACAAATGTGTGGTTACAAAAAATTACAATTGTCGGAAGTGTTTTCAAAACAATCTTAAAATCATGGATATGAAATTGTAATGAACGAACTCTATCTTTTGGAAGAGAAAAAGATAAATCAACATACTTTCATTTGTCATTATTTCTAATTTATCAACACTAATATATATAATAGCTATAGTACCACGGTGGTGAGTTCCCCGAGAGACCTATTTCCACCTTAATTCTAACGCTGAGAATGCCGCATTACATATATTTTAAATACTGATGAAATAAAATTGAAGAAAAGTTAAGTAAATATCATTATATATTTTGAGAAGTACAAATTATATATCTTTCCTGTTATTTTTCCTGAGTTATCGAGATATTGTAATTCTGTAATTTCCTATGATAGAGGAATTATACTTGTTTGCGATGTGATGTGGTAGCGAACCGAGCATTAGATTAAGACTAGCTGTGCATGATTTGGATGCAAGGGATTGTCCAAGAATCAAGCGTTGAGTGTGACGCCAAAGCGCCTGCCCTTAGTTTTCGTGAACCGAATCGCCCTTTTCACAACGGAAGCAGATTGAATGCTAATGTAGTGTGTCTGCCAGCTCCCCTTTGGCAGTGTATCGAAAGAGATCATGGGAACGCAATGGAGCCCTTTCAATACAAAGTAAAGTGATTTGACGGTTTGCTCTTTCGATGTGTAACTTTCTTCTTACTCCGTCTCTTCCCGAATTTTGACGTGAGTTGAGCGAGGCATTTCTCCTAATGTCTACCCATTGTCAACCTCACCCGCAGCTCGCGCTAGGTCAAATTGCGTTGAGACGAGTAGGGGATTTTCGTCGCGGTCTCTTATACAGTGATAACCTTGCTCAAGTATTGACTATTAATAATAAACTAAAACCACTTAAAATCCTTTACAAATTTACAAGAGAGTTTAATGGCATAAATAAATCCATATTTATAAATTATTTGCTTGAAGAAAAATGGAAAGATGTTTACAATTGCCAAAACACCGACGACAAATTCAATGTATATTGATCTCAATATTCCTAAAACATTACAACTCTAGCTTTCCCATAAAACGCAAGTTAATTAACACAAAGAAATACAATAGATAGATCATACAAGGGATAAGGTTTCTTCAAAAAACAAACGTCGTTTATATTATCTTTCAAAACGCTATAACCAACCACCCGAATTCCATAATTATTTTCGTAAATATAAGACTATTCTTCGAAAAGTGGTCTATACAGCTAAAGTAATGGAAAACGACAGACATATACTAAAATCGAACAACAGGATGAAAGCCATGTGGAATATTGTTAAAAAATACACGTCAACTTTTGAAAACCGCGAAGAAAATGTTTCTTTACTAAACGATGGAAAAATCATAACAAATCCTCAGGACATCGCAAGTTTGTTTAATTCTCACTTCTCAGATGTTGGTAAAATAACAAATTCAATATATCCAAATTAATGTCCTCCAATTATATCCACCCACGTACCCAATTCTATGTTCACTTCCGAAACTAACGCCAGTGAAGTCATGGGAATCATCAGCTCATTAAAAAACAAATTTTCAACAGGCATAGATGATATACCTGAGTTTATTGCTAAATTTTCGTCCCGTGCTATATTAAATCTACTCATAAATATTTTTAATAGTTCTTTATCGGAAGGGGTGTTTCCTAAAACATTTAAGAGAGCTAAAGTGAAACCTTTACACAAGAAAGGAAATAAACTTAATATTGGAAATTACCGACCAATATCTCTACTACCCACATTCTCAAAATCCTATAAAAATTATTCTATAAGCGTCTTCTCGATTTTTTATCAAAATAACATTCTCTCTGATGATCAACACGGTTTTAGGAAATCCTATTCCACTACCAGAGCCGTATTTACTTTCTTAAATGATGTTACCACATTTCTTGACCGTGGAGAAAATCCTCAGGGTGTTTTTCTTGACTTATCCAAAGCATTCGACGTCATCGATCACGAAATTCTCCTTTCAAAATTGCATTCTTTAGGCATTCGTGGACTTCCACATCAATGGCTAACTTCTTATTTAAAAGATAGATATCAACAGGTAGAAATATCCTATACTAAAAATAAAATACTTGAGCGTTGTCTTTCAGAAACAAAACCACTTACTTGCGGAGTACCCCAAGGATCAATTCTCGGCCCTATACTCTTTTTATTGTATTTGAACGACATATCATCTACATCAGATTGCAAAATGGTTCCTTTTTCTGATGACACTTATTTACTGTGTAAACACGCCAATGCTCAAATAGTTTTGTCTAACCTTTCGACTTGGTTCCATGCAAATCTTCTCATTGTAAACACTGACAAAACAGTGTCTATGCCATTTCACAACAGTAATCCAAAATCTTTACCCCAGGTTTCTCTTTCTTTAAACGGAACACAATTAAAAACTGTTACGAATACAAAATTCTTAGGTCTCCATATTCAAGACAACCTCAAATGGAATTGTCACATTGACAATCTTAATTCCCAATTAAGCAAATTGTGTTACGCATTCCGAAACTTAGTTAACGCAGTTAGTCCACGTATTTCCCGTTGCGTATATTTTGCAAACGTTTACTTCCATTTACGTTACGGCATAACCTTCTGGGGTAATTCCGGTCAGAGCATTCATACTTTCAGAATTCACAAGAGGATAGTTCGGATAATTTGTAAATCTCACCCCCGAAACTCTTGTAAACCTTTATTCAAGGAATTAAATATNTCTCACCCCCGAAACTCTTGTAAATCTCACCCCCGAAACTCTTTATTCAAGGAATTAAATATCTTAACACTTCCCTGCATTTATATTGATGAGACGATCTTGTTTGTTAAGACCGAATTACTGAAGTGCCACCCTTGTTTTATACGAAACAGTCTCGTTCACGAACACAATACTCGCAATAGGAATAATATTCATCGCC
>NNCF01126896.1:966770-991146 GCA_002313205.1 Laupala kohalensis
CTCGTCAACATCGAAGGTCATTAGAGCCCATGAATGTACTTTATCACACAATTGCTGTAGCACTTTTTTAAATAACTTATAACAGTTTTAAAAACTATTTTCTTGCATGATTGTGTTGCGGTATGGCTCATATTAATTTAGTATTATGTGTACTCAACTCTGGCACGGTTGTGTACATTCTGTAGCCCCATTCTGGCCCGGGTTTTTTCCGTTTTTCCTTCGGGTAGAGGCGGATTTCTTATACAGGTTCTCTAGGTTTTGTCTAGGGGCGTGTTTATTGTAACAATAAATCGTGAATTTAGTGTTTTTTCAACTCTTGTGATTCTTAAACACTATACTCAGAATAATCTATAATTCGATAACAGCTTGTACATGTAAATTTACAACATATTTGCGTTAAATTACAATCATATTGACATTATATATGTATTATAACTCGCAGCTTACTTTTTATCTTATCTAGGAACTTTTGCTGAAATTTTTGAATCCGCCTCTGCCTTAGGGCCCTTGATCGGAATTGATGGNTTTATCTTATCTAGGAACTTTTGCTGAAATTTTTGAATCCGCCTCTGCCTTAGGGCCCTTTATCGGAATTGATGGGATGGTCTCTTGCTTGCTTCCGGAGAGTAAATTAGTTTATTGTCCTCCACGTGGTCATACGCAGTTTGTACTGTTTTTTGACAATAAATTTATTTATTTATTTATTTATACATTCAAATGATGTATTTCGGTATGTCCCTATGAAGAACCTGTTCCACATGAGATGTACACCATTATGAAGCTAACGAGTAAAATTTCCTTTTTTTTATGGGGAGGAGGAGATTGGTACTTTCGTGGTACCTGGTGCGTTGCTAGGTTATAGTAAAACACAAGAAAATGAGAAATGCAGTTCGGATTAGTGACATTTCTTTTAGGATGCTTCAAAAAAAGTAACGCAAAAAGTCTTTTTTTCTAGATAAATTGATTAAGCAGTTAATAGAGTATTGAAGATGATGAATACCAGATGTAATAAAAAGTGGTAACTTAAAGAAAATGCAATTGCATTATAAATTATTCTCTGTGGCCACTTTTTCCTTAATTTACTATATGTTTCAAATTTCCCATAATACTAGTGGTATTAAGTTACAATTGCACGTATATTTATGGTCTCATTTTTTCTCTTTGGATTCAATTCTGAATAACTTCTCATTCTTATGCAACATTGTTTGACTTGATTAATTTTTCTTTTCTTTTTTTTGAAATATTTAAAAATCGTCATATTAGCATTTTTTATAGTGGTATCCTCTGACATAATTTAAAACTATCTTTTAAATTTTCTTGAACTGTCTATACTAACATTGGTATAAATTCTGGAGAAATATCTATTGAAAATCATAAAGAACATGCCACGTTTCAAGCGTATCTGCGTCCATCATCAGAGATATATACAATATCTGCGTTTTACCATTCAAATCATTTAAATATATAATCACTGATCAAAAACTCACCTAGTTATGAGTTTTAGATCATTACATCTGCCACACACGGTCATCTGCAGCACCTGTGATATCTGGATGCATTAACATAACGTTCGAGCACTGTCATTTGTGTGACTAAATGTGATTGAACTCAGTTGTTTCATATTGCCGACCTCAACACAAGTAACTATTACCAACTTGATATTGCATCATCATTTGACTGTTCAACTATCACCCTCAGCTTCAAATTATGTCTTCAGTCGGTCCGTGTTTATGTCCGCTATTGAAACAAGCATGCACACAGTCCAGAAAAAAAACATAAGAAAACAATATAAGTAAATAAGAATTAGTCAAAAATAAAACTACTCATTACATATTGAAATTAAAAGTAATAAATTATAACTCAATCTCTACTATACTGTTTTTACCTTATCCATTTCACAATTTGTAAATTATCTTTATTTATCAACTGTATAAATATTAGAGAGATTTCTCAATTTATCGATGGTAAGTTTCACTGTTATTTTCTGTATTAACATTACAGCTATTATCGGTTAATAATATTTGGATTATTTCATCATGAAGTATCTTAATAGTCTGAATCATAATCTACGATCTTAGATATATACTGTTTATCTCTTATTTTGGAAGCAAATATGAAAGAAACGTTGACATATGATTAATGGTGGTCAATGAAACTACCCTCCAGAATTTTCGTTATTTTCTTATTTAAATATTTTAGTTGCATTTGTCTAATATTTTTTAAGATACTGATTACTTATCTTACTATCCATTCTGTATCAGAATCACTCGTCAATGCCCACGACGTTTCGTAGATAGATGAACTGAAGACCCAGTGGGAACTCCTCACTTGCGCACATCAATGTATGGGTGCAGAACATTCCATTCGTCAATATTTCGGCATGACGAAAACTTTGAAATTTAATGTATGCGAGTTATCAATGCTATGAACGAAAAGGTATACAAGATTGAACGAAAACCATTGTTTTTTTTTTCCTTTGTCTAATGCTTTGCGTACAGTCACCATTCCCACTTCAAGTTAAGTTACTTGGGCGTAATAAAGGGTATTCATTATTAGTGAAGCAAACTGAGGAAACTATTTAAATTTATCAAAGTATTAAGATACTTTTTATTTTCAAACGATTAAATTATATTTTTATGGATTTTTTAATGCGAGGTATAAAATAATATTTTTGGTTAATAATAATAATTTTTTTATCGAACATCAGCTATAGGAGTAAGTCGTTTTCCATATATGCCTTGAACTATACCTGGATAAAATTAGATAAACAGCATATTTAATAATAGGTTCTAATGTTTGGTAATTTATTATTTAGGTGAATAATGAACGAAAGTGCAAAATATTAAATTTTATTTAACAGTTTACCTACAAAATGGGACAGGAGAAAGGACACATAATGACACCAACAGCAAACGAAAATAAACGCTTTATTCCCGTAACATGATAACCACGTTTCTATTATTCCAAATACTTATTTTATTTTGTAACAATGATACTCAAACATGCTCAAATTACGTTATCAATATTTTTAGTTCTGATACTTTTCTAAATACTTCTAAATATTTTGGTGCATAGAAGCTTTGAATAATTTCATGATTAATTTTAATAAATAGAAAATTGTTTCATAACAATTTTCTACCATACATAGACCGTTAATTTATGTTAACAAAGCAAAATTAAAACTTCCATATTTTTGTAAACATAAATGATGATAACGACTGATTTTTATAATAATTATCGTCGTTCAATGCGAGAAGAATCCATATTCTTCCAAGGTAAGGAAAGAAGGCGACGAGAAGACGTAAATTTTTATAGTGTGAACAATTTAGATGTGAAACTGCATCTCGGTAGAACTAACCTAACTGTATCCTTTCAGTCTGATAAATACTTCTGTTTGAGCCGATTGCTTCTAGGCTTCCTTTCAGTGCCAGCTCGAAGTACTGTTTCACTGTTCCATCTTAGATTTAAATGTCTTGGAGTCCATTTAGACGTTAAAACTTATATATCCAGGTGTCACGTCCTTTAAAACTAACAATTATCCTTAGACTTAAATGGGCGCTTCCGTCAGCGTGCGATATGTGACGAGTTATAGTGAAAAAGCAGCTCCATCATTACCTAGCAAAGGTCAGAACCCAACACACAATCCCCAATAATGTAAAAAACATTATATACATTGATTATTGTGTTGTTATATCTCATTAGATGCAGCAAGAAAATATATTTATTTTTACATTTTACATTTAACGCTTATATGGTGTGGGGGAAATCCTGACTCACTTTACTTGACCTTTTATCAATATAAGAGTTTCATTCACTTTTTGTCATTTATTGGAGTAGTGGAGGTATGTTAATATTCAAGGTAAATAATATTAAATTAGTGTATTCAATTTTTTTTAAATTAATTACTGTCGACAGGTCGTGAGTCTTATTTTATTTATTTATCTATTATAATTACTATCCATTCGAATGTTCTCACTTAGTTAATACTGTGGTGGTAATATCGTTTGTAAAAGTTGCTGTGATGTTTTAAATATGTGAGAATGATCATAAGTATGGTTTTGGGATGTGTGAAGAATGTAATAATATGAAAGGAAATCTAACAAGTACCAATGAAAATACAAATTAGGTATCAAAACGTTGACGAGTAAAAATTGAGTTTCTCATTTTATTCACCTAAACGCAAAATCTCCTACCCCAATAAACATGTTCTTATTCAACTAATTTATTTTTAGGTCAAAAATAGGCAAATATTGAGTTACTGCTGATATTTCAAGAATATGTACTATTTTACTCGCGAAAATAAAATCAGCTCCAAAATCCCTGTTTCTGAAGAAATATCGAAAAATAATTAGTTATGTGTTTTGGTGTATCGTGAAGAGTACTTAGTTTAAAAGGATCCAAAGAATAATTCAATATAGAAATACATTTTTCAGTCGAAGTTGGAGAATATTGAATTCTCGAGACAACAGAAAATCACGTGGGGAATCAAAGCCATTCAAAAATAATTTTAGTACAAATGTTCAAATTCTATGTCCAGGTATTTAACTAGAAAACATAACTGCTTCCTCTTTAAACATATTTTATTTCAATTAGTCTGTGTATGTTCTCTTGTAACTATTAAAATGTAATTTATTAGATGTATTTTAAGTAGCTTGAAAAAATTATACTCCCGGCTCTTCGCCATTTTCATTTGACCGAAAGTTATCACGTATCTTATCCACGTGTAGGGTACACGGAAGAAATATGTACCAAATTATATTACTTTGCGCATTGTTCGTAACATCTACAAAATTCATCTTCTCAAACATAATTTTTCCTGTCTTCTCTTCAATCAATGCAATAATTGATGCAAATGGATTGAAAACGCGTGATACGCAAATGTGTTTTAGTACCTTAGCAGGAATTTGTTGAATTATAATAATTTAATATTATAAATTGCTTATTATTTAATTCCACATTACCATTAAGTGAGAAGTAAAACTGCACTTACATCAAATAAGAATAATAATAATAACCAAAAAGAATATAAAGTGATAACTTACCATCCAGCATCTCTCAGATGTACGATCGTCTCCTTTCTTAGCACTGTTAGATGTCCTTGTTTCTTAGCGCCAGTGATTTCACTGCTGAATAACTGTAATAAAATGCCATTGTTGATATTGAGTTATTTGGTAAATATTAAGAATTACATTATTTTGTCTTATACATACCTTATTCGATATTTTCATAGCCCATTGATTCAAAAGAAATTACAGATTATGTTGCACCTTCTCCACACTTTCTAGAATGTGCGATAGCAAGGAGTTAACGCTAACGTTTCGAAGCAACGACCAGAAGATTATAACAATACACAATATTATTATGTATGCAACAAGATGGTTGTCTTTGTAGCAGTGTTCTCAATACAAAAGTCTCTCGACCACGTCCTCCCAAGTAGCTCGAATCGCACGAAGTGTATCTAGTCCTCCACCTACTTGACAACTTTGACACGTAAAAACAAACGCCATAAGTTATATTCCTTAGTTGAACACCTAACGTATTTGTATGATAATTCAGTTATGCAAATAGTGTATCTTACGAACTATATCCCCCCAGAGGTCTTACATCTAGTAAGTACGTGTTTGGCAAACGCGGGACCCCGAGCTGAGACTGGCATTACTTCCACTTACTAATGCAAGGTTCCTTCCTTTCTTTTTTCTGACCTCCCTTGGTCACCTCTTGTCCTTTTCGATCCCGACGCTATTAAGGCTAGGGTATCTTTCATTTTCCACATCCCTCTCATTTTTGTCGTACCCCTCAATTTTTGTCCCCCCTTATTCTTTGTCACCCCTCATGTTATGTGCCCACCTCATTTTTTGCCCCCTCTCCATTTGAAGTTTTGATGTATGTTGTGAGATATGTTTTGGTATGTTGTAATTCAGGAGGGTTTTTAGTGGGTATGATTGAGTCATTCGGCGACTCCCACACGCGGGGAGAGTCATGTTGGCTCTCCCTAGTGCGTAACTGCATTTTCCCTACCTGTACAAGTTTTTCGGGCTTCAATGATCTTTGATGTCGACATGAGCCGTAAAACCCCACAAAAGAAAAAAAAAACAACGAAATTTATCCGTGGATGAAAACGCTGAAAATCGAGTACTTCTTTAAATTAGAATAATCCCTAGAGGAAGAGCGGTAAAAAATCGTGATAAGATACCTTTACAAAAAACTGTAATTTTTTAAGTGATAGGGAAATTTAGTTTGAATAAACATAATATTTTTTTAGTGTTCTTTAAATTGCATGAAATCTGTAAACCAGCTCTGTCCAACTTCTCTTCGCCCGCGGGACATTTTAAATGCACTTCCGATTGATCGGGCTGGCACGGGATGTGGTTTGACAATTGTTGCCAAACAAATAAAATTAATGGGTCATATTTATTTATTTGTAATGCGATATTTTGACCCCCAGCAATAAATTTATTTTATTTAAAGCTGGAAAATTAACTAGTATATTTCCTTATTTTTAAGATGTATTTATACAATTTAATATTAGAATATAATGTTTTCGCATTACATTCTAATATTAATTTCGAACCAATTTTTTTATTTTCTTTGGTGGTGTATGTACCGCAATGTAGATAAAATTCCACTCGTCGGCACTGTCACTTTAAGAAACTAGTAATCTATATTCATGATACGCGGAACACGTCAGGGACTTGCAGTCCTCTGCTTATGAGTACATCACAGTTAGCCTTTGACAGAAGATAACAGTTAGAAATTTCTTTTTCTGGAACACCATTTTGTAATATCAATTATCAAATCGACTGTGAAATCTAATTATTTTGAAGAACGTACGATATAGTATCGATAGGTTAATATACAGCATGCTCTTGCAGTAGAAATTGTTATGAGAAAGAAAGACTCTTTAATGAATTGTTACTCCCTTTGGTCTTATACGTGTACTTTTTCCATAAAATTTGCATAGAAAGAAGAATTTTCAAAAAAATATAAAAAAAACATCTATCTAATATCAAAATATTGTAATGCACTCAAAGAGAGAATAATACTTATCATGCAAAATAAATAATAATTACATTCAACAATCTATTTTTTGCTTCATTAAAAGAGTGGATAATAAAAGAGTGGATGCAATAATATAATAATTATGATTTTAAAATTTAAAAAAATGCAATGGCAATATCATTCTAATTTAGTGAAGGTGAGAACCTTTTCATTAACCAAGTTTGATGAATTAAATGAAACTTACAAAGAATATTTTATTTACTATTAATTTTAGTGGAAGATGTTATTCATAATAATAGATACATATAAAAAGCACTAATATTAATTTTTATAAGCTATGATTTAAATTTAATTTAATCACTGTTAATGTTTTATTTATTCATCTCGATATTAAATTTAACCAAACTTTTCAGTTTTACTCTCTAAACGGTAAAAGCTTGTACAGTAACACTTCAACTCTAAAATAGCAGTTACTTATACAATGGAGCTAGCATATCAAAGTAAGTACGTAAAAACAACACAATATTTTTTGTGTGCATATTTAGAGTCGTTCATTAGATGCATTAGTTTTACTTCTAGGGATTAAGTACTTTAACGAGTACTAATCGCGTACGTAAATCGCGCTCTTTAATGAAAAATATTGAATAATCAAATACATTAAAAAAACGTTAAATTTAGTGAAACTGTCCGGGAAAGATCAATTAAATGCTCCGACCGTCGCGAGAGGATTCAAACCAGTCGTCAATTAACATATATTATAATACGAATAAGTAAAATTCTGAAATGGGTATATTTCATTCCAATGATTTAAAATAAATCTCGCCGTATACCAATATCTTATAGTGAATGTATTGACAAGGAACACGGGGTAACCAACATTTATACATCTTTATATTTCTTGGAATCAAGTTAAAACCGTTGAATGCTCCCTTGCACAGGTTGAAGTAAAAAGTAAGTTTGAAGAGTAGTATACCATACTTTTAATTCCTGTACTTTCGTTGAAGATGGTATATTCTACTTGTGAAGTAATTTTATGGAATTCTATCATTTTTCATTCATAAATCGTTGAACTTAAAAATTCATAGTTTCTCATTCTACATTCTTACTTTCGTGTCTTCTATTTCTCTTAAATTTCTCGAGAGATTTCCAGAAAGCGAGACACTGAGCTGAACTGGGAGCTGTGAATTCGCCATCAGTGATATGTGAAATGACATCTCTGAGGATGTAACGCAGACAAGAAAGAAGGGAGGGACGTCTTCGACGTTGGCCCCTTTTTATTGCCGAGGCAATTCTGCGATATCTGCCCCCTGGCACTTCATTACGTCGAGGGAAAACTGGGCGTTAGGTGGTGAGTTGTTTCCCAACTGTGTCTTTCCAGCATGAAGAGGCTTTCAGGAAGTGAAGAAATAGCGTTTTGTTTCTTGTATTGTTTTCTCCTTCTTCTGCTCCGTACACTCGTACATGTGCAGAAACATTCGTATTCAATGCCATAAAATCTTCAAAGATAGTTTGGGAAGATTAACCTCTCAGTTATAACACTCTAAAATATTTTGCAGTAAAGTTTGGCCTTCAAAATTTGTTTTTCTTTCATCTTCACCTCAAAAATAATTGTTATTAATGGGTATATAGTTATTATAAATTATTCATTTTCCGCAGTTATCTTCAACACGTCCTTCATCGTATCCGTATATACATCACATAGCGTGAGATTGTTCCTTTATTACAAATTTGTGTTAAAAGCGTATTCTCTTAATGTAAATGTGAATATATTTTTCACCCAAAAATCATTCTTAAGATTTTTAATCCTATTGTAATGCGTGTTGGTAAGTATTAAAAAACGATTGTTGCTCTCTCCATGTTTTTATGAAATTGACTAAGCTTAATGAACGTTCATAATTCTGACATTTAAAAGGAAATCACTCAATGATGTTTCCAAAACGGTTCATATTCTTAAGAAATTCATAGTAGGAAGGAGAAAATAATTGCAGTAGTTTTTGTTTTTATATCACCAGTTTATTTTTGTGTGTCATAAAGAAGCTAAAAGATAACATTTTCACTATAACCAATATCTTACAAGTTACGTATTAGACTTATTATAATTTGAAGGGTAAGTTGTATAATTAAACTTTATTTAACAATATCTATAAATATAAACAATAAGGAACAATTTATATTCGTAGAGTGGTGAACTTATCCATTGAAAGCATTCTACACCGGTTTTTCATCTCCTAGCAACAAATATACTACCTATGTGCACAACTTTAGTATTTTGATAGTGAGACTAGGAAGACAGCACACACACTGCAGAATATAAATCGTTTTATTCGTTGTAAAATAAGTTAAGAATGAATAACGTACAAAAGTTTTACAATCAGAATGCAAAGCAAAGAAATGATATCGGTACTACATATAAGAGGGGGGTCAAATGAGTATTTACTTCTTTATATCTGATAATTTCGTATTACAACATTTTAGGTCAGCCGTGTTTAATTTGTTTTATTTGAACTAGGATAACCCCCTAGGGGACCTACATCTAGTGTGTACGTGTTTGGAAAACGCGGGGCCCCGAGCTGAGTCTGGCATTTTTTGACCCCACCCATCGTTACACTTTAACTCGTAGCAATCGTATATATTGTTGTTCCTTTCCCCATTTCTTATTGAAACCCAATATTTCATGTCCCTCATCTTCATTTTTACTTCTAACGGTAAAACTCCGAATTCCCAAAGAGTATCACAGTTAGCTGTACTCGGAGGTACGTCAAGAGTATCTTTCAAGAATTTATTTTGAAGTGAATTAAGTGATGCGCAATCCCCAACACCCCAGTATTTCAGCTCCATACGCTACTGCAGGTACGAATAGTGACGTGTACATTTTTACTACAATCTTAGGATCGATGTCAGGGATGGTACCAGTACTTCTTGGAATTTCATTTAGAACATACATGCCTTTTTGTTTTGATTTTTGTAGTGTTAACCAGGTTACGTTCATGCTTATTTTGACACTTAGATAAGTGTAATCTTTAACTTTCTCGAGAGGTTGACGTTTGTAATTCCAAATTTCATTTTTACTAAACATCCATCCGTTTTTGAATACCATGACTTTAGTTTTATGTATGTTATTATGTAGAGACATTTTATCACAGAACAGCACGTACCTATCTGAAGTCCCGACGGTGTTGTGGAGAATAGAACAAGATCTACCGCAAATAGCAACCCCGGTATCTGTTTCTGTTCAGGAGGAGCACCTATTGTTGGGGCATCTGTGGATGCCTCACATAATTTTTCTATTATATCGTTAATAAAAAATATAAATNCAAAAAATTAGAACTATAATCGAAACTACCGGTCTAGGACACTTGTGGCAGACAGCTCCGACGAGATCAGATTATGAATTAATTATTCAGAGAATTGAAGACATAGAGAAACAAAACATAACGGCTGAGAGACAGGAAAAAAGTCACTAATCGTGCAGAATATTGTGGCAGAAGACTGGGGGCGAAAACCTTACATAGACAAATTAAACAAGATAGCAAGAGCGGGTTACGCTTTGTTTCGACTTGGGGAAATTAAGGATATTGAGGAGGGATCGATATTCGCAATCCCCTTTATGCACGGAACTAGAAGATTGGGTCCACATTCTGCTAAATTGCTTTAACATTGAAATAGGTAGAAAAAAGTGGCTTCTTTAGGGGGGATACAATCGTAAACGAAGAAATTACACTCTAGCTGTTGAAATAATGCGAGATAATAGAGTATCCGTTACTTTACTCCTTGGCAAGTTTCTGAGTATGGTTCGAAAAAAGAGGGAGGCAGAACTGATGAAGGAGATTGACCAGAATTATCACACTTAATTTAAATCTGTTTAAATTATTATTATTATTATTATAAGTGATAGTAGTAGTAATATTAGTATTCTATTTTAGTCTGTTTTCATTGATTTAAAAATGTACATGTGCGAATATGGGTCCATGTACATGTACGTATATATAAGTAAATATGTAAACAAGATTTATTTGGGTATGTTGATATGTATGCATATGTTATTTGCCCTGCGGATAAGTATGTATTCTTTCTACGAATTTATTTGATTCTGCCGCCGAATTTTTTTGTTCTGTTACAGGTTTCCAGTTACCAACCAGATTCTTTTTATGCTTAGCGCGCTTAGCCCTAAACGTTGGTTTTCCGTGGTTTCCAATGGTGCTCAATGAACGAAACAGTCACTTAAGTAATATAACAATAGCTGAGATTAAAAATTAAAATTATATTAAAAAAATAGCCATGACAATAATTTTTTCTTATTATAACTTATTAACACTTATTAATTTTCTTTTTCCGCTACTGATATCATTTACCTTCCAAATAATCGAAAAATTTTAATACCTCTAATTTTAGTTACTGTTTCAGTTCATTGAGAGTGAATACTAGGGTATAGTATGCACAGCCCACGGTACATTTGAGGGTCTCTGTAAGGCGCACGGGTGTTAAGCCCCGCCATATATACTGTATATTTTTGTTGTTGTTATAATATAGCCCTTTTGAATTGATTGGGTCTGGCATTACTTCCAATTACTTGTGCATGGCTCCTTCCTTTCTCTTTTCTGACCTTCCTTAGTCACATCTTGTTCTTTTCGATCCCGACGCTATTAGAGCTAGGGTATCTTTCATTTTCCTCAATTTTTTCCCATTCCTTATTTTTTGTCCTACCCTTCATTCTTTGTCCCCCCTCATTTCTTGTCCTCAATGTTTTGATGTATGTTTTGAGATATGTTTTGGCATGTTGTAAATCAGGAGGGTTTTTAGTGGGTATGATTGAGTCATTCGGCGAGTCCCACACGCGAGGAGAGTCATGTTGGCTCTTTTTAGTGGGTAACTGCATTTTCCCTACCTGTACAGAATTTTAGGGCTCTAATGACTTTTGATGTCGACGAGCCGTAAAGCCCCCCCACCCAAAAAAAGCAAACAAAAAAACAAACAAACAGACAAAAACAAGGGTAAAATCTTATACGTTAAATTTGGAGCACAACAGTAAGAACAATTGTCTTTGACCCTTCTCATTAACAAAAATGTTCTATTTACGCCTCCAAAGCTTTTCTTTTCACCAAGGGCAGTTAATATCTGTATCTCTAGATCGTTTTCCAGTTTTATTCTTTTGATTTGCTGCATCCATAGGTCACGCATTTTGAACTAACAGTATTCGCGTCACGTGAAAGGTTCTTTTTAAGTTTCCCCTTTTTTAAAAATCAGACTGGTTTAGTTAAAAGTGGACTGGAAGTTAGAACAAAGTGGAATACCGACAGCGGTGGTCGAATGGTAGCGACTTCGCTTCCATGATCCCGCTGAGCGGTAGAACGTGAGTTAAAACCCTGCTCGGCCGAACTAGGTGAGGTTTTCAGCTGGGGTTTCCCTCAACTACTCCAAACAAATGTCGGTTACGTACCATAAGTTTGCTGGCTACCCGATATCTCTCCTTCCCAATTCCCTTTCCCAAGTCCAACGGTGGAAGTCCTAGACCTTAGATGGAAGTGCAGGTCTCAAAGCCTGAATCGCGCCAAAAGGCATAAAATAAAATAAAATAATATTGATGCCCTATATTATTCAAAATAGTTGCATAGAGAATGCAGTATCATCAGTAGAATTTCGGTCAGCGCTGTACTTAGTTTTAGGATTATTAAAGCCCTCTTCCTTTCATCCTCGTCATCCTCTCCTTGAACTAGGACCTCTGGCGGCGCAGTGGCTGAGCATCAGATAGCGTTACCATCTTCTCCGCTCTGGCACTTGAGCGAGCTCTTGTGTTGACGGTTAGGTCGAGGATTTGCTAGAGATCAAACCCAATCCCAGCTGCTCTTCCTGTTCTGAAGCATTTACGTCATGGCCCTTTCGAAGGTCTTCAAGGGCTGCTCAAATAAGCTGTCTGCACGAAAACTGTTAAACTAGCGCTTTGAACAGCGATGCTTCCGAAAAGTAAACATGTACCGAGCTTCTCATAAATTAATTAATGCTCTTTCGTGCAAAATACGCACACAATATTTTAAACTGCCACGTGTCAACCAAATTTCTACTCCAAAAGTGATTATAGCTGTTACCCTAAATTCTTTTACACCCAACTTTACTGAATAAAATCATTTATATCAGTAGTAATTTCATTTATACTGTTTCTAACCTGTCTTACAGCAACCAATGGCTGCCTTTTCGTAAAATTAGATTTAATTAAAAAGATTCTCGTCTTTTAATTAAGCATTTTGATTTTTGAAACTACTTGATTTTGAATTGTTTTTGTTCTCATTATTTCCTTTAAATATTTAATTTTTTGAATCACAATATTATCACAACTGCAGAAAAAAAGTATGACTGATAATATCATAAGTTATGTGTTATACACGTAAAAATTGTTGAAGTTATGATAGGTTATGTATGTTTTTTGTTTCTTTGAAGAATAAATCTCATGAAACGAATAAGAACATGCAATGTCCGAAGACATTTTTCGTATGTAATTTAAATTATAAATTTTTGATTAACAATAAAAACAAGAGAAATAAATATTAACAATATGAATTTTTAAATTTTTTCTTATATTTCAATATTAATATAAAATGTTGTTCAGTGCAAGTGAGTATGCGGTTTATAAGCATTCAATTGAAAAGTTACGTAAAAATAAGTTAACTACTTTATAATACTATTATAATACATATTGACATTCAATTAGTATTATAACTCGCAGCTAACTTTTTATCTTATCTAAGAACTTTTGCTGAAATTTTTGAATCCGCCTCTGTCTTGGGGCCCTTGATCGGAATTGATGGGATGGTCCCTTTCTTGCTTCCGGAGAGTAAATTAGTTTATTGTCCTCCTCGTGGTCATACGCAGTTTGTACTGTTTTTTGACAATAAATTTATTATTATTATTATTATTATAATTCACTATATGTGAGTTGTTTAAAATTATTTTAATGCATGCTCAGACGTAAAACCACATTGAACTAGGAAAACATGGAATTCATTGATTTTAAGTTATTGCGAAAACAAGGCTTGATAATAAATGGTGAGATATATCAGAGATTGTTACG
This sequence comes from Laupala kohalensis, assembly GCA_002313205.1. NCBI lineage: Eukaryota > Metazoa > Arthropoda > Insecta > Orthoptera > Trigonidiidae > Laupala > Laupala kohalensis. The sequence goes on from NNCF01126896.1 coordinate 980,833, forward strand.
CGGAAACTGCTTATAAATCTGAATGCATTTTTACCATAATCGTGTTTCAACTTTTTTTTTGTCTACATATATAAGCGATTTTAGTTGTATTTCTTTAACTACGACATTTCTTCACAAATAACGTAGTTAAAGGATTGTTTGTCGCGACTGAATCAGTAATTATAAAATCACACTTTCTACTGGGAAGTATTCTTATTTATATCAATTATTAAGATTATTATGACTTAGTGAATTCGTTTGCACGCATACCTAGAAAACCACCGAAATGTTTTGTATATTAACCGTGTATAACCGTTTTAACTCAATAATGCTGAAGATATACCCTGTTTTACTGTTTTATTTCTTAATTATTTATTAGGTAAGAAGAAACCGTATACGAATATGTCCCGACTAATTCCAGTATTTCACAGTGATTGATAAATTTTTGTAACGTAACAATTCATTCAATTCTCCAGGTTTCTGAATAAAAGTTACAATATCTTATTTCTTCTTTCACGAGTATTTAATGCTTATTCGATTTTATCTAATTTTGTCATTTAATACATACTATTTCCGAACAAGATTCTCATAATCTGATATTGATATTTCTAGGTACGACAACTTATAGAAAAGAACTTTATTTGATCTGAATGGATGGTCAATAAGTGAGATTGAAAAAGGTTTTTGAGACATGTAATATTCTTTCTTAAAGATGAGCAACTTTTGAAGTGATACGCACGCTTAAATGTTTCATAGCCACATAAAATTTCACATTAAAAACTTATCAAAATATTAATAAACTCTCAAAAATGTTACATTTACTTCGATAAGTTGTTTATAATAAAATTATTAGTAGGAATTCGTATGTTTTTTTCAGAATCACTATATATTTTGTTACTAATATTTTTGCATGATTTTGTATGCTTTTCAGAAAGAGTGCCGGTGTAGAGAGATTAACGTAACCACTTTAGTACACGTTACTCTGGAGAAGATTGATAATTTTAATACTTCACTGGATTATTTCTTTATCCGAGAAACAGAAACTTTGAAAAGCATCATAATGTATCTGGAGTTGCCGTATATCCTGAAAAAGCAGTGTTTCGTACGACCAAGCACCCAGTGCGACTAGCGATGCACTCGCGAACGAACGAGCAGAAACCCAGCACCCACCGCCGCCGCCGCCGCCGCCGCCGCCGCCGCCCAGTCGGATTTAAAGACGTTCGTGGCGAGTGCAAAGCGAATAAATGGATTGTCGTTTGAAAACGGGACGTAGCGGAGGTGATGTTCAGGGACCAATAAAGAGAAGCGAAACCGTTCGCGGAACGGTGTAGAGCGCGGAATTCGTGGCAAGGGAATGGTGGAGATAGAACCGTTTGTGTTCCTTTATAGTGAGTTAGTGACGATTGGCCTCTTTTATGGGGCATGAGCAACGGATGATTGTGGGGAGAAAGGTGACTTCACGATTATTGGCTGTGAAATATTCGTATTTTATTTCGTGAGAAAATTGTGTCGTGATAATATAACGACAATATATCATAATATTTTATTCATGAAATCACTTGCATTACCATGTGCAATTTTCTCTTTCAGTAATCTTTAAATTTTCTCATCCATTCACATATTATTTTACTATAATTGAATGTAGATGCAATAATTTTTATTTTCATTTGAAATATTTCAAATCATCGTAATGAGCTAAATCTAGAAAATGTATCGATTTCATATGTTATTAAAGTTGGTGGTAATGAATTAAGAGAATTATATCAAGTTGATCTTTTATTCACCCGTTGATTCTTTTTTCGGTGTCGTTGTCCTTTAAAAAGGGATGTTTTCCTGCTATTCTAAGGCGGAATACTCTGACATTGGCCTTCAAGGTCCATTCAAGGCGAAGTACTCCTTAACTTTTGATTGTCACTTAAAAGTGCCGTATCAGACACCATGGTCTCCATTTGGTTCGACATCAACTTTAAAATCAAATATAACGGCAATCTGGGTAGCAACCACGATGAAGACCTTGAAAGACTTACTGACCTTACGACACGCCAGGTAACCAATTTTCTAATATTGCATCACATAATATATCACGTCACATTTCCAAGCAATGGTGTGTACACACGAATGTATGGCAAATATCTTATAATTTTGTTGACCATAGAGTATTTGCATCACAGAGACCCTGAAGTCAACTGAATATCAGAACCACTTACGTTTTGAAAGCCACCCAATAAAAAATTTATAATAATAATTATAACTCAATATGTTTAATTTGTGTGTCTTTAATACATTTTCATTCTTTCTTCCATACAGTCCATTTATAATTATTCTGCAGCAAATGTTTATTGAGCATGTAGATAAAAAATATGTATTGCTTTTTTTATTTGCTAGTGGTTGATTATGTAGTACGTACGTTCATTTACATCAAGTATCATGATGAAAAAAATTGTTTAATTTTGCTTTTTGTAATAAATGAAAAATACGTTTTCAAAATTTCGAAAGTATAATGGATTTGAGTAAAAGAAACATCCAGGGCAACGCTAGTACCATTATAAATTCATTATTCTTTCGATATATATATATATATATATATATATATATATATATATATATATATATATATATATATATATGTGTGTGTGTATGTGTGTGTGTGTGTGTGTGAAAACTGATTAAAGTTCAAGTTCTGAGTTGCAGATGGAGACAGAGAAGTACACAGAGTTAAACGGTGAACGGAATAAAATTAATTGTTTAACAAACGAAAACCATAACTTTGGGTGGATTCCACTCCAGCGTGCCTGACATGGGTTAACAAATTCTAACTCACTTCCAAAATTCGAGAAGAATTGGGATGTGAAATGTATACAGATTTAGTGATGTAATAAATGAGAAAATTACCGATTGAAACTCAATTTTAAAGTAAAATTAGTCCTTTTGGGGAAGAAACAAGAGAAACTCTGCATAAAGAAACGGTAGATTTGAAAGTCAACGGAATAGGATGTTCAAAGTAGGAAGCATCTTTAGTACATCTACTCGCAATCTCTAGACCACAATCACCAGCTTTATACAGTATCTGTTAAGAAGGTCGCGATCTTTACCACTCTAGACGATATTGAATGTTTTACGCTGATCAACTCTAAACAAGTATATTGTTTCATAAATTAATTATTTCGATCGTAATTTTTAGAGACAAGTTCTTTGAAAGCCACTTATTTCACTTTCATAATAAACTACTTCGCTTGGAACCCGCATGGGGTTCAGCCCTAAAGGGTATCAAAGGTAATTCCTCATTACAGCAAATTCGACTAAGTTATGAGAAAGTGAACGGGTAAGAAGCAAGATTTGCTCTTTGTAGAGAGACATTGCATATTTGGTTTGAAGCAGAATCAAAATCGAACATTTTTGTATTTGTTTTCTCTCGTATAATATGTCTAGATATATTATTTAAAACATCAATAAGAGTGTACAACCGAATTGAGTTGAAAATCATGCAAATAAAATACTTTTAAAATAAAGAGCTCTTTATCTCTTACAGTAAATCAATTGCAATATATTCTGTTATATTACTTTCTCAGTTCTACTAACGATGGTATTCCTAAATGTTGTATGGTGACTAAAAACCTTTTAGATAGGTGAAGTAAAACATTCAAAGTTAATTTTACCCTGCGCAAATAATACAAAAGTAAACCATTTACCTCTACTTTCAGAAAACATTGATTTCGTCCGCGACGAATTCCGTATTTTTTTAAGTATTTAATAAGTTATGCTATTTGAACGGATCGTTAAAAGAACTTTCTGTTAGTGAGCTTCTTTTCCTTTGAAGTAAAAGCGCCACAGCAGATGGTTTTGTAGGGATTTTTCGAGAGCTTTCTGGAATCTAGGTTCCGCCAGATAAAAGTTTATGAGTGAGTTTTGAACAGAAAAAACTTTTCGCAGGAAATTCTTCTGAGTAAGACAGACCCTTTCTACAATGTTGGTCGTTGATCAATATTTCGTTCTTTGTAGCAAGAAGACTTCAAAACTTCAAAGAAAGCTTCCTTAACATTAAGAACAATCATTATAGGTTTAAAGTTGCTTCAAATTTAAAATTTCTCATTATTTATGGTATTTTCTATTTTGTATTCGATAATGCTCCAAATTCATAACCTAACTATTATTACTCTTTGTCATCATTAATGTATTCAACAGAAATTGTATAACAACTGAAGGAGAATCAAATCTGACTCATTTTATTATTTTTTTCAGGTATGTGTGCAACCCACCATGACTCATTTGACAAATGAATGTAAGTAGAACATTTCAAATTTTGAGAAACTCCGCGACAGCCAATATATTTCCTGAGTGTACTGAGAACTAACTGAAAGGAAATATTACACCAATTGTTAGAAATATTTTTAAATATTTTGTTCATTAATTGTATTTCTGTTATATTAAATGATGAAGTATTAAACGATGAAGTGTAACCTACTTGCTCCAAGAGATGGCTGGCAATGTACCCTTTCTTTTGAGAACTGATTCTGAAAGCAAAAAGTATTCCTCGGATTTCCTGTTCCGTGCCGGTGACGTTTGATGTTAACCTTTCGTCGCAAGTGCGTCACAGGCAGCAAAGCGCCCCACGTGTCTTGCTTCCACCTGCGTCACCCAAGGCCTTGTTTGTATTACAAATGTCACCAGCTGCGACGCGTCTGCCAGCGCTGCGACGCGTCAAGGTAAGAAATTAACGAAACCCTCGAGAGGACTCGCGTGAAGAAAAAACAAGAGAAGGCGACGTGGATAAACGGGTTTCGAAAAAATGTAGGGCGTCAGGTAACAAGGAGATACGTCGTCGCATTCGCTGGAGAAAGCAAGAAACAAGATGAATAGTGGGAGTTAAAAATGAAGATTCTCTACCTACATATGTTCTTATTGAAACGTAACAAAATGTAATGGGTAATTGAGTAGAGGAAATTCTTTCTTGTGGTAAAGAATGAGATTTTCAATACTGTATTTGGATGTGAAATTAACAAAATGTTATTTGTATTCATTGGTAATTGAAACCGTTTTAATCCTCTTAAAATTTTATTTAAATCAACAGATTTTTATCCACAAAATCAGGCAAAGTACATCTCACCTTATGCTTGGATTAGTAAATTAAATTTATAAAAATTACAAAAAAATATATTACCCAAATAAAATCTAGTTGCACGTGTATTTTAAAGAAACTTAGTTAAATGATAGTTCAGAGTTCGTGACAATGCGCATTCGACTAGCTCTGTTCCACTTGTGCGATCTCTTTCCTCGGCAAACACACACGCAGGAAAAGATCTCCAGAGGAGTAGGACGACGACGCCGGTGGCAGGAATTCATCAGAGGAAACACGCTACAGACGGCCGCACATTTATTTTGTTTTTAAGACGCGGTCTCTTGTCTGCGCAATTTGTCGTTCTTTTGTTGCTTCGTCGCCCTCCGGACAAGGGGGACGGGTGACGAAGAGAGGAGAAAGAGAGTGGTGGAGAATGGAGGGAGGCGTTGGAGTGACAAGGGCGATCACTGGAGAAGAAAGCACAATAGCACAATAGCCGCTTGTCGTGAAGCGGTGAAGCCAGAATGCTACCTAGGACTCACGTCACGTCCAAAGTCAAGAGCTCGTGTTTGCTGCTGCTGTCGAGTTATCTAAGTTAATTACGTTTTGCTTCCTTCTCTTTTATGCAAACACTTAGGAGTTGAGAGAAATTCATGAAAGAAGTTGCCTTTGCTTACAATGCATCATGTTTAACAGTGGTGTCCAACTTTCTCGTGTTGAAAATCAACATGGGTAATATATGATTACTGGACGTACTGGATCACATGATACGGGGAAAGTTTTAGTATATGCCAATAGTTTTGGTATAATAAATTAATAAATAAGATGAATACTAAGATGAATATTATACCTGACAATTTTTCACCCAAAAATCATTAATTTACATACACCGTTCTGTAATTAGAAAATATCGCCAATGAATGGATTAGAAAGAAGATTCTACTATAAGAATATTTGTAACTTCTATCAAGTACTGATGTGGGGCTAGCCACATAGAGCCATTATGTGGAATGAGGATTTGGACAATAAGTCATTTAAATGAAATATTTAACAATAAAAGCAATAACAGATCAAATCTGACACATTGATATTTAATGATCATATCCATAGTATAGACAAAAATTACACAAAAATAATGATAAATTGTGCTCTATTGTTCTAAAGAGTATCGTGACTATTGCGCCTTAAAAATTAACAGAATATTGGCTCGTGAACCATGACCGAACTCGCAGTACTAGGGGATAGCTAGCTCTGTTTATCGTTTTCGTTTACAGATGTGCATATTATTTTATGATTATCTCAGAGAAGCGGAAAATTATCTCGTGCAAATTAGTCTGGAAGTGGAATTTATAAAATATGTTTTTTGTACAAAAAATAACTAAATATATTGAATAGAGAATATAACTGTAATTGATGATTCGCTAATCGATTGTAGATGAAGATGCAAATTGAATCTTTTTGTTAATTTCTATCGGCCTCTCTATTATTTTCCTTACATGATTTGTCTCCTTTTTATTTATTGTTTCTTGATCAATCACAGTATTGATTTATTTTAGCATAATGGATCTTAATGATTATTACTAAAATCTTCAGTAATATAAATTTTCAAAAACTACCGTAACGCTTTCCTAATATTAAATTGTTTGTTTCAAATCGAAAATTAGAGAAGTGCACCCCGATGCTTGGCTAATTGTGAACAGTGAGAAAATAGTTTTCTAAAATTTTCATACAGAAGCTGAACGGAAGAGTAAATAAGAAGTAACCGAAGAAATACACAGAATAATACGTTCCCAGATCTAGCTATCTCCATCCATCTGTCCGCAGTTGCCCGCGGTCTCCCATAGCTTTCTCGGAGGGTAAAGCGCTGGAAATCTCAGCTTTCAACATGGCGCTTAACTAATCGTTGAATGATAAAAATCATTTAGTTGCCAAACTAGTAGTTATGCAACCTTATTTACACGGTTGTAGAGCGGGTTTTTGGCGGTACAAGATATGAATGGGTACAAAACAACAAAGGCTCGGAGATTGAATGTTTGCACGTTTTCTGATTTTCAATGTCTTTGAGAAATCGATCCCTAGCTTTCTTAACCTCGTGGAAAAAATTTAATTTAATTAAATAGGGAGAATAAATGCTTATTTTTAAAGAATATTGTTTGAAATCTGTTTATTTGTTAAATTACAGTAATTAATCAGAATTTATACGTTTATAATTTAAATATAGCGTATACCGTATGAAAGAGCTCATTAGTATTATACAAATATCCCAATTTACATCTGCACTTTGATATAAATAAGTTGGTAAATACATAACATGTTTTTTAGTGAGAAATGTTTATGGTTTATTATTTTTAGTGCATTTAATTGGATTTTCAGTTGAAATTTTTCTACTTCTTATCTCATATGTAGGTGCATATTTTGTACTTTTTAGTAAGTATTTTACGATTTTTAGTTCCTATTGATTTAAGTTCCAATTATAACTGTCATTATTTCAAACGAGTCAGAATAAGAGCTCTCTATTGTATGTTCTTAGGGATAAGATCTTCAACATTGGGCTCGCCAACATCAAGGTCATTAGAGCCCTTCTCACGTACTATACTACGAAGATATTTTTCGATAATCTTTAGGTGTTAATTGAATATTGATGGATTAATATAAGAGAATAATGTAGATTATTGATTTTATTAAAGCTTACTTATTTTAATCCAAATAATCATTCGTTATTTCACCGTTCACACTATTATTCCTCTTCATAGCGAAATGCATTAGTTTCTCCTTTGTCTTCTTCCCTTTATCGTGTAGGACTTGATTGTGCGCAGCAGCATATTCGTTTGTTTGTGTGGTTCAGTTGTTTGCTGTTTCCCTGAGAGGTCAAATACGACGTTTCTCTCATTGCCCTCGTGAAGCCCAAGATACGAGACGTGTCATGACTCGCCTCAGAGTCTTCAAGACCCACATTTCTCTGAGGTTAAGTAACATGCGTCTGTAATTGACTTGGTTTACTCAATCTCATTTTCTCTACTTGTAGGACAGGAAGTTGGGTCACTTTTTCTAGGTTTCAGAGGACTTTAGAAAACAGCGAGTCTAAGAAAAAGTAGTTCTCTTTTTCTGATTGGTGAAAACTAGCAGTTTTCGCTCAGTTTTATATCTACCCTTCTAAAATAAAATTTCTTTCTTCTTTATTCTCATACCTTACATTTTACTAAGATAATAAAGGTAATTATTCGTGTAAAGTATTCATCAATCCATTTTTGGAAATATTGGTGAAGAATTTTTTTGAATTGGAAAATTTCTTTATAATAAATATGGCACAATTTATTTATGTTCTAAATTGAAATTAATATATTTCATAATTTTAAATTAATAATGCAGATTAATTAAAAAACATTCCCAGTATGAATTCAAATAGACTTAATTTTTTAAATTACTTTGTTTCCTATTATAATGTGAAAAGGTTTCGTACAAGCTCTTAACTTGCTTCACGATAAACGTGAATCACAAGTTGGAAAAGTCAATGTGAATATACTTGACCTCCTTGACAAAATATTTATTCCAGTGCTCGTTTCATAATGCGGCAGCATGAGCGCCCTCTCATTAACTGTGATCCACGCAGTCAGTGGTCGTAGCGCTGCTGTGTGCTCGTCGTCTGTTTTCTCAGTCCAATTGAACTTCGTCTCGTGATGGTGAGGCGGTAGCGTCGCTGGTGCTGCTGTGCTGCTGCAGCAGAGGTATGTTCCTCCACAGAGCACCAGTGCCGCTTATAGCATCGCTCTCGCTAATCCCCCAGTGCACAAGAGCACGCGCCAGGGCCGTCCGTCCCTCCGTCCGTCGGTGGAGGGTCGTCGTCTGGCTTCCCTAACGCCCTCCCATCCATCCCTTCTTGGTCCTCATCCGACCGACGACTGCCCTCGAGAATCGATGGCGTGGTCCGTGTTTGCCCAAAGGCGGTGAGAGGCTAACGTTCACTCACCCATTGACTGGGACGCGATGATGGATTTTGAGGTACAATCTCTCATTCCAAAAGGGACTTACACCAATGATCTCTTGAGAAGATGTGGTCCGGTTATTTGGGTGCGCATTCATTGAAGTTTCGGATTTACGTTTATGTCTGAAGGTTAGGGGCATTTCGGATAGTGTTTAATCTCTTATCGCACTATTCACTAGTAACTAAAAGAAAGTTGATTTAAATATCACACCACCTAGCGTACCGAATTAGTACTACTGGAACTACGATAATTTACCACCACACATCAATGAAAATTCGTCGGAAGCAGTTGCTTTTTTTCGTCGGAAGCAATTTCTGTACATTGTTGAACAACTTTTAAAGTTGTCTCCGTCGACAACACTGCATATATCGTCTGAAATAAAAATGTTCGTGTAGAAAATCAGTTGTGTGAAAAATGGCAACACGACAGAAGTAAGCGTATCTTTTTACTCGAATTGTTGTGGTTCAATTAATCTGTTTTTAGTTGTGACTAATCATTATTTGTGCTCCATTAGATTCAATTAATTGGTTTTTATGTGAATAAATCTTAACTTTTTTTATTTTTATTTTGCTTTTGTACACCTTTAGGTTTGTACTCAGTATTAATAATGAGAATTTCTCTCTAATTCTTTCACTAACCGGAATATTCTTCTTTAACAAATTACTTACAAAAGTATAAATATTGACTAATTCTTTAAAATAAATCTTAACCTTTATCTTGTAGACAGGATTCTATAGAGATAAGAACGATTAAGATGTCATTTCATTTGACTGAGAATTAATTTTGTGAAGAGACATTCAAAATTACTTATTTCCAACGTTTTGGAATTGCGTTTTAACTCCATTCTCCGATAGCAGTTGAATATTCCTACATTTTGTAGGAAGAAAGTGTTTTCAAAGATTCTTTCTTGATTTCCAGAATTGGCAGTGTTAAGAAAATTCCTTCACATAATGAATTGCGATCTAGAGGGACTTTTGCTCAGTGGATAATCCTAAATCCTTATTACCGTGCACTACGTATTTAATTGAAATATAACTTCCAGCACATGCATATAAGTCCTACTGATGAATCGACAAAAAGTAAAGACGATAAAAACACAAGCAGAGATGAATGATTGAAAAATATTTTTTTGCTATCATTTAAACCGTTCACAGTTCAATAAAAATAATTTAGTAACAAGAATTTAAGAATACGTTGCGCTTAATTTTATTTATAGAAATTTACAAGTGTAGTAATAACTTTGTTTCTACTTACCATCATTTGGTCTGTGGCACTAAGTAAGGAACGGATGGGCAA
>NNCF01126896.1:991356-1001380 GCA_002313205.1 Laupala kohalensis
TATTATTAATTTTATTAGTATAATATTATTAACTTTATTAATATAATATTATTAATCACAATAACAATTACATTATGAATAACAATAACAATAATTTTATTAATAAAATAGCAAACATAACTATTAACAATTATTAATATGGTAACACTTTTTCAAAGTATTTATACATTTGAATGTTATCTGTTAACGGTTCAGGTTCAATGGGAGGTTGGGGGCGCTATAGCTCCCTTACCCCCCTATAGATCCGCCATTGGTTGTAAAGAAATATTAAACTATATATGACTCAACTTAAGAGAAATGAATAGAAATAGAACCTTGTCAAGTATCAGATTCTACTGGGACGACAACGTATACTAGTGCTTAAAGTGATCAAATGAGGGGGAAAATGATATACTATAATGGTTCATCGATAAAGATCAATCCAACTTCCAGAATACTACTGACAGATGCTCAAAGGGTAAGGTTGTACCCTCCACTTGAGCTGACAAAGCGTTGTTTCTAAATCTGCATGAATACAGAGCAATCTATTTTAAGGAACAAAATGAAAAATATTCTATAATTTTGTGTTAATTTTGTATCACGCTTCAAAACTTTGATCTTCACTATATCACACTGAAACGAGTATCTCTAAAAAAAAGTAACTATTAGTTTTATGGAAAAGCTTCACACAGTATAAACTCCTGAAGTAAAAACACTACATATTCAATCTTTCGGTATGACATTACGCAAGTATTTTCACGACATTTCAAAATTTCGTCCTACACAAGACAATGAAACAAGTACCTACAGGAAAAGCTGATAACTATGAATTATGAAACTCGCATTTTATATCATTTGCTTCTTAAGAAAAAAAGCTACGTATTAAATCTATAATTATAAAGTCATAGTAGGACGTTACATGTGTTCTTATAATGTTGTGCTACAAAAATAAATTGAGTCAATTTGAAAATTGTTCCACACTGTTTGATTTCCTGATACGCCATTAATTATTGGTGTACGAGTAAAAGGAAAAGAAAAAATACAATGCGTTAATGAAGATGGTATTATTTCCAAAAGATTGAATTATGAGTAAGTCGGAAGATAGTGTTTTTGAAAGAAAATGATAATATTTAATATTAAAACAAAGGCAAAAAAATTTTGAGAAAGACTATCAACTCCAATAAAGAAGAAAAGGATTTTGTATAGTAATCCATTTCAGGTAACATTGCATAATAATTATAAAAATCTATTGGAGAATGTTAATAAATTGGGGTTTGTTACATGAATATTAGACTTTTACTTCTTTTGGATTAGTAAATTCTCATGAAGAAGTTAAATATCACTTCACGATAAGATCCAATTGTATAATTTTGGAGTATGTCTTGATAACTCATGCAGGTACCAGTGGAAAAAGAAATCCAAGAATCCCTTGAATTACGGCTCGTTAGTAGTAGATTAATATAAAAAATTAAGAATGAGGCCCATGAATATTGTCTGGCGAAGAAGGGATTTTATTGTTACTTTATGAGACTATAGGAATATTGTTTGTATCAACAGCAAATGTCATATGCTTTTGAAGTAAATATGTGCAAAGTAGTATATTCATTGATAATATTTTCTCCTTTAAACAGCCTTGTATAATAGTGAAACTTACATTACCTGAAGAGAAGTTCTAGTTTCGTATAAAGGAACCACATCAAAGAAACGCTTCGGAGAGAGGAGGAATCACAGAATGCGGCATTTCACGATGCTCCATCCTCTTTAAACTTTAAAATGCATCAAAAGACCTCACGACGCATTTAGTGATTCCTTATTAAAACCCTCAGATTTTTTTTCATCTATTTGAAATATTTGAACAATATTTGCTCGCATATAATTACTATAATTATTATAATAATAAAATTGTATTTACGAAAGTTTAAAGTAATGTGCCCTCTCAGACAAAAATAACTTTTGTAATGGTCTTCCATAAAGTAGACAAACATTTAAGAAGATTAAACACATTCCCATTAGTCGCAACTTTCTAATAAGTATTTGTATTTATTTTGTCGTTATTTATTGCTACCCCAATCATTATATGAATAAGGAAACAAATTGCATGGTAATTGAAATATCAAAACAAACATCTAAATTTATTTGTATTTTCTTTAAGAATTTTTTTAGTATTTTTTGGTAAAATGCTAATTTGAACAGAAAATGTTTTCTCAATTGTATATATTTTTCTTTAATTATTAAATAAAATTATTTATTATTGTGCGGTAGTTCACGTATAAAATAATAATAATAATAATAATAATAATAATAAATAAAAACGTTATCTTGTCAACAGTTTAACTTAAGAAAGTTGGTTTATCACTTGAGACAAAAAAAATAGTTAGGAACTATAAATTTTTTAATTTTAACTTAATAGGTCGGTTTCGTTTCATTAAAACTGTGTGTGTATTTAAAATAACTTTTCTTGTAAACCCTTAATGGTAATATTTATGAGAACGGACTTTTAAACATTTCTTGAGAAAATTTCTTGTTCAAACAATGGTCAAAATTAAATACTAAAATTAGCTATAAATGAAATACACAAGGATATACTACTTTTAGATTCAAGAAACACAATTTGTAATAAATGTGATGAAACACTTGATATATTGTATTGATATTGATATAAACACTTGATACTTTTTTTTTTTAATTTTGAATTTGATTCCCTTAGTTATTAATTTAAAATTATCTCTATTTAATTATTTTCGTGGGTTTTAAAATATGACATTTTTGTCGTGAAAAATTATTCATTAATGGAGCTACTTAATAAATATGATTCAGTCGTAAAAGTAGATTTAAAACAAACAATTTTGAAGTTTAAATTGGAGAGTAGTAACTTACAATAAGAACTTTAACAACAACGGTATGGCAAAGTAATAAAGTGGATTGTTTACTCACAAAAAATGTTTTTGGTTACAAAGGCAAAAGAAGCCAAATTGCCCGATACAGCCCATGGGGTTCCCTGAGAGCATGCATTTTCCTCCGGTCAGTTTGACCTCGGCATGGAGCCGATTGACATTTTACAGCAAGCAGAGTTGACTAGGGAGTGATTCTGGACGTTGAAATGCAATGAAAAATATATCCCACCAACCGAATGTCCCGGATAATCAAGACCCGGAAGTCCTCCCAGCAGCTCTACCCTCCTTTTTTTTTAATAAAATACAGCCCTACTATCGCGTTATACCGTGCACACCTTGCCAAACTTAATATGAAATCCGTATTTTGCAATGTTAGATTATGCATTTCATTGGGCATATATTTATGCACTCATTTCATTTCCATCAATTAACAACGGTTGCAAGTAATTTCTGAATATTTTTTTTTTCGATTCTTGAACCACGGTGATGTAATCCTTCTAAAAACAATAAATTCTTTAACGCAAAGAATCCTTTTCAAAGAATCGATCCTAATAAAAAACAATTGTGGCGAAGCGTTAAAATGTTACGTTGATATAGTATACTGCTTATTCATTATAACTCCTGGTATATATTACGATAATGATCTCTCCAATTTTTAGATTATAAGTATTTTACCTAGTCTTATAAAAATAATTATTTAATAAAATACGTTCAATAAGTTCAATATCTGATAGTTAATATATGTTCGTGAAACATTCATGTTCATATCTTGGTTACACGTTTTTTTTTAATTAGTATAAAATACGTATTTTTTAACAACATCCATGAATTTTCTGACTCCAATGCATCTGGTTGATAATCGTTATTTATTTGTAGAGTCAACGCATTCCCAGGTCGCAGTGTCCGTGTAGCACGTGGTTGTAGCACTTTGCGCACTTTCACCTTTCGTCTGGCTTCGGTCTCTAAGCAGTTGCGTTTCGCGACGCCGAGCGCGGCGCAGCCGTCGTTGCGCACTTATCGTCCGCGTACCTGTATAGCAGCGCTGATCCCTCGCCTTCCGCTTCAATCATAATTCTCCGCTGAGAGACCTTCCATCTCGAGGAGCGGGTGTGAAGTGCGCGCAGAGAGCTGATGTAGAAACGTCCCGAGTACGTGGCTGCGCTCGTATCGTACGACGGAACTCTTCTGTCTTGGAAGGGAGCTGATTACTTTTTAAAGGGGGTTTACTTTGTGTGCTAGGTTAACAAAATTTGATTTCACTGGCTGGTAAGATATAAAATATAATGAATTGTCAGAGTAATTTAGAAACATGTGACCTGTATACATTAAATAATGTATTGTATATGCATTGCGTATTGTATATGTATTGTGTATTGTAGTATTGTATACATTATTTAAAGTGACGTGTAGTGAGAATACAAGAAGACGTATGGTAATTTATGTAGACCTGCGGACGTGACATGAATAATGATTGAATGAAAAATAATAGCAAATATGATCATTCTTTATTATATTAACCTGGAAAATACATTATTGTTTTTTTCTGAACTCGAACAATCCAGAAGGAGGAAGCATTCGTGATAAAGTGGGGCACTCATATAGATACACTAGATTATAAAAGTTAGGCTTAGAAAAATTCATAAAGTGCGGAAAACAGTTGCAATTACTTTCTCATATATGGTCGCTTGATCGATCAAAAATTCAATATCGTTACCTACCACAACATTCAATATTTCCAAAAAATGTAGAAATATTCGAGTAAATAAAGTGAACTCCAATAATAATGATTCTACTGAGGAAATAACAGTTTATTCCGAGTTTGACTGGGGATGTAGATCATATTTACATTTATGTGCATTCACCACCGTTCTCATCAATGGTGATAGTCGCTGATGATAGCCGCCACGCGGTCGAAAAGACCAAGGCCTTATGATTTAATAAATCAAAAACTGGATACTATGACAACATATTCTGTATACAATAATGTTTATACTACCAACGCCCAACCTCGACATCCAACAATGTCGCTTACTTGAAGTTTAAAAAAGATTTGCATTAGACTTATACACGCAAATATTATTTCCTTTTAAATTTTGTCAGGGTTATATTCTCTTGAAACAATTCGAAAAGCAATTGCTGGTATTTCTTACTTGAATAAATTTCATACAATTCTCATACGCTTTCTTTCAACAAACCTCGTAATTATTGTATATTGTGGAGTTTTACTTAATATTTTTCTCCCTTCCCATATTCTACTCGAACCCTTCATCCCCTTATAGCCCCTCATTCCCGTCGCACAGAGCTGCGAAAGTTTGCGAAGCTGGAAATGAGCGCTCCAGCAGATGAGGTTTGGGAAATTTTCCCGGACACCGATCTCCTCAGCGATAATTATAGCGGCGCACTTCGCTCCCTTCGCCCACTGCCACACAAGCGCGCTTTCCACTCCTCTACCAGCTCTTCCGGTGCTTATCTGGCGACGCTCTCGTCTCTAAACAGGAATTTACTGGTAAACGCATCGCTGTTGTTGCTTCTGGAGTTAAAATGGACACTGACGAGTCATTTATTAACCTACGAACTTATATTGCGTCACTGACATCTGACATCTCCGTAAATACCACATCCCTAAATACCTCCTTTGTAACACCAGGATTCACTGGTTTAAACCACATTAATTTCAACCTATTTGTTTAATATAATGCATGTTTAAAACATATTATATCTTATTTCTAACCTCTTTACTAGGAATACTATTTATTTAATTTAAACACCCTAAATATTGATATGCAGCATTGTTTGGGTAACAGTTATTTTTTCTTATTTCAATTAAAGTATCCTGTGACAGAAATGTTATTTCACATCCTCACCTATCAGATAGGACCATAAGAAGAAAAAGAAACTAGTCTGTTGCTTAATTTTAGGAGACAAGACATTTTAATTTTTGTATTCCCTGACACGTACTTATGCAAATTGTGTTATTTGAAGATTAGATTATTCGTAATAGCATGCTAAGTATCATTAACTTTTATCATTTTCTTTAGATGTTTTTTATTAATTGCATACAAGCTTCTAATATTCAAACAATTTCTAATTTTATGATAATTATAAAATTATCAAAATGTAGACCTATTTAGACTAAAATTCTGTTCAACCCACGACGTTTTGCGACTCGTGTGCGACTGCATCAGGTAATGAAACGTCGTGAGTAGAATAAAATTTAGGTCTAAAAAATGTCGAAAAAGTTGATAATTTTGTAAAATAATTTTACGATAATTTATTATTGGTTTTTTGACAATACATTTATTTATTTATTTACGTACTTAAGCATCGCATAACTAATGCACTATATCATCGTCCTTTTATATTACTCGTACCTGGGTTTTGACACAATACAGCACCGTGTCAAACACGTAGCACATATATCAAAACCGTAAATCACTTATAATGAGTGGCTCCGCTACATTGGAGCAATGTCACATCTATGAGAAAAGTGATATTCTCCTCAAGGATATTCACTCACATTTTCAATCACTTCTCACTTCACACACACGCAATACTCTGTACGTGCCGCGGTCAAGGAGAGAGGAACGTACAGCGACCATGCTGTGCCACACTACGTGGCTCCGCGATGCGCTTTACCCTCCGGCCTACGTGTCTGCCAAGAACGTTAGCTTTTGCGGTGGCAACATTCGTTTCGACTGCTAGACTTCGTTTTCCTTTTACTGTACGCCTCTCTGTCTGCCTCAAGGTTTTATTGGTCTTTTTGCGTTGAGGGAACGTGCGACCAGTTTGCCTCGTCCGTGCCTTTTTTTGGTTTCGATTTGATTGGATCGTTTGTTTTTTTTTCTTTAGAGGAGAACGTGCTTGGTGAACAGAGGAATAGAATCATTGCCACGAACATATTGTCGCTAACACTGTCTCTGGTCGCTACATATTGGACACGAAAAATAATTGATTTGACGTGTTTTCCATCTCAGTTCTTTTCTCTCAGCGTCTATCGGGAAAATATATTACAAACGAAAGACCGGCTAAATATTACCAATACATGACTATGGACAAATAATAAAAGCCAATATTTGAAAACACTTTATTTGTACAAACGGGGAGACCTGTGGCGTAGTGCCTAACGTGCTCGCCTTTTTACCTCTGGGGACGCCGGTTCAAACCCGGTCCGATCCAAGTAGAATCCGAGGTGGCGGACATAGGAGTGTTCGAGGCAGGCTTTCTCGGGGTGTCTCCCGTTTCCCCTGCCTATCATTCCTTCACAATATTCACTCATAATAATTCACCCCCATTTCATTCGTAATCATCGCATCAGGGAAAGAAGGAAGGGGAGGAAGTGCGGCAGGAAGGGCATCCGGCACCCGTGTATTCCCCAGCCAAATCCAAAACAAAGCATCATATAAAAAAGTTAGCAAGGAAGTTGCTAACTTTCTCACAACAATGGACACTATCGCATTTCTCAACTCATTCAAAGCTGATCTTCAAAATGCGTACAATAACTTGGTACATTATATTGACACACGAATCAGTGCGCTGGAAGAGATCAATAAGAAAACGATCGACGGTTGGACTACAGTTAGGAATTCTCGCCATCCTTTCAACTGCTACCACCCGGTTAGACCAACGACTCATGCACCACCCCAACACTTCACTCAGAATAGGTTTAGTGTGTTAGATGACATGTCCCTGTTTCCTCCCTTACCTACTCGTTTCATCCCCTCCCGTCCAGTACCCAGACCTGTTCGCACACCACGCACTGGTAAGCACAGCCGCCCAAAACCACGTAAAGTAGTGCTATCCAGAGATGATACCAACACTTCCACGCAGAAATCAAACGTGCTCATACTAGCTGATTCGCACGGTCGTCAGATGTCCTCCGTATTGCGTGGATTTCTTCCTAGCCAGTTCTCAGTCTCCGGTTTCTTTAAGCCAAACGCTCGTTTGGCTGAAGTTATTCGAGAACTGGACACTTACACTAAAAAACTCACTGAGCGGGACACAGTAATCATCATAGGTGGGCAGAACGATATCAACTTGGGTGGACATTTTAACGCGTCTGAACATCTACAGAAACTAAAAATGGCCTCCCTGCACACAAACATAGTGCTCTCTAGCCTGCCTCCACGCTTCAACGTTCCACAAATAAACCACGAAATTAACCTGGCAAACATCTCCCTAAAACATCACCTGGCAGACACAAAAATCACATTTTTTGATTTGCAACCACACCTGACTGCCAAGGACTTTACCCAGCACGGTTTACACCTGAAACCGTCTGGGAAACAGCACTTCGGTTCTCTCCTAGCTTCACATCTGACCTCACATCATCCACCTCCTCCATTACCTCCTCCTGCACGTACCTCATCTCCTCCTCCACCTCCCTCTACTTCTACCTCATCTCCTCCACCTCCCTCTGCTCCTACCTCATCACCATTTCCTCTTCCTATCTCCACACCCATTTCTTCTCCTGTCCCCGTTCTTTCACCTACTGCTTCCTCATCTCCCACGTCAACATCTATTCCTCCTGTCGCCCCCATACACCGTTACAACTTGCGCTCAGGAGTACGATGTTGTACACGAAGGTGACAATCGCGTTCAGGTGCTGTGTGCGGGCTTCATCCGGAACTAGAAGCTGTACTAATTTCAAATTCCTCTCCACAATCTAACGTAGATTACATTTCACGTGAGTCACAAACTCTTCGCGAAAATAAAATAATTATATTTCATCATAATGTCCAATCCCTTTCAAACAAATTGACAGACATTGAAATTCTGGTACACGAAAGTCGATTTGATTTGCTATGCCTCACAGAGCATTGGCTTTCAACTAACAACATCAACGATACTGCTATTTCTAATTATTATTTAGCAAGTTCTTACTGTCGGCAAAATTTTAAAGGCAAAAATCCCCACGGAGGTACGTGTATCTACGTTCGTAATGATATTTTATCTTCTCCACTGACAGGCTACGAGAACTTCTGCGTAGATAGTGTGTTCGAAATTTCTGCAGTTGAACTGACCGACACCGGTATTGTTGTTTTGTGTATTTATAGACCTCCTCAATCAGATCTTGACAAATTATTACGGAACTACGAAAATGTTTTAGAACATATCGCACATAAATCTACTAAATCTATCGTTATATGTAATGATTTCAATATCAATTTCTTGAGAACATCCAACTCTGCACATTCACCAGTTAATCGATTCAAGAATCTTATCGACTCCTTCAACCTTATTACTACGATAAACGACCCCACTCGCCTCTCCGGCTCATCTCAAACATTGCTAGATCAAATTATAGTCAACAATGGAATCTCGTATCTCTCTGAAGTGTTTATCGCCGGATACAGTGATCACCTTGCTCAAGTATTGACTATTAATAATAAACTAAAACCACTTAAAATCCTTTACAAATTTACAAGAGAGTTTAATGGCATAAATAAATCCATATTTATATATTATTTGCGTGAAGAAACATGGAAAGATGTTTACAATTGCCAAAACACCGATGACAAATTCAATGTATTTATCTCAATATTCCTAAAACATTACAACTCTAGCTTTCCCATAAAACGCAAGTTAATTAACACAAAGAAATACAATAGATGGATCACCCAAGGGATAAGAATATCTTCAAAAAACAAACGCCGTTTATATTATCTTTCAAAACGCTATAACCAACCACCCGAATTCCATAATTATTGTCGTAAATATAAGACTATTCTCCGAAACGTAGTCTATGCAGCTAAAGTTATGCACTTAAGTTATGGAAAACAACAGGCATATACAAAAATTGAACAACCGGATGAAAGCCATGTGGAATATTGTTAACAATTACACGTCAACTTCTGAAAATCGCGAAGAAAACGTTTCTTTACTAAACGATGGCAAAATCGTATCAAATCCTCAGGACATCGCAAGTTTGTTTAATTCTTACTTCTCAGAAGTTGGTAAAATAACGAACTCCATATATCCAAATCAATGTCCTCCTATTATATCCACCCACATACCCAATTCTATGTTCACTTCCGAAACTAACTCCAGTGGAGTCATGGAAATCATCAGCTCCTTAAAAAACAAATTTTCACGAGGCATAGATGATATACCTGAGTTTATTGTTAAATCTTCGTCCCGCGCTATATTAAATC
>NNCF01126896.1:1001459-1020299 GCA_002313205.1 Laupala kohalensis
AATATTGGAAATTACCGACCAATATCTCTACTACCCACATTCTCAAATATCCTAGAAAAATTACTCTATAAGCGTCTTCTAGATTTTTTATCAAAAAATAACATTCTCTCTGACGATCAACACGGTTTTAGGAAATCCTTTTCCACTACAAGCGCAATATTTTCTTTCTTAAACGAAGTTACCACATCTCTTGACCGTGGAGAAAATCCTCAGGGTGTTTTTCTTGACTTATCAAAAGCATTTGATGTCATCGGTCACGGAATTCTCCTTTCCAAATTGCATTCTTTAGGCATTCGTGGCCTTCCACATCAATGGCTAACTTCTTATTTAAAGAATAGATATCAACGGGTAGAAATATCCTATACTAAAAATAAGATACTTTAGCGTTGTCTTTCAGAAACAAAGCCACTTACTTGCCGAGTACCCCAAGGTTCAATTCTCGACCCTATACTGTTTTATTGTATGTGAACGACATGTCATCCTCCTCATCAGATTGCAAAATGATTCTTTTTGCATATGACACTTATTTACTATGTAAACACGCCAATTCTCAAAACGTTTTGTCTAACCTTTCGACTTGGTTCCATGGAAATCGTCTCATTGTAAACACTGACAAAACAGTGTCTATGTCATTTCACAATAGTGATACGAAATCTTCACCCCAGGTTTCTCTTTCTTTAAACGGAACACAATTAAAAACTGTTACGAATACAAAATTCTTAGGCCTCCATATACAAAACAACCTCAAATGGAATTGTCACATTGAGAAACTTAATCCCCAATTAAGCAATTTGTGTTACGCAATCTGAATCTTGGTTAACGCAGTGAGTCCACGTATTTCCAGTTGCGTTTATTTTGCAAACGTTTACTCCCATTTACGTTACGGCATTACCTTCTGGGGTAATTCCGGTCAGAGTATTCAAACTTTTAGAATACAGGAGAGGATAGTTCGGATAATGTGTAAATCTCACCCTCGAAACTCTTGTAAACCTTTATTCAAGGAATTAAATATCTTAACTATTCCCTGCATTTATATTTATGGAACGGTCGTGTTTGTTAAGACCGAATTACTGAAGTGCCACCCTTTCTTTATACGAAACAATCTCGTTCACGAACACTATACACGCAATAGTAGTAATATCCATCGCCCTAGAGTGTCAACCACTCTTTGCTAAAAAGGACCTTATTATTCGGGAATCGTTCTATATAATTCCCTGCCCAAGAATATAAAAGATATTATGAAATTGAATCTGTTCAAATCAGCGGTTAAAAACTACCTCCTGCACCAGTGCTTCTACAATGTAAAAGAATTTATTGATTTTAACAAAAGCTAAATTCGTCTTGTACTTTATCACGCCATTGCTGTAGTACTTTTTAAACAACTTATAACAATTTCAAAAACTATTTTCTTGCATGATTGTGTTGTCTTATGGCTCATATTAATTTAGTTTTATGTGTACTCAACATTGGCACGTTTGTGTACATAAATTCTGTAGCCCCANCTGGCACGGTTGTGTACATAAATAGCCCTATTTTGGCCCGGGTTTTTCTCCGTTTCTCCTTCTGGTAGAGACGGATTTCTTATACAGGTTCTCTAGGCTTTGTCTAGGGGCGTGTTTATTGTAACAATAAATCGTGAATTTAGTGTGTTTTTTTAACTCTTATGATTTTTAAACACTATACTCAGAATAATCTATAGTTCGATAATAACTTGTACATGTAATTTTTTGCGGTAAATTACAAACATATTGACATTATATATGTATTATAACTCGCTGCTAACTTTTTATCCCTAGGAACTTTTGCTGAAATTTTTGAATCCGCCTCTGCCTTAGGGCCCTTGATCGGAATTGATGGGATGGTCCCTTGCTTGCTTCCGGAGAGTAAATTAGTTTTTTTCCTCTGCGTGGTCATACGCAGTTTGTACTGTTTTTGACAATAAATTTATTTATTTATTTATATTCATCCCAATTCGCCGATTCTACATGAAGTGGGAAAAAGGCTCAGTGAAGGAACAGTGTATTTGTACAAATTTATTTGTAAATAACCAGTTGAGTAAGTTTAATGTAGTTGTATTTCTGGATATGTTGGGGGGGTTTGTGTAGGAGACGCTTGTATAAAGAAATTTGATACATATTTATCTTTATTTAGGTTTACTAGATCTTGGTATGTAGCAATATAAACTTAAAATAAGAAGACAAAGAATTTTTCCACATTCTGCAGAAATAAAAACATAAATTCCCTATTTCCTTTTGAACACACCTATGGAAACCTCTCAATATACGTCTACGGCAGTTGTGTTTTTAATTCATTATAGTCTTAAAATAATTTATTCGAAAATGTACAAGCTCAGCTCCTATGAATATCTTACACAAGCGGGTTTTTTGTGTATTTCTTTCATAAATTTATAAATGTTTTTCTTCTTTTACTAATTCCTTTACATCTAAATTCAATAAATTAATTTTAGAGAAGATACAAATACAAGTTTGTTTCATGAAACTATTTTTTTATCAAAACAATATGTTGAAGTGTTCTTTTTTAATCTTAGTCTAGTCAGTAGTTACAGAAAAATAAATTCATATGAAGAGTTTTCCTAATATATCTCTTACTGTTTCACATGTGTCTTACTAAAACCTGTGCCTAATTTTGAATTTAAAAAATAAGCATTACTAGCCTTATTCCATTATTCTTGTTACCCCAAGTTAATCAATAATGCCATCAAAATTGGTGAACATTTCTCTGCCCTCTGAGAAGACCTTTATTGGATCCTAGTTTCTTACGTCTTTAACTACTTTTCGACGAATTTTAAGCCAGAACATTGATCATATTTGAAAGAGATTTCTGATATTGTAAATGTACATTTAAATATTTTTTATGAATTATTAAATATTGGTTATTACGTTGTCAATAAAAATATTGTTTGATTCATTTTCATTTGTAAATGTACATTTAAATGTAATTTTTTATAAATTATTAAATATTGGTTATTACTTTGTCATTAAAAATATCGTTTGATTCATTTTCAGTTAACGTACATTTGAATAGTAATTACTTGTAAAATTTGGATGTCTGGGCATGTCTAAAGCATCAGCTTTTGGAGAGGAATCAAAATTGAAAAAACAGAACTATATCGTTGTTTATAAAATTTTACTACGTAATTATAAAATCTCTTTGATCACATAAATTTGTGTTATGAGATAACAAAGGACCACATGTGTCTTGTGATGATGACAATTGATTAATACATTTTTTCGTAAAATTTACTTTTTTGTACACTGCGGTAAAAATACTGGATATTCATATTCTCTGCACTCAACAATGAATGTATACGCACTGTAATTGGCCTTCTGACAAGGATTCTCTGCAGAACGAATTCTACAAGGCAATGTCATATATGACACCTTGTGCTATTCTTTGCTTTCTTGCTATAATTTTCCTTTTGCTGATTTGTATATAACCAGGTAAAACATAATATTCTTTACAATAAATGAACAAAAATGACAATAATTCAAACATTCTTCTTAGTCAACATTTACAAAGGAATTTGATTTTTTTCTGAAAATAATTTCCTCAGTACATCATTCCTTTTTTGTAAAAAGTTAATTTCATTTATTTTTCTATGTGAGAAAATATGAATTTATTGATGAAAATACGTCGACAACAGGAACGTAAACAGCAATGAAGTGGCATAAATGTTCCCGAAAACTTATCTCAACTGACAATAAGAAAACTGAGAGCATATTCACTAGTATCACAACCAGTATAAAATATTATGAGGATGACGCAAGTGAAATAAGATATTATGATGATGCAAGTAAAATAAAAATTGACTTTCATATATGAGGACGAAAACGTGAGGGGTCATAAATGACAGTCTTGTCGTTTGATAGTCGAAGTAGTGAATTGTTATTAACTGATAAAATCTCTTCATTTTGTAGAAACGTCAAAGTACCTACGATTGAAACAATTGTTATACAATACAACGCATAGATTTATTGTTGAAAAAGAATCAGAAATGCTATTGATAACGTCACCATTATGGTCCTAGTTCCTTAATCCTCATAGTGGTCTCTTTTACGATCTACCTTCTAATGAGCAAATATCGTGAGTTTCCTTACCTCGCATCAGAGCATGTGGCAAATATCTTGTTATATAACAGCACCAGTGCGTCTGACTCACTGAGTTTCTCCTTGAATTCAAAGAGCTTGCTACCGCGAGCTACTCTCAGCTCACGCACGTGTCCTATAGCGACCTCA
The DNA here is from genome assembly GCA_002313205.1 of Laupala kohalensis. Taxonomy (NCBI): domain Eukaryota; kingdom Metazoa; phylum Arthropoda; class Insecta; order Orthoptera; family Trigonidiidae; genus Laupala; species Laupala kohalensis. Next base: position 1,005,716 of record NNCF01126896.1, read on the forward strand.
ATCTTGGCGCCTACAAGCTATGCATCATTCATACGCGCCTCCATAGGTTTAGCGATGGAAATAGGTCGGCCCACGCGAATCTAATGTAGCAGGAGATGGATGTTGAATAGGACGCTCAAGACGAGCTCTGACATGGTGATGAAGTTGAGATGAAATGAAATCACCAATGAAACACTGGTGAAGTGTATAAATCATTGTCTTATCTCCGAATATTCACATTCTAATCTTACTATATTTTCCACCGTAATGATGGGATATTAAATTTAAACAGATATTTGTTATGATCTACTGTCACTAACTGATCTGTGATATCATGTTTGTCATAAATGTTATTCAAATATACAGTGGTAGGATTATGCTATGTTGTGTCAAAACTATGTAATTTATCGATCTTGTATATTAAAGAAACGTTTTCTGTTGAAACTTCTTATTACGTCTGGTCAATTTTAATCCTTTAAAAAGTATATATTTTAACTTCAATTCAATTATTTGACTGAACTCTTTCTTAATTTCTTTGTAGATACTAACACAGCATATATAGTAATCAATAAGACTTCATACATCAAATGATTCTAAGAAATAGGTTTAATAATATTAGTTTAGTGAAACTAAATAAGTACGAGTAGATCATTAATTATTTTATTTCACTTATATTTCTTTAATACAGCTGCACACTATAAAACTAAATTTTAAGCTCAACGTTCAAAGTACCAACAATCTTTATGAATAATTAAGAAATAAAGGGAGATAATCTATTGAAATTGTCTCACTAAGTGGCAACTACTTTTATTAACTCATTGCGTGAGACTTCATTGAGTAACAAGTATAATCTAAATCAACCAACGAACCTCGTTGACAATCAAGTATACAAATTATTATGTGCTCGAGAGAATAACAGGGCAAAGAAATGTGAAAAGAAAGCTCGCTTGGACTCTTGTGTTTTTATATCCCCTTCGTGTCCTGTTCGTAGTTTCGGCATGCTCACTTGAGGCCTTGTGCACGGGCGCGTTGCCCATTAGAGGCGTAGTGCAAGAGTGCGACTACGTGATGAATGAACGAAGCATCACTGATAAGATAACGCCCTCGTTGCAACCCCTGCTCTCTAATGACTGGTGAGCGCTCGACTCGCGATCTAGCGGCCGTTGTGGGAAACCACGAGGGAACGAGTGAAGCCGTCGGTCGTCTTTTTCTTTTTTGTTATATTCACCCCATAGTGATTGGTACATATTACGGTTAATTATGTCTTGTGGTCATTTGTAAAACACGCGGAAGATTTTTCACACTTTAATTACATTATAAAAAAATTGGTAATTGGTAGCGTTCCTTTTTCTTCTTTTTTTGGTTGGGGCTTTAGGGCTCGTCAACATCGAGGTCATTAGAGCCCAGTGGTAGCGTTCCTTCCTGTAAGTTACGCACGTTTGTATTTTATCTCCAGATTAAATAAATTATTTATGTAAAATATCAACCAATAGTTCTAGCGTGGTTTTCGATTTTTTGATTACATAAACTTCATTATTTGTTGCGTAAATGCAAATAATATCAATTTAAAAAGATATCCCCTTCTCGGATATAATAATCTTAGTTTGTTCGATTAACTATATAACAACAAATACTTATTTGTAACTATGGTGGGTGAAGGAAACTTTAAATAAAGAGTATCAAGCTAAAGAAGCGGGGCAAAAACTTCTTTTCATTTAAACAGATAATCTAATTTTTGCATTTTAGGATCATTGCTTGTCGAGAAAGAGTCTTCTGGAGAAAAAAATTGTCCCTCCCCCCCCGTTCATTTAATACATCCTGAAAACAAACGTAAGCGAGAAAATAATATGCAATTACAAAAAAATGACTATTCTACTTTACTGTTTTACTCCAAGGATTTTTTAAATCAGGTCTTCAATAAATAAGTGTTTGTCAAAGACTTTGTTTATATTTATTTGATAAGTTTTATATTCAAATTTTAGGTCATGTCTCAGCATCTATAACATGATTATAATATAAATAGCTTTATTGTGAGCCTAGTAGGCAACATTAGAGTCCGGGCAAATTATTTATTTATTTTGTCTTTTTGGCAAGGTTTAGACCATGAGGTCTGCTCTCCCATCTAACCGTTGGACCTGGGGGAGAGGGAAGGAGAGATGTTGGATTCCCGCGATAGATGAGATTCTTATCGGACCGTAATTTTTTCTGTTACTTATTAAAATAACTGAGTTTTATTTTTCACTACATAATATTTATATAAGAATATATAAATTTTTTTAAATCTTGTGATTTATTTTTAAATAAGTGACACTTAATGAAAGTAAAATTTGTCGTAATATTATTTGTAATTATAAATATCAATATTATTTGTAATCGAACTTACTCTTTTTCACAGTTATTTATAATTTCGTTATCTTATTATGGCGAATTATAGTAACATTTCGTTGCTCATACTATTAACATTACTTTTTAAAATTTTTCTGAAATTTCTTGAAGCACAATATGCGATACTTGTTAAATTACTTTGTTTTCTTTGAATGTATCAGAATTATTACAATCTTGACATTAAAATTTGGTGGTATTACCAGTTACTTTTATAGTTTTAATTCAGAAATAGTATACATTATTTATGTAGTATATCACAAGTAAATAGTGGTAAAGTTAATAAATTTCATTATTTCAATTGAATGGTATAAAATAAATAAAGTTAATTATTAAATTGACCTTTTTTTGTAGACTATTTTTTCTAGTATCACAACGTTTCAGCAGTAACAACCTTGATCGGAATTAATGGGATGATCCCTTGCTTGCTTCCGGAGAGTAAATTAGTTTGTTGTCCTCCACGTGGTCATATGCAGTGTACTGCTTTTTTGACAATAAATTTAAATATATTTTCTTTAAATTTAATGTAGGATGGCGCAAAAATTCTTGAAACATAGCAAACATAGCTTACTGAGATCACATTAGACGTCGATTTTCCAAAAATCATATAGATGCCCAAGATAACACAAAATTGGGTAAGCCTCAACAACACTGTTTTTAAAAATTGAGTATGGTAACTATTTATTAAAAATCCTGTATTGTCGTCGCTGTAATCAGTGACATAGAATAATCTGAATTATGAAAATATATAGTATTTATAGTTATGAATTGTAAAACTATTCCTATATTCATGTTTTTCACTTCTTTTTATTTTTTAGATATTGAATATATGATGGTAATATTTTCTCTAATAATATTGTATCTAAATTTATGTAAAAATGTAATTAAAAAAGTCATTAATGAAGAAATACTGTCACCATTTACCAGTGACGTTTCTCTTATTTTTCGTTGGCAAATTTTCCCTTGTAATTGTTCGTTCCTAACTTATGATACCCCTGCTGCTCATGATCATTATTGTCTGCACGACAAAATAAAATTAAAGATGTATTTTTGGAACAATTGCCGCCCTGACAACACGTTTCCATCTGATAGGAATAACAAGAAAGTCACGTGCACAATAAACTGCCAATGAAAAGACAACTCCTTTTTACGATCTCATAAGAAACGCAATAAAAGAAATAAATTGAATGGCTATGATGAGTCTCGTGAGACGAAAGTAAGAAACGTTGAGTCCATTTTCTTGAAGGCAGATCGAAAGTAACAATAAAATGTTAATGACATTACTTGTTTCCTTTTTACACCTCACTCGTAATTGCTCACTGACGGAAATACAAAACGAAAAGATCACTTGGATTCGTGGAAAATAATAAAACTATTATATGTTTTGCCATTCTATCAATATTAGAATCAATTTGATTTCTTTAAATATTCGATTTTGCATCCAAATGTTGGTGTTATTATTTCTACTTTGTGAAAAAAGTATATATTTGCAACATAATTGTATATTTTCTAAACATAATTCCAGTATCTTAATTTTACTTCATTCAGTGTTAATTATCATCTATTAAGTAAATCAATAAATACCGATTCTGCAATTACACATTTGATTGCTAAGAACTAACAAAAAAAATTAACTATAATATACTAATTTGTCTTGAGTATTAGTGGACAAAATAACAGTTCTTAACGACCACGTTTCGGGTGTATATGTACCACAGTTCAGGTTTTATCTAATATATCAGCTCTGATGATGGATACTCGTATATCCGAAACGTTAGCTAAATTGTTCTATACTAGAGAGTTACTTTTACAGAGGTCTATTTTTTTATTTTACAGAGGTCAAGAACTATTATCCATTTATTCCACTCATGAGGTGAAATACGTTACTAATGTTTCACCAAGACAACCAGTTTTCAATTATTTGATTTCTAAATAGACTGAAATAAATCCGGAATGTTTGTTAGTTAAGAGATCTTGTCTTTTTTACCATTTCATATGAAAAATTAATCTTTCAATGTGTGGTCGAGAGATGTGACCTACTAAAGTATATATCTTTATTCGATCTCCAATATTTTAAATTCCAATAGATTTGATTGTTGAACTATTTCTTTCTTACATAAATGTGTCTTCAACTAAAACTAATTAAATCAACGAAAGAGTAAGAGTGTTGTGAAGAAAAAATAATAATAAAACAATTTATTTTTCATTTATTTAATCACTGTATTCAAATGGGAATTTGGCCCAAAACACTAAAGCAAGCAGTTGTTGTCCCAATATACAAAAAAGGGTCGAAAGCTGACTGTAATAACTATAGACCTATTTCTTTACTATCTAATATAGCTAAAATTTTTGAGAAATTGATACACAAGAGAATTTACGATTTTATAATACAGAATAAACTCATATCTAGCAAACAATATGGTTTCTTAAAAGACCTTAGCACAAATGATGCCCTAGCTGAAGTAACTAATAAGGTATATAACAAATTAAACAGTAATAATTCCGTAATAGGGGTTTTTATTGACCTGAAGAAGGCTTTTGATACGGTGAATCATGGGATCTTACTTAATAAGATGTATAGTTTTGGTATAAGAGGAAAACCCCTTGATTTGTTGAAAAGTTACTTGTCTGATAGAGAGCAATATGTTAAGATAGATGAAACTCTCAGTGATGCCATGAAANAAATATTATTCCTTGTAATATTAAATAAATTTCTTTTTTTCTTTTTTTTTCTTCATATATTACTGTGAACAGAACTGAACTGTCCATACCTATACTCTTAACAACATTGCTGTTAACTTCAGATGTTTAAATTTATTTCCATCTATGGAAGTTTCCAGGATTGAGTTTCACGCGTTTTAATCTAAATCTTACTTATTTAATGTAGTCAAAGTTCCAATTTTATAACACTTACCTTATTTTACCTTGATTAATAACTATTATCAATTTGTTGAGATTATATACGTTGATGAATTATTTCAAAATATCAGCAATTAAGATTTCTCGCAATTTAGTTCCTCGCAGTCGCTGTCATAACCAGCTGTGTACCGCAAGCGTAGCCCTTAGGACCTTTTTCTCCCAACACCTAGCCTTCCCTAACTAATTTGTGACCATTAACAAACCTGTCACCATCAGTGTGCAATCACCGTTCTTAAGCCGCAACTACCACCCCTTCATTTTTCATCTTCTGCACTCCCTTTTGTCCGCTATCGTGACTCACAGCTTTTTTTTCTCAACTGGCTTTTTCAACTTAGGTCAGTATCACCACTTTCATAGTAATTTATTTCCAGGTGTGGTATACTTAGAGGTAAATTTTTTTTTTTTTTCGTCTGCTTTGTCACAGTCACAATGTATTTACGTCAAGGAATATTACATTTAAATAGGACATTTCTAAAAGACCATCGATTTACATCTTTTCTTAAAAACTAAAAGAGTTATTTTGTTTCACCCAATGGTGGTACAAAAATTTCAAAACAGTATTAATACGAAAACACTCATACTCTAAACATATCACAGTCTCTATCCTCATCAGGTATCTTGGCAGATTGTGATTAAATGATTTAAAGAGCAACTACGGTGATTTTTGGAAGTAAATCTTATTTTACTAGCTCCGGAGCGAATCCTTATTTATTTGAAAACACTCAGTATTATTTTTACTCCTACTATTCCAAAGTTTAAGTCTCTAAATCCATACAGGATTCAGAATCATTTTATTTCGAGTGAGTAGAGTTTAGATTTACGAAGAGCCAATCTAAGTCCTTACATAACCGTCAACTTACTTTTTGAAACGTTCTATCCACTTCAGTTTTACGTCTGGTATTAAATATACTAGATATATGGCTGTAATTATAGGAAGAGTTAAATTACGACTTAAAATCAAAAATATTTTTATCACATTCTGATGATACTTATGAACGTGCGTTGTGAATATGAATGGCATCGTATGTTTTGCTGAAATCCTAAATCGTCTGTCATTTGTATCAGCTGCGTCATCCTACCGGAAGCCCTCCACACACATACATACCTCACAACATCTGTTGTAGAGACCTCCCTCAGCTCCAGATGTCTCCCAGCTTCTACTACTTCCACGTCTCCTGCCAAGTCACCGTCGGAGGGTGAGCAGTTCATTAACGCGACCGCAGAGTGACAGTCTGAAAGGGGAAACGCGGAGAAAGAGAGGCAGAGGGGGAAGGTAGCGGTTTTATTAGCGTCCAGCCGCACTGCGGTCGCCGACCACCCCGTCTGCGGTAACCCTCCATGGGCACGAGCGACGAGGCACAGTGCAAGCGTGAGTGGGCGGATAGGTGGGTGGTTGGCACTCTCTCTCTCTCTCTCTCTCTCTCTCGTACTTGGTCGCGACGTGCAGTTAACCTGTACGGATTCGGCCACTTGTCACATGTCAACCGGGTGGCTGCTCTACGAGACGTCATTCCTGCTCTCCCTGTAAGCGTCACTACTAGTCATTCTCACTTTCGGTTGTCTTCGCATTTCTCCATTCCTGTAGTTGCTTTGCTGTGCACGTTTCGTTGTGCGCCATCGTTGCCTTCCTCGACGTGGTCGCGCCTTATCGCAGCCTGTTTTCGTTTTCTTTAGCTCTCGTCTTCGTGTTCTTGTCAACATTAACATCGTCTAAACATCCGGCGCAATACTCCACATCCACCTCTATTGCTTAGTGAGACGCAGACTGTGACTTTAATCCTATCAATTTTGATTTCAGTTTGTAGAGTAACTATAACACGAATAAGAAGTATCACCTTCTATATTTGACAACTAGATTTCGTCCCGATTGAAGTTCCTAGGATAAGTTTTAAAACAGAAAATAACACTCAATAATCAACTTTAATACACTCGTATTATACGTTCTATGTATGTAAGTTTAGTTTTAAAAAAATAAAGTAATTCGGTAGTGAAATAATTCAGGAATGCAACTCCAAGTTCAAAGTCTTCAAACAGCTATAACACTTTTCTAGATATACACGCATAATTTGATGGAGTTAAAATACAAACGTATTATTACGTCAAGTCAAAACTAAAAGTAAAATCTGGAAACCCTTAATCATTTAGATTCTTAGGTTTTATTAGAAATATTTTGAATGACTTGTGTGAACTTTTTTTCTCTACGAATATTTTTCTATATTTGGTGCAGAAAAAGTACAAATAAAATTTTCAGCTAAATTTAAAACTAAATTGATATTTTCTATGTACACTATCTCACTTTCTCTGTCTGATCAATATATATCACATAAGTTGCACCGCGCCTTTATAGACAGTCAAAAAACACAGATATACATTTAATCATTATGTCTTTTCTTTATTTCATCCATTATGTTAACAGTGTAGGTTGACATTGACAACGTTTCGAGGTTCAAAAATTTCGGTCCCCTATTCAGGTCTGTCTAGTTGCTGTCATCACTACAGTACAAAACAAAACATAGTAAAACGTATGTATTAAATTATGAAGAAAATAAATGTAATAACTTTCTAGATGTTAAGATCATTAATGCCTTTGGTAGAATTGTAACAGACTGGTTTAGAAAACCAAGTAGTGTAGATAAACTTATAATTATAGATCTAATCACAGCATATCACATAAGTGTTGTTATAGGGTTACTGAATAGGGTTAATATAATATCACATCCAAAATTTCTGAGTAAAAATATTGACATTGTCTACGGTATCGTGATGACTATCCTGAAAAAGTTTATAACAAAATCATTTGGAATTACTATAATAGGAAAAGACTAACAGGGATGATAAACTTCTAGAGCGAAAAAAATATGTTGTGTTACCATAATTTCCTGGAATTAATTAAGATATTATTAAGATCTTTGGTAGTGTTTTTGTAAATGTTAGTAATAAGTCATTTAATAATGTGATGTTTGCTGAGAGTAACAAAAATCATGTGAATCTTGATGATACTGTGGGAATTGTGAATAAGAGTAAATGTAATGATTGTGAAATGGTTTATATTGGGCAAAGTAAAAGGAAATGAAACATTAGGATAAAGGAACATGAAAGGAATATGAGGAATGAATGTGATATGAGAAAGAGTGATATCATAAAACATTGTGTAATTTTGAATCATTGTATGGATTTTCATAATACAAAGGTCATTGATCGAGAAGAAAACTTCCTACCAAGATATGTATCTAAAGCAGTAAATATTAAAATTAATGCTAATATGAATAATCAAATAGAGAGTAATTTGTTCACAACGTGTTTTGATGGAGTGTTGCAGTTGTTAAAAAATAATAAAAGAAAGAAATGAATTTATGTGGTTGCCACACTTGGTGTTACGTACATCACTTTAAGTTGGTATTAGAATTGGTGTATAATGTTGTCGATGCAGTGTATTTTGTAACGGTATGATCATATCATGTACTGTGTAATACCTAAGTTTTGTAGAAAATGTTTTCATGTAATATGTATGACGTGTGAATTGATATTCACTAAACTTGAAGTTAAGAAAATTTGAGGTATGGATTTTATATTTACTGTAATTTTTCACTTTATTTGTACGAAGGAACTGTGTGATAGTATAAGTTTTACTATATTTTTGTACTGTAGTGATGACAGTAACAAGACAGACCTGAATAGGGGGCCGTAATTTTTGAGCCGTTGTCAATGTCAAATCACGACCATAAAATCACAACCTCCCAAATCTTTGATTAGCATTTGCACACCAGTCGCGCGTTTCCCCAATTAACCACAACCCTTTACCACATATGCATAGCCAGTGACCGATCCAGAGCAATACGACACCGGAGTCACCACAGGTAAAAGCACCTCAGTAACCACAAAGTCTGTCCTGAAATTCCCCTCTGCATTTCCATTCTGCTGCATCCCTTTGTCTATGGCACATGGTCTCAAGGGTACTTGAAACGTTGCAAGAATAAAAAAAGATATGTCTGTTGGTGGTATGTGGTTAATTCAGTGATTGACAATGTTGCCTTGCTAATAAATATGTTTTAAAATATGTACAATTTAACTGTTTTTCGAAACAAATTGTGAAAGTTGTCTCGGGTTAGTTAATTCTCAATTTCTTTATTAAACTTTATTTTGACATTCTAAAAGAATTAAAGATGCATGTTATGATGGATCATTTTAATTTAAAAATATAATAAAATATTATTAATTGGCTTGATATTAGTAATTAAACGATTATACATAGAAAATACAGATACGAGAAAGCTTTTTTTCTTAAGTATTGTGGGCTTCATTCGTTACAAATTTCATTTTATTTCATACCTCACGATTTGTCTCCAAATATTCTCATTCAAAAATTTCTTGTTGAACATCTGGTGCTGTCTTTTTATTACAGAATAAATTTGTGAAATCTTTATAAATATGTTCTTTACATTATCAGCATTAGTTGTGACAACAAAATGTGATGGAATATTTTTCCATGTATGCTACGTTGTGGGACAGAGTCCTTTACGTAAATAAGTAATATTTTTAGTGAGTATTTGAGTATGTATGACACAATATTCATTTTCTCATACGCGTAGTGTGTTTATGAAAATTATTGTTTTTGAAAAATTTTGATGACTAGATTTTAATGAAAATGCCTGTTCCCTGGTACAGAGAAAAAGTGGTTTCTCAGGTTACTGCCTGGTATACGCAATTTTGACTAAAAGAATGAATTACTTTAATAAATATTTCAAATTTAGAGTAAGTATTGTTGTTGTCAATGTACAAGTTCTGGAATTATTAGTTCTACCCAAAAGAGTAAATTCATAAGAGAAATCGGGTAGATTACGAAAAAAATATCAAAAAAGCTTCATTTTTATAAGATTTGGAGATAAAGTAATTAGTATGTATTGCACCTATCTAAGTGGTATTTGACTTCAGCGTTGTGTATATTAGTAGTAAAACCATTTTTTCTTCGCTGAACTACCAAATGAGAGAAGAGTCGTGAAAAACATTTATCAATGTTAATGCACGAAGTATAAGGAGGATACATCACGGTAAACTGAGAGAGCAGCTATGATAACGGCTGCTTTGATATCTCAAAAACTATAACTGTTCACAAATGAATGGCGTCTGTTTACGATAATAGTTCAATTCTATATTTTTGTAGGTATACGGTAATCACACAATTTACTAATAATAATTAGAAAAGACACGAAGATTGTGCGATGGTTCTGCTCAAGTTTCACAACGCTCGTATTCTTTTCCAAAATAAAAGGTCATTCAATTGAGTTAGCTGTGTGTTTTTCTCAAAAGAGTCATATTCAAAGGACAAAACTTAACGAAGTATTAAATTTAAACGGTATTTTATAATAGCTAATAGTTAACTTGATGCCACGTGCGTTATTCGTATACTAATCATCACATATGAATTTTTTAAATCCAAATGTACAGTAATTTCAATATTTTCGAACATTAGGAAGACATTAATTTTTAGAGGATATGTCTTAACGTGTGGGATGAGAGTCCTCTATTTATGGTCGGGCTTACTAATTGGTGTATCAAGAATAAATATTTTCTCAGGAAATAGTTTGATATTTTTAGTGATAGGATAATTGTTCGTAGTAGTAGTACAGTGTCATACGATGCAACTTTGAATCTGGAATCTTCCATTATGTCCATTGGTTGATTCGTCATTGGCCACCGCCCTCGTCGTCACCTCGGCTTTCGACTGATAAGGGTCTAGTGACTATTTCGCCAACAGAACTACCGAGAAACTAGAAGTAGGGAATTCTCTCTGAGGTCATTATGTCGTATTACGACAACCCGAAGTCTGGTCGATTCGGAAAGTTCTTCGAATTCTCGTTCACACTTTATCAACAGAACCACTACGGCATCAGTACCTTTCATAGTTTGAAGAAGGGGTCGTTTGTAATTATAAAACCGTGACTATTGTGGCAGAACGAAACTTGGTGGTTACAAAATATACTGAATTTAAATTTTGAGCGCCTCGACTATTTTATCTCAGGGTTCCACAATAATTTCTGGGTTCGATTTTTTTTAATGAAGGAAAGGACCATGCAATGGTTCCACTTAAGGAAAACGCTACTGACAAATAAATCCATTTAATTTAATTACCTTTTCAATTACAACAAAACCCCTCATGTTGTTGTCCCCCAAAAGAAACAAACACAAATGGTGGACAAATAAGAACATAAACACTACCACCTAAACGACATCTTTCCCTCCAAAAAAAACAAAAATACACTGGCTTTAACCATAATATTATCTGATCAACAATTAAATCTCCCTCTCTCTCAAACAATAGCAATACACTGAATTTAGTAATGATATTATCTTATCAACAATTAAATCTCCCTCTCTCTCAACAATAGCAATCCACTGTGATTAACCATGGCATAATTTTATCAACAATTAAATCTCCCTCTCTCTTAAACAATAGCAATACACTGAATTTAACAAGAATATTATCATATCAACAACTAAATCTCCCTCTCTCTCAACAATAGCAATCCACTGAGTTTAACCATGGCATAATTTTATCAACAATTAAATCTGTCTTGGCACTGATTTAGTCCATAGTTCATGTCCCTTTTTTATAATTTATGCCAGTTGGTTCATTACGCGCAAGCGCAATACGACATCGGTTTAAACATCACCAACCGTCGTAAAATACCTCTGATTATGACCAACCAGGCAGACCGTAGAGTGGTGTCCTCACAATGGTCAGCTAGGCTCCAATCTCGGCGATCGCTGACGGTGTCAATCAACGACGACTACCGGAAGTTGCTCCACTCCTTCTCTGCGAACTCGGCCCCTCCGATCGCAGTTTCAGCATAGCCTCGTTCGTCCGAATGACCACCCGAAAATATTTCGTCCGCGGCTCGAATCGAAATCAACTCATTAAATTGTCCCGATGATCAAAAAATCACCGAACGCTCGACTCGAGCTAAAAACATCTGAGCTGAGCGAAAAATCTATCTCAGCAATGTAAGCGATGTGAGCTGACTGCGAAAATCTAAGCAATGTCTGCGATGTAAGCTGAGCAATGTCAGCCGCGTCGAAGCTACCAGCTACGAGCGTGAACGATGTTACTGATGTGAGCTGCGCGAAAAAAATCTGTGAGCGTATGAGCTGCGCGAAATGACTGATCTGAGCGCGTCTTCAAAAATGTGAGATGTGAGAGCGAAATTTCGTTTTCCATTCCTTAAATGTTCTTACTCCCCACCTCTACCTATTTTTCCATTTCCAGATGTTCCAAATTTTGAATTCCACGTGACCGAAACTTCCAATGCCAAAACGATTCCCCCTTCTTACGCCTAGATTCTGATTGGGAAATTTTAAAGGACTTCAAATAATTTCTAATGTTTTCTTGCAACGATGTTTTACTCCCAACGATTTTACGGACAAGTTGGTTCTTGTTTCAAGCCTCGCACATCTGGGGTTATTGCGGTCGGGTTGGGTCGCTTTCCCCACCCCCTCGCTAACTTGCTATTTCTAAAAAGTTGTAAATTTNACTGACGGTCTGCGCCATACCAGATGTAGGGGGCTGCCTTCGTCATCTTTCAACGGCCGACCTTTTAAATTTCTATTGAGTCGGAAGACTTTACTTCCTCTCTTTTAAATTTCATTATTCCCGAACGAGGATGATTTTATTAACAATTAATTACTGAATTATTCAAATCTCACACTATGTTGCCCGAACGTTGTTCACCGTTATGATATCAAACGCCTAAAAGTTCTCCGAACAATGTTCTGTGTTCGGTCAACGAGGTAGCATCGGTTGGTTGCCTGTTTGTAACTACGCTATGTTGTTATATAGATAAAAAATCTTTTATTGAACAATTCGTCAAAAAAAGTCATTTGTTTTTATTCATTTCCACGAAACATATTATGGGATTCAAATGATTTAAACTATCGAAATTTAAAAAAAGTTAAATGTTTATTTTGATGAGATCGTTTCAGAAATATAAATTAATGAAGATAAGATTAAACAAAATTGGCAATATTTCAGCCCGATATAGGAGAGAGAAGTTATTTTCTACGAAACTTGGAATGAAAACTGACAAGAATAAACAATATATGTTAAGTTTTCCATAAGAGGTAAGCGCCGTAGATCAAGATTGGCATATTCTTAAGATTAAAATACGATAAATTGAAAAAAAAATCATTCGTTATTCTTCGTAGAAAAAAATAAAAATAATAAAAAGTTATTCTTTTATTCGAGCAATACTGATTGACAAATAACAAGTTATTTTTTATTTGACCCATCAACAAATTAACATTTATATTTTCATTCTAAAAAATTAAAAGATTATTTAAATTACTTTTTTTTCATGGTAGAATAAATGACAAATACGGTTATGCCCTTTTTTTGCCGTAACGAACAACTAAGTCGCTTGTGAATTGTGGTTGTACTGTTCATAATAAAAATTTAGTTATTATCTTATATATTCATATACAAAATAAATAATTATATTGTGCAGTGAATGTTGATATTCTTAAGGTTAAATGAGGATTTGTCTTAAAATAAAGTATCACGGCAAATTGTTTATTGAATATTTTATGACATAATTTTTTTATGAATATGCGCTTTAATTCTAATATAATGCAGTTTCTTCAGATTTTCACTAACAAATACTGAATGAAAAATTATGAACAATTAATAATAAAATTTGAACAACTGGAGTCAACATCTTAACATCATTTATCATTGCACATGAAAGCAGGAATTTACAGAAGTTGTTGAAGTGATATAAAATGTTTACAAACAATTCGGAATGTATTAATGTACGTTCCACTTTTTAACGATCAAACACTTATAAAGAACACCGTTTTAGAGTTATCTTCAGTATTTTACTAACATATAATACTCACAAAGCACATGAGCATGTAGCAAGTATTATCACAATATATCTATGAACCACTGTTCACGTAAAAATATACATGTTGCCAGCGAGAGAAAAGGCGAACCACACTTTCTACGTCAATGCAACTCTGCGGCAAGCAATGGCAATGTCAGAACAAGCCCCATGTACAGTTACACACTTCCTTTTTACATGTCACTATCAGAACTCAAAGGATTACAACTGTAACCAATCTGAGATACATTATTATACAACACTGTAATGTTAAACATTAAATCAAGATGCTATGCTTTGACCAGTTATTTCTTCATGTAAAGTCGGTTATTGTATCTCTGGGTTCCATTTGATGTCATCAGCTTCGCTCGGCACAATGCGTTTGGTAACACTCCTTCAGATCCTTTGTAAGAAACACTCTGCTGATTTCC
>NNCF01126896.1:1022291-1073887 GCA_002313205.1 Laupala kohalensis
TTATTATTATTATTATTATTATTATTATTATTATTATAGCCTTTTGTGTTATCAATTGTAACAAGAATAAAAATATCAAAATAATGGAATATCTCGTATTTTTTTCTTTATTGCCAAGAATCCTGCTCTTCCACCTGACCGTGATGGGAGTGAAAAATTGAGATGGTCAGGTGGTGGGATACTTGGTTTCAAATGATTAATTATCTCGAGTGTGTGAGGAAAACATATCCCATCGAGCAGAGTTTTAACCCGCGTTCTGGAGTTCAGAGGTATAGTCGGAGATACGACGCTGCCACTAGACCACTGATGTCAGTAATGTTACTTTCTCATATACGTACTATATAAAAACGTTCACGATTAAAAAATCGAAAGTGAAATTTAGAAGGAAATATCTGATTTGGCGATCCCTGATTCTGAAAAAGTATTTTTTGGCATAACGTCCGTCCGTCCATCCGTCTATCCGTCTGTACGCAGCGATTCTGCGTAAATGAATGAATGAATTTAATTCGCATTTCGTATTTAAGGTAGAATTTACTTGTTCTCGATGCTCTAGCTTTATTTTTTTTTACTTGAAAGCAAAGGGTGAAAACATGAAGGTAAAAGTACTCTTTTGTATGCTTCTCAAAAACGACTTCAACGATTTTCTGCACGTAAAGTATAATTAGTATGCATTGTATAAAAGTATAATTTGTATGCATTGCATCCGCATTAGCGGTATTACGCTGGTAAGTTTGGTATAGACGCAGTAAAATAATTTTTCTCTGCTACACTTACACATTATTTTACTGTTTCAGGAAGTTTGAATTCTATGTAACAGTGAAAATGGGCCAAGCAGACGTAGAATACACTTTTGGTAAACTGAAATGAAAGGGTAAAATATTTAGAAGGACGACAATCGCATTGCAGATAAGAAAATTCATCAATTTCTCTCTACAACTAAATTACATTTACATGATTTTACGATATTTCTAAGACTGATATGTCCCTAAATGTTTTGAAATAATATTCTGAATATTTATTTTACTTTCAAATAAAACACAGTAATAATTTCATCTAGCGACTTTGAGCATGACCTGTAGACGACATAAATATAGAGGACCACACCTGAAATCACTTTTTCACAACGGAATTTTTTCTTACTCTATACTGCAGACGGAAAAACGTATATGAAAGTATGTGCGATGGTTTTGCACCTCAAGTACAAAAATGTAATAATAAAAAAACAAAACCACTGATGTCCGTAATGTTCATATGTTGAATGAAACGTGACCATCGCTAAAACAGGTGATATTGTTTGTTTGATTTACTTCCTGTTATTTCGAAACGCTCCTTCTATCTATCTCGTCAAGGAATTCTGTAAGTGTTAAAATATATTGTTTACAATAATACTATTTTTAACGATTGAAACTGCTATGAGGCATTTAATTTTAAGTATCATTAAAAATAAACAAAAGATTCATACATTCAAGACATAAAAACACGTAACCAAGTTAATTCTTCAAACGATAAGTAATAATGTAAAATAACATCCTCACGCATGAAATAATCTGCACAAATATTAAATATGACACACAGCAAGTTAACAAGAAATCCGGCAAAAGGAGTAGTGTACACATCTGATAAGCTTACACACCGGATAAGAGGTTGCAACTCGTGCATAGAGGACGGGTGTGAGCGGAAGGCTATCGATATCAAGAAAAAAAGATGCAGATATTCCTTTGTTCTCATTAAAAAGTAACATATTAAAATACCTACTTTCCTTGGATTCACACCATTGACAAACTAAAACTACGCACCATAAACATATATTTGTGTGTTTATATTACGAGTGTAAGTAATAAGTCAAAGAAAAAAACAATAATTAAAAATGCATATGATAATGTAATGAACTATAACTAACATTTTCGTCGGACTCAAAGTCAATAATTTAACAAAATACTGAAATTATTTTACTGCGGTTATACCAAACTTTCAAATGAAATATAGTAAATGCGAATGTATTTAATATTAATTGTACTATACGTATAGAAAATTAAGGCAAAATTGTTGGAGCCGTTTTTGAGAAACATTCAAAGAGTACTTTGATCTTTATGTGAAGTACCCTTTCTCGTAAAGCAAAAACAAAATCAGAGCACGTGCTGCAACAACAAGTAAAATCTATCGAAAAAAAAACGAAATGTAAACTAAATTGATTCATCCGTTTATTTAGAATCGTTGTGAACAGACAGACAGACAGACGGACGGACGTTATTTTTTCGGAGCCAGGGGTCTCCAAAACGGATATTTCCGCAAAATATCGTTTTCGAATTTTTTAACGAACACAATATATATACTACGTTTATGAGAAAGTAAAATTAGAATGTTTAATTTTAAATTTTTTTAATTGACCATACAAAAGCATAATTTGTACCTAGAATATAAATTCGTTTCCCCTCTTTGACAATTTTGAAGTAATTTTTTTCGTCACTAAAAGGATTTGCAAAATCTTGCTCTTAACAAATGCGTGAATTTTACGACTGTTTTGACATTTTATTCATTGTAGAATGCGAATATATAATTTTTAGAATATTAGTTCTCTTTCTTTCAAAAAATGCAAATTTAGAAAATGTTGGAAAAGAAACAGAATTAAAATTACTTTGTAGGTGGTAAAATGATGAAAAATAAACATAATTTCCAACTCACCTTTTCAATTTTTTTCATTTCTCGATAAAGCTGGTTCCATGGTTATTTCAGTTTATAAATGAAAAATAGAAAGTTTGGTTCAAGTTACTTCCCTAACCAAAAATTAGTAACAGTCGTTAAAAACGTGAACAAAACATTTTTCTATACTTAATATATATTGAATATGTATGATATATATGAAAGCGTATTAAAATTTTGCAAGACACTATCGTTTGAACCCATTCCCTTACCAAATCTCTTGAAATGACGTAACACTCCGACTCATCCTTTACATATTTGAACAACAAGAAAAACTTGAAAATGAACTGGAGAAGAAATTCACACATAGGCTTAAAAAATTCACTTTTCAGTGATTTCCTCAAATTTTGTTAAACATTAAATATCGTACAAAGTGCGAGCGCCAAAAGTGAACCATGCTCACAGGGGGGCACTTTTTTCTATTCTCCTATGAGTTCACCTACCATTTTGTTACTCTAACATATTTGCATTCTATCGGTATTTTGAGAAATGATATGTCTAGGAGGTGTGGTGTGTAAACTACCGATCGTTTTGAGGTGTCATGTTGTCTGTTGTAAATTCTTTATTGTTTGTAGTATTACGCCCAAATATGCATTATCGAATGCTCCTTTTTATACANATATGCATTATTGAATGCTCCTTTTTATACATATTATATTCTCTTTCGTGTTTTCACATCATCGGACAGTCGAAGAACAGCATCTTCCGTGCCCGTCTCTTTCTTTGTATATCATGTCTATTATCCAACTTTCCTTATCGTTCCAAATAATCTATTAGCCTTTTTGTGATTTATTTATCAAATATCTTCCCCTGGGAAGGCATTAGAGGTATTGGTCCATACGACTCTGGTTTGTTTGGGTCTCTTGTTATGTCTTTCATTCATGATATTACTCTCAGAATTTCCATACACCTGGAAGATATCACTTTTGTACAAACATATTATTACTTCTTCCAGCAATCCCCATAAAATTCTATAGTAATCTTAACGATGCTTAGGTTATCCCATCTTTGCTGGGTACTTCTTTTCTCTTAGTTCCTTCACCAATTTCCTCAATTTAGTCAGGTTCGTCCTGTTTTCTCTTCCTTCATCATCTCTTCCATAGCTAACTTCTTTACTGTCCTCTTCTACGTTATCTCCAAGTAAGGTTCTCAGTATTCTTCCCTTGCCCATATTTCTACTTCATGCCTCCATCCTTCTCACCATATTCGCTGCTTATTTGAATCGGAGTTTCCAACTTGCTTTTCATTTTTAAAATTTCTCAACTCTTATTCTTCACCTCCTTCACATCTATCTTGAAATCTATCTGCTTATCTATGTATCTTGTGAAAACATCTTTCTCATCTATCCTCTTCTGTTTCCTCTTCGATAATTCTTATCGCAACTTATTACTCTTTTCCTGAAGAACCCCGTGCATCATATCAGTCCGCTTCCCCTCGTTTGTTCGACCCCGCACTATCCTCATTCCATAACTAAATTCAGTTGAATTTCAAGTATATATTCCTCCATATTCTTTCTCTCTACGATATTGGTCACCTCATCTCTATTTCTTTTTTCCTCTTATTTAACCAAATAAATCTTATTATTCTCCGCTCATCTAACTTACCATGTTCGATATTTCGGTTTTTCTCTTTTTCCATCACCCTAACTGTATCCCTGCACGTTCTCTACTTACTTCATTCACAAACTTTCACCCTCCTTCTATCTAAAAATCTCCCTCCTTTTTGTTATTTTCAGTCAATTACAGATTTATCAGGTGACTAAGTTTTTTGTCCATTTATATTTGTTAGCAGCAAAACATTGTCCAGTATTTGTTTCTCTAGTGCCCGTCTTCGTTTATTCGTCACCCTGTCACACATTCATTGTCGATACATATCGTACAAATCACCTCGTCCTCCTCATTTCTTTCGCGATTTTCTCCATTCTGTTCATGCATTCCTTTATATCCGTAAAATATTGGCAATAAATATTCTCCAGAGCAAAATTATATTACACTATAATGAAGATGTATTTATCAAGAACCGGTACTCTCACTTCTGTATGGTTTAGAATCACTACCGCTTACGGACTCTCCTTGCACACTACCCTACTCATTATCGATATGTATACCTAACTTTATAATTGCAATCGTTACAAATTAAACATAGTGGTGCATAATATACTTATTAACAATTGTCGGGGAAGATTTTTTATTGCTTCACAAGTCTCGATGCGGAGATTGCTTCGCAATAAGATTCTTCCTTTCCAAAATAAATACTCAAAGGTTAAACAGGACAATGTTAAGCAGGATCAATGTGAACAAATAATTGAATCGTAAGCAAACAATAAATTACTCCAGGGTGACAACAACAGGCAAATGAAAGTTTTATGAATTTGTGCCTTTTTTCTCGTTCGACTCACGACGTTGGGTAAGCTGGTTGTCGAGGTTAATGGATTTCTCTTCCTCGTCACAAGATTGCAGCGCTGGTGATAAATCCTGATGTAGCTAGATGGTAGCGTTAAAATACGGTATCTCGGCACGTGATGGCGCTGCTGGTTGAGCCTCTGCGTGGTATCGTAAGATGGCACCTCGTGTCCTCGGATGATGGAATTAGTTCCACCGCTGATCGTAAGATGGCGCTTCGTTGCCTTTTGGAGGTAGAATTAATTCTGCTGCAGACCATAAGAGAGAACCTCGTGACTTTTGAAGATAGAATTAATTCTGTCACAGATCGGACGATGTCGCAGAGCTAGGTTCTTGGTTGAGGTTATTATCGGACCCGATGTTCACTCACGAAGAGATGTTTTCAGCGTCGTACTCATTTACCGTCGTAGCCTTTGCTATAAACTAAAATTTAATAGCTGACGACGTTAGCGACGTAACACTGGGTCGAGGTTCGTCTATTGAACCTTTTCTCGAAGCTTCTTAACAAACTGACCCGTGTTCTCGAAGTTTCCGAACAAATAGGTGACATACGATTGCTGGTCCATGTGGCCGGTGTGTCTCATGAAGTCTTCTAATGTTTACAATGTAGAGACTCTCTTGCGTCGTATGTAGAGACTCTCTTGCGGACGTGCGTATTATGCTGGTCTTGGACCACGAATCTCTGATACTTCGTCTTGACGACGGCATAAACAACATGGCGATTACTGCTTTGGCGTGGCAAGATGCATATCTTATGTGTTAGATGCACGAGGGAGTTCATCATATACGTATTAAGGTACGTGTTTCGTCGTATATGTAGTAAGGTTCTTCTACAAAAATGTTCAGCTGATTATTTAACCTAAAATAAAATAATGGGAGATTACCCTCCTACTCCTCAATTTTATATTAAAATGAGTCCAAGAAATAGACAAAGAAACCATTTGTGAAGTAAAAGGTGAAATATAGCTAGGTAGAGCAGGGTATGACAACAACACATCAGTTGTAATTGAAAAATATTTTATGTAAATAAAGGAGATCCTTTTTTTCTTAACTTTGAAACGCATTCTTTAAACTGATGTAAGAAATTTTATTCTTTACACAGTTAGAGAGAAAATGGACTTGTTTTATTTTTAAGCTTATTTATGTGTAATAAAGGTAAAAAAATTAACTTCTTATCATAATGGATAGATTAAAACTTTTTGAATTATTTTCTTAACTAAATACTTTAGTTACAAATTACTTAATAGTTTCCTCTCTGCATGTTCTCGATCGATATCCTAGGTTGCAATTGGAAAATATACTTTATGTTCGATGAATGACTAACCAAGGAAAAACTAGTGATTGAAAAGAATTGCACACTCCTTAGTCAGAATGACCACTATTCTCATACGATTAATGTATTCTTGGCAACACAACGAAGTGCAGATTTATTTGATACTAATTGTACCAGAACTAAAATAAACTAGGAAAAGAAAACGCTGTGTATTGTATTACTAAAAATAATTCATTCTCTCATAAAATAATAACTTACTATTAATTGTACGTCAAGCAAGAGAAACGTTTTATTTGTTATTGCAAGTAGTTTTATCAAATAAAAGAATAACTTTTTATTCCTCATTCAAGATAGTCGAATAAAAGAATGATTTTGTTTTCCACATTTAATGTATGTTAAATAAAGGAATACCTTTCTATTCGTTATTCATTGTTAATCGAATAGAAGAATATATTTGTATTCGTTATTTATGATCTTAAAAAAAAGAATAACTTGTCTTTCGTCAATCAAATAAAAAAATACATTTTTATTCGTTATTTTTGCTACGTAAAATAATGAATTATTTTAATATGCTCTTATTCTTTTATTCAAAAGAATGTTTTATTCTGATCCTCAGCAACGCTGCCGTAGGTTAATTTGTCAAACATTCAATAAAGTACAAGTTGGTTAGGTTTGTGAGGTTTTATAGGCTACTGACTATAAAATATCACAAGCAAAGTCTTTTGTTTGATGATGATTTCGTAAGTTGTTGGCGAACATTTTGTTGTGTTCACAAACATCAACGTACATTTTTTAAACAAATGTATGAAAGTGTATTGTGGACGCCCCTTATCAATATGCAAGTTTATATTTTATTTTGAAGAGTCAATTTATATTACATTTCTGTTAGAGACAACTTTTCATTTAGTAAAAGTATGAAAAATTGTGTAGATAACTTAGAATGGTATTCTTGTAATCAAAACTTTGAAATTTATTTTATTGTACATTACAATTTTTAAAGCACGAAGTGAATGGTGAATGCAAAGCGATTAGCGTAGTGTGTTTTAGAAAGTTATTCCTCCCTACCTCCCTCTCTGCCAGTGCTCCACCTGCAACTTCGTAACGCGCGAATTAGCTCGTCATTTGTCTTCAAGCCTCGCGCAACAGTCGCAACGCAACGGAGCGTCCTTCTCGGATTCGCTGTGACGTTGACGACAGACACTAGTGCTGCTGCCGTTGCTGCGGCGGCGAATGAACGAGTTGTGCGCGAGTTTGTGACAGCGCAGGATGCGCTGTATTTAGAAAATTTAACAACACAAAGCGAGTTCCCAACTTCTGCAAAGTGAGGCACTCACCGGTGTATCTGACAAATTTCTAACATTTTTGTTTCCGTGTCTCTTGCTGGATAAAGAACTGATGGAAATGTTTTAAAAGGCTCTATGGTCTTTCATAAAAAAAACTTTTGACATATAGACGTCAGCAAAACGAAATAAGCTTGTTCCCTGGTTCAACGTTAATGCGAATTAGATGTGAAATAACTCTTGGAACACTAATGTATAAAACCTTCATAAGAATTGTTTTTTTAAAATATTTTGATAAAATGTAAAAATTATTCCATCACATGCAAACAAATCTCATCATATTATTTAGGAAATATTTTTAAATGATGAAAAATAAAAATATGTTTATTCTCTCATAACTTTTATAAATAAATTAAATATATAGCTTCTATACATTTTTTATAATCTTTCTTTCTATATTTAAGAAATCATTATTATTATGAATAAGCATAAATCATAGTGTTACCGTCGTATTTACAATAAAGTTCAAAAATCGGTCCCTTCTGCTTTATAAAAGATATCTGTTTAATTTTTTGAACTACTCGTTCTATTTGAATCCGATTTGGCGGAGAAGTGTAATATAAAGATATGTTATCAGTAAATTGCTCGTACATTCTTTCAAAAATATCACAATGCGAATCACCAATTCTGTTTGCAAAAGTTCCCAACCAGCAGTGTTCTATTTATAATTGCCATATTTTAAAAGTTTTTTTTATATATTACTTCTGTTTTCATGTTTTCGTAATATAAGCGTATAATCTGTTTCATTCTAAAATTATGGCTTAAAAAAAATAACTTTAGAGCGTAACGTAAAACTATTTTAGTATGTAACGTAGTGTATAACGCGTATCTTATTGTTGATTTATTATTACCTTAATGAAACTAGTGTTTAAGCCATCTGAGCAATTCGTACCAAACATTCTTAAAATAATATTTTTACTTTGAGATCGCATTTCTCATGAGGGACATTTTTTCTGGCCCCTTTGTCTTTAAAAAACTCATAAAAAATACTGCAATATATGTACAAATATTGATACTATTGTTTTAATGACAATTTTTATCGATAAAACATTGTGAGCCAACATAATCGTCACTTATCATAATATGTTAAAAAAGTGGTGAAAATGAAATGAATCAATTTCTACAAGCTTGAGCTTCAAATTAATTTTCCCATAACCTAATCTCAGCCTCGCGTACACAAACAAGTCCTTACGGTAGTGAATATTCCACTCGCAGATTCAATGCAAGCCCGTAACTCAAGTTCTCTCCACATTCTGTTGCGTCGTTGTCACCCCGAGCGGAGTAACAATGCGTCGTCGTATGCCTCCTTCCTCACACAAGAACCCCCCATTCACTCTCTGTGCACCCCGTTCCTTAGTGTGTGTTTGCGTGTACGGGGCATCCCATGTACGCTATGTATCTGACGGCCTGCTGATGCTGCTTTAGGGCGGTTGTGAGCGAGTGATGTCGTATCATTAGTGTGACGCCGTAACTTGCCTCCGCGGTTTGTTTGCTTTCATTCTCCTTGAATGTTCTCATGCGCTCGTCTCCGCAAACTTCTCCAGAAGCGCTATCATAGACCTAGCTTGTGACTATTCTATACTGTTTTGTTGACGATTTCGTGCATTTTTTGGACTGTTTGTACAACATGACTGTCCACACTTATAGAAAACTTAGCTTTAAATACTCTTTGTCGAGTTTCCGCATAAGAATAATAAAAAAATTGAAAAGAATTGGTTGCGACAAGAATCATATAACTATCAACTTTCTTGCTGCCATATTTTGGGTTAGTTAAGAAAATATACTCATTACATTGTTTTTATAGTACTACTCCCTTAATAACGTTGTTAAAAAAATTATTGAATTATAAATCCTCAGAAAATATATGTTAGCACACTTAATTTTTTCAACAGTTTTATGTAATTCAGTTCGAATTAATGACAGAAAAAAAAAGTTTTTTATTTATTTTTATAATATAGGAGAGTGTGGAAAAATCGTCACGTTTTGTATTGAGGACTAGAGTAAAACACTAACTATTTCCCTAACTGTTGATGTAATGTAATTCAAGTAATCCCAGATTATTTTGTATAATTAGAAGATAATTATTAAATAATTAGAAGATATTTGGTTTTTCAAGCGATCTTGACAAATTAATATAGCTAGTTCAAGTTTTACATAACATAAAATCTTGTAGGATTCAGTTTACACTTGACAATTATGAGGTGAATCTCTGCAGCATGTATCGGAAGTAATTAAGCTTATAGCACACAGGTCAGTATGTCTAATTTTATATTCTAATATTTACTATAATTTACACTTAAAACTGGATTACTAACTTTTGAAATTAATTCTTTAATTATATTAATAATTTAGTTTGAGAAAAATGCAACATTAAGCGAATAAACAAGTAAATAAATGAAAGCACATGGAATTTTGTACAGATAAATACTAAAAACATGTGTTTATTGTTTACTATCTAATAAGTCGTCAATATTATTCCTTCTCCTTCCACGTTGTCGCTATAACTTGCACCCATTAACAGCCTATGTGTCATTGACGTGTCAGAAAACACTTCATCCCCCACCCACTCTCATCACTCCCATTCCAAGTCTCAAGTATCCATAGTCAACCCCCAACCCCCAACCCACGCTTCGTGGGAGTCGGTGACGACAGCGTTGTGTGTACGCGAGAGACTGAGTGCGTTTGCACCGTCCAAGGTCCAGTAGTCGAGTAAGTAAGATGGATGGCCCAGGACGCACAGACGTACACCAAGGCGATGTGTCTGATAAAGATGAGTTGCTCAAGAGAAAAAAGAGACGTGAATTTTTTTAGGTACGGACCGTTTGTAACGGGCTGGAAGTATATTTGATGCTTTGTTTGTGTTTTTTAAACAAACAAACCCCTATAAAAGTGCATAATTTAAACGCCAACTTGATCTTGATAAAAAAAAATTCACAAATTTCTCTGACAAGCAACATAGATGCAAGAATTAACATGTGTACATATTGTAACAGGAATTTTGACAGAGGTTGCTAGGCTCCACGTTTCGGCGACTATTGTATTTAATAGGGGATAAATAATAATAATAATAATAATAATAATAATACCACTTACCTAGTCCACTTGGCAAGCTTACACTGGAACGTTTAATATGCCCCTAAACAATGTAATGAACAAAAGGAAAGTCGGGGTTCGGCCCATTTTATTGTCGTGAAATATGCATAAATCCTTCTTGAAAGAAACACAATATTTATAAAATTTGGTTTAATTATTTATTAACACACAAATACACTTCATAGCACTCTACGAACACTCCCCTCAAAATACAACTTTTCCACTCTTCCCTTTGGAAATATCCCCCCAAAATACATAATCTTAACAACTATACAAGTACACACAATACATTTTGCTCCATTGATCACTTCCTGAAAACTAAGTCAGTTCATTGTATGTTTAAATTAGTGATCTTATGAAATCTATTATGAAGTTGACATAATGACCATTTTAAATTAAACCCTTATATTCTAATACAAAACAATTATAAAAGTTATCTCAGCCACAAAAGTCTTTTGCGTATTACGCACACTTCATAGTGTTTCACTGGTATATTAGTGACGCAAGCGAGATACCGTACTCGGCACTTAATGCAATTACCTTATCATATGAGTGCTTGACCTCCAGCCACAAACCACCGTGGATGACCCACGTTCATAGTCGCCTTCAGTCTTTAGTGCCCATTCAAGACGACCCGAGTCATCGTCCTTCTTACGTCAGTTGCTACATCCGCCAGGTTGATCTCAGCGTGGAATGTAAGATGTCATACTACCATCAAGCGCAACATGACGAAAAAATCAAGGTCTTAATGGCTCTCGTATAGTTCAGTTGCCATTGACTGCAGAGCCGAATTGTTCATCACTCACGTAACTAATGATTTTAAGCGAAGTCGGCGATATTCGCGCCGAACTAATTGATGTTCGCATTGATTACATTGAACTCATATTTAAACAGTTCGTAGCACGTCGAATAACAGTCAGAAACATAATGCTCATAATGATCGACAGATGCTGATTACTCGAATCGTGTGATAAATTGTCTGATAGAATGATTACTAATATCTCATCTAGAATCATTTAGCTGCCCTCAGACTGATGTGTTGTGAGAATGATCTGCTCTAAGATAAGATACTGGAGCGTCTTTGCTCCTCGTTTAAATAATCATATCCCTAATCCATGTCCCAAAAATCGACGGAACAAACTCCTCCTCCTCTGACGTAGGTGATCCTTTCTAGCCAATAACTTAACAATTTTCTTCTCACATGACTCGCCTCTGATTTACTCGACTTGTCATGAAGTATTTTCAATTGTCGGGTCAGCAACATCGCTTGTTTTTACTAACACTAACTTCATTTCTCAACACGGTGATTTTTCCAGAACTGACTCCAAATTTACAACCCACATCTCAACGACACACTTTTCACAAAGTCATTCATTTTCATTCCCCCCTCCAGATGAAATCGTTTCTCTGATTTCCAAAAAATTGCACTAAACTTGTCATACTTGTTAAACGTCGTTGTCACTTTCTTTATTTCGAACACTCAACTTCTTCTGCGCAGACGTTCCCCACTCCATTACCCTATCTAGTATCACTCATCTTGTATTGCATGAGCACGTGTTGCTCGGCACAATGACCATCCTTCGTTCTTCTACGTCGTTTTATGCAATTAAAAACCCATGTCAATTCATAGTTGTGCTAATGGAAATCTTCTGGCGAGGGGTTCTATAACTATCCCTCTGTTCCTTTCTTTTAAAAACTCATCCCCTTCGTTCTTCTCCTTTTAACTTGTCACCACCTATCAATTACTTATTCTTGCCTATTCTTGACCATTTTCTATCATCATCTTATTTTGAGACAGTCCATATCCTTTTCCAGAATTGCTAAAACCCTTTTAAGAAAAATACTCGCAACTGCCTGCCATAAACGTTGGGTCATGTCTCCGCGCTGGCCCAAGAGAGGGTCTTCCCTTCCTCTAAAACCTNTCGACCTCAGCCATCCCTTCTCCAAACGCAACCCCCAAAGAAGTCTCGCCCGTACTCGGTTAAGTGCAGTTATTAACAAGTGTTTAGATTTATATTAGATTTTTTTCATTATTTATAAAAAATATATTAATAAATAATTATTTATTACAATTTTCAAACTCTTTTGGTGTAAACATACATTTCAATTTTATTTCCTAAAAATGTTCGGTATTGAAAAGTAACCGTTAACGAAAGTTTAACTGTACATTGCGGTCATTAATACACTAGTAATGTTCCTGAGCGAATGTAAATGTATCGGCAATATCCCAACATTCAAATCGATTTAAAAAGAATTAAAAGTCGTATGGAGAGTAATGTCGCTCCCATTAACTCTTTCCTTATTAACTGCAACATTTTGAGGGAAATAATGGATAACTTTTCCAGCTCCTTTAGAATCAATACATAGTAATTCACAGTATTTTCTTCTATGAGAAATGTTCATTTGTGTTTTCAGGTCTAATTGAAAAGGTTTAGCAATCCCTCATATTCCGTGTTATTACAAAACATTAATTTTGTCCTTATTTTCAAGACGTTTCGTTTTACATTTCCATATTTTCGATATTTAATATAAGTACCATAATATTTTAATAAATCAGACATGATTATCATTGTCGTGCTCATCTTCTCTGTGCAGATCGCAGGAAGTGCAAAACATCTGCTTTTCCAGAATTAAGTGGTAAACAGAAATGATATTACTTTAACATTGTATTTTTGAAAGTTATCAAGGACATTTACAAGTTAGAATAACAAGGTAACAAGGGACATATCTTAAAAATCTTGATAAATATTTGAATAAAATTAAAGAAGCTTTCTAACTCGCAGTATGAAAAGGATGACTGCGTCAACTGTTTAATTTCCTGAACTTTTATCTCTTTTCCGTGTATGCGGTATCACATTACATACTTGCTCTCATTAATAAGAAATGAGATGTTTGATTGGTAGCTAATGGGTAGCGTGTGCACTTACAATGTAACAGCGTTGTCAAGAATTTCCAGTTCAAGTTGTTCGTTTCGTAAATCAAAAAATAATATTCGGCAATTTGGAAAAAGTCAAACATTCTGAAGATCAAAACCACACAAAATGTGGAATGAGATACAAGAAAAAGTACTTACATTATATGGGACATCGAGTAGTTACATACAGTGAAGGTTTGGGTTTATATCTACGAATTATCCCAAATAATATTTTGGTTATTATTGATTTTGTTTCAAAACATTTATTTCCCATATTTTTAATATGAATGCTTGACTTATTCAGGGAAAATTTACTACGTACTGCTATCTGATTCATTATTTAAATACCACTATTTAAATTATTAATTCCAGATCTCTTA
Organism: Laupala kohalensis; assembly: GCA_002313205.1. Classification (NCBI taxonomy): domain Eukaryota; kingdom Metazoa; phylum Arthropoda; class Insecta; order Orthoptera; family Trigonidiidae; genus Laupala; species Laupala kohalensis. Next base: position 1,036,394 of record NNCF01126896.1, read on the forward strand.
ATTAAAAAATTACAAATTTCTTTATGTGTAGTGATGGAATTTGTTTAAATGGAGTAATGGAGTTGGAAATGGTATCATTTTTGTTAATAATTTCTTTAATTTTGTTACATATAAATTTTGGGAGTAATTTTAAATAGTTCAATTTCCATGTGAGTCAATAAAGGGTAATTACGTACATAACTGAAGATATCCACTATTTTCAAAGAATATTTATTACTTTCATGTTCTGAAATATATTTAGAAAGAAAAACCATGAACATAGAATTACTAAAACTGCTTACGTTTAACTAAATGATATTAGGCTGTTCGTCATTACCTCTCAAATTCCTAACCACCCCATGCCTTCCATTATTGTTTTTTCTAAGTACACGGCACTATGTTATTATAAAAAATATCGTTCTTTTAATTAAGAACCACATAATTAATGCAATAATGTAATAACAGAAAATATGATTTTTTATTTCATATTATATGTAAACTATAATGTTTTATAATATAAACAAAATGATTGGTGTGGATTTTAATTATAAATAAATCATCTATTTACTCTCTACGTTCCTATACAGTCTAATATTGTGATAGATATTATAAATGTTATACATAATCTTATGAAGTGGCTTTTTTAAATATTTATATTATACATTGACGTTTATTATCAATTAGTCCTTAAATGTATTTACATTATGATGTATCTGGATTTCTCTCGTTTGCTGCAGAACTAATCGTTGTCACAAAATGAAGGAAAACCTACCGTAAAGTCACAAAATGAATGAAAACCAACCTTAAAGTCAAAAAATGAATGAAAAGGATGACCAGTTTTGTATCTGTATTAAAATTTAATCGATAGAATACATTTTTAAGATCCTATAATAGCTGTCTGTGTACAATTTCATTGGTGAAATTGCTTCAAAATTTGCAGTATGCGTTAATGAGAACTCCACAAATGGTGGTTGCAACACGCTGAACATGCCTATGACATTGATTGCAGTTTCCTCCACCAATTCAGTCTGGGACCCGTTTAGCAAAAGTACAAGTATTTTTTTTTCTTCTTGGGGCTTTAGGACTCGTCAACTTCAAGGTCATTAGAGCCCTTAGAACAAGTATTGTTCGTAACAAGTAATACTTGTAATAACATGTAGTTAGTTACAATCGTTTCTGAAAGATGTCACTTATTATCAGTAACAGTACTTGTCGGTAACAAGCGGAGTATCTTGACACTTGTCAGTAACAAGCATTTGCAGAAAGTCTACTCTTTCTCGTTTGATTTTGCATTACGTAATGACAAATTCGGTATTTTAAAATACTCATTAGTGTAGTTCGTGGAAGATATAGCTTATAATTTGATTATTTTTACATATTGCTAGAAATATTTCAGATTAAAAACTATAACTTTTCAAACAGCATAATAGTAACAATGAAGCGAATGTAATAAAAAAATTGTATTAACAGTTATATTAAAAAGAATTCGTTTCTCATAATAAGTTTTATTAAATATGATACTTTCGCAAAATATCATTAAATTACTTTGACGTTGGAAATGTTTTAGTTTTATAAGTACATTTAATACAAAATTGTGTGATGATTACTATTTAAGTTCATGGTATCTAGTATAAAAAGTTGAAGAGTGAGTTAATTAGAGTCTTTACTTTTTCTTTAATGAAGTCAGTGTTCTTTTACATGAAGCGAGGGGTGAATAAAATTCTACATACATTTCTGGGCGCGTTAATTGAACTTGATGTAATTATAATGAGATGTATAAATGTCCTCCGAAACAATCGAAAAATGTAAAGACACAGCTCCAAGAGTCACTAAACGTATTAAGTTTTTCTGGATGGAGAGAATCAGTGATTGAATTATTAGCAATTTAGCTATGTAACAGGTGGAATAAGAGAGACTCCAAAATGCATGGAAGTTCAGTCGAGAGCTTTCAGAGTAGACTAACATTTTTGTATATGTTTCGTGATTGAAGCTGAACAAAGAATAAGCGTCTCATATGCATACTTCCAAACTATCTTCTTGCTGAATTTCATCACGATTGGCTCAGCGGTCTAATCGTGAAAATGTATCAAATAGACTGACACACTTTCGCATTTTTGTATTGGTATGGATAGTATTATTTTAATTTCTTAATTTTAACTTGTAAAAAAAACCTGAAACACTATTCACAACTCTTCAAAAGTTAAACTACATTGTTTTTATTATTATAAGAGTGGAACTATAATGTTTTAGTGATCTATAGTCCAATATTATGAAATATCATATGCAGAGTTCCTAATTACTGTAGCTAGAAATTTTCACATTTCACTAACGGACTTAATGAAAAGAAACTGGCCATTTACTTCTAGTAACTCAAAAATATTAGATTCCTAATGAAGTTAAGAGAAAGATTATAATCATTGTTGTTGTAACGATGGTGTTATGAGAGGTAGTTGAATATCTTAAAATTAAGTTGGAACATTTGTCATTGACCCACTTACTTCGCAGTTTCTTTGAAAATGAAAAAGAAACAAAAAGATGTTTGAATATTTTCACCAAGTAACTTACTCGCAAGGTAACTTAAGGTATTTCGTCCATTACCTATTTATCCATTTTTGTTTTGAGGTGAAATTATGTCCACCACATATTCCTATACAGTTTTTAAATCCCCGTTTTCTCTTTGACAATTAATTGATTTGAATTGGTTCTTGTTGAGCATATGTTAGTTATTAACGCTGATATTTCGTTCAGTTATCCGTGAATCATTATGTATGTTAGTTAAGAGAGGCTTGATTTATATCAAAGTAGACCTGACAATGAACACTCACTTTTACGTAACACCCTCACTACAAGAAACATATTTTACTTGAATGACAAGCGTCACTGCTCATGCACTCGTAGTATACGAGTACACCCATAGGACGGGATATTTCCAGTGACGCGTCGTTCCTCAAGGACATCAGGACCTCTTTGACATAACCATTTTTTAAAAAAATACTGCCATCCTGTTATTTTTTATAAAATAAAATGCTGGAAGAAAATCTTTTAAAAAATATAACAGACGTTTTAAGCTACGTTATGTAGGTTAAGAAGTTTAATATATCTTGTGTTTTATTTGTTACATTCGTTTTATATTGTAGTAAAATAATTTGTTCGTGACTTCCATTTTTTATAAGATTTATGATCCGTATTAATGTATTTCGTCCATTACCTATTTATCCATTGGACGGAAATGAACACACAAATTTTGATATCACACAAAGTGTGTTACTAAGATGAAAATTACAAATACCTGCACCTCACAACTATTATTTTTCAATTCATGAACTTATGTCATTTATTTCTTTAGCGTATACAGGTGAGAGTATTCGACATTTGGGTTACTCGACGCGTAACGAGCTCGCGTAACCAGCTCGCACGATCCTACCACACTCCATAAGGATGGCACTGCGTTGGAAACTGTACAAGAGGAACTGTTTATTTCTTTTACACAGTATTTACAAAAAAACATTGTAAAGTTTGGTGGACGTTATTTGTATTATTTCTTGGGTACCTTGTATTCGTTCTTCCTTAAAATAACTTTATTTTGAAAAGAAATTTCCCAAGATTTAATAAAGGTTATATAGAAGTTGTGTTTTAAGAAAGATTTCTTAAACCTTAAAAGTATTTGACGTCCATTATTATAACAAAAATCACGTAAAACTTCAAATATTTCAAAATATTGAAAAAATATAAGAATTCGGGAAAAATGAAAATTTCGCCACATGTTTTGGAGCTACAAATTATTAAATTTAATGTTTTACTGTGATATTCCTAATATTATCTTGAAACACTACCAAGGATTACATTGTTTTAATGTTTTTCGTAGTTCTAGAAAAGTATGCATTAGTCAATAAGAGAAAAAATATCAAATCCATTTTTTTTTGTAGATGCATTGCATATTTATAATTTTGCTTATTTTTAATTATTATTGTAAATGAAGATTAATTTCGTTGTAAATTTTTATTATTGTGTGTATTAGACCTAAATATCCAATGTATTGTCTTATTTATGAAGTAATACGAAAACAAGAACGACTATGGATCTGTTAAAAATGGCACAAGAGCTCTGTGCAGCCTACCGAATCGTGCAGGAACGTACATTAGCACGCACTAATAAACTTTATTAACACGCTCCCGGATAAACACAACTCTCACAAATACCGTCTAACTCAATGCTCAATTCCCAGAGAAACTACTGCACCGCGGCACAGCATGGCTCCAGCTGTGGGGTTATTTCGTTGCGTTATTGAGCGCAATATGGGCTGGGCGTAAACCGCCCCAGCAACCCCTTAACAGGCTCTAGTAGCAGACGTTGAAATGTTCTGTCGACCTTCATTCGGCTCCCTCAGTCAGTCACCACTACACATCAGTCTGTCCATAATGTTGACACCACTCCCACCCACATCCCTCGCGCCCCCTCATCATAACTCCCAGTCATCCCAACAGCGACATCACTGTTCTTCCAGTCTTACCACCACCGTCAGCTTGACTATTAACGTTCCACATGCACGTCCTCTCTCTCTCTCTCTCTCCACTGCTTCTTCATACTGTATAATTATCTTCGCCCCGATTTCCAATTTTTCTGCCATTGAAACTATGGATTTTAATGAGACTATTCACTCGATTTTCTCATTTAAACAAAATATTCTTCTTTCACAATACATTAAAAATTCCATAATCCTACAAAAATTATTTATAGGACAACAATTATATTTTGACATATTAGTCCTTATTCCTTCTTTTTATTTTCTCATTAAAGATTCGTAAAACATCAATAATACTCACAGTTAATTATTTTAAAAATTACTTAATTTTTCTAACATCAAGTATTGTTCGTTGTTAATGTTCTCTGTGAATATCCTTATCTTTATATTCTGGATAATTTTGTAATCGCGTAGCGTCAAGTCTAATGAACACCACCGTTACCTTGGCAATTATTCGCAATTCTTTCGTTCGTTCGTTCGTTCGTTCTTTGTAACGTAAATCCACTAAGCTTAATCAGTCACAAGATATTCAGCCAAATCAATGCAAATCAGTCAGCCAATTCAATTTTCTATTTCAATATTGCTTTGAAAGTACTCTAGATATGTTGTAAAGATTCAGTTCGAAGTGTTTTGCAATTATATTACACGTGTAAGAACATTACAGATTTTGTTCCCTGAAACACGGAAAAGGAAATACATATACTAAGACATAATAATGTCTAAATATTGGCATAAAGAATTAAAGCTTTATTTCTAATCATTACATAATTTACTTCTCCAGTTTTTACAAAAACTGAGTTTCCTCAAATACAATTTCCATAATTACTTTTTAAGAAAATATTCGATACTAACATATCACGTTTTTTAAATTTCAATTCTTTGGAATACTTGGTAACTAAGGAAGACCATTTGGCAAAAAATATATATTTCATTTCGTCATAAGAGATGATATAGGAACCTACAAAATGCTATCTGGAAGAGAAAAGTGAGTAACTCAAGGACTTCTTTCTTGACTGGACGCTCATCATCTCTTCAGAAGACTAATCACATTTTCTGCAATCACTGCACTTTCATCTTCGTATCTTCTTTCATTATAACATAATCATTGCCATTCAGGAATGTCTAACATTCTGTTGACTTGCTACTTCTGTGTATGCTGACAACGCTAGTTTTGATTTGTTACGGAAAGGCAATTTTTATGCGACGTCGGTGTAATTCCTTGGGCGCAGTACATCTTGACATGATAAATGTGTTTCACTTATTTGTTCTTTGAAACAAATTTGTGAATGGGAAAACTCTTGGCGCGTTTGGTCTTTATGCGCTGGGGAGTGTTCCTTAGTGTTGCTTCCTTTCCAGTTTCGTGAGTGAAAACGACTTCGTAAGAAAAACGATAGGAACTGTTTCAAAATTCAGATACGTCCCTTCAAAAACGTTTCGTTAAGAAATGTGATAATCTGAAAAATCAAAGATCATTACATATGTTTATGAATTATTAAATAGGAAGTACCAACTTAAAAGATCGTAGACAACATTTATGACTAACGATGTGATTGCGACAATCATGATTACATTTTTGATTACGACGAACATGAAAAATAACGTATGATGACATGTAAAACGACAAGTAATTTGAGATCGAATACTAATTCTTATATTGTATTGATATGCCGAATTATATTTTCAGTTATGATTTTCGGAACGAGAATAAATATTTTGAAAATAATATTATACTATACGTTTACGTTATGGAAAAATACGTACTTGAAAATATCTGATTTAATCTCATGCTTAATTTTATTCTTGTTACTAACGCGGACAGTTAAAGAACAAAACAATTTTGTTTTCTTTTTTCAGTCATTTTTATGAGTTAATTATATTTTACTGTCAATAAAACGACACTAAAAACTGATTTTACCCTCTTTAATGAGACTGACCATTCTCAGACTTTTCGAAATATATGTCCAAAAGTTTTCTTTTCTCCAACTTAGCAAGAAAATATCTTTTCTTAGAGAATGGAAGTCCAAGCGTCTTTTAAAAATCCCATTGCTGAGCAGAGAGCTCTTTCTCACATTGCGTACGCTGGGGAACGACATGGTCGTCGCCGTCGCGTCGCTGCAGCGTTGGCCCTGGCCGAGAGCCAGTGTGCTCCGTTGTGTCGCTTCGCGCTCTTTTAATGAGGTTAGGGAGATCATTCCGCACAAGAGACACCCACGGAGCAGGGTTGCCAAACCGACCGACCTGAGTGGGGATTTATTTATTAACTTCAATGGGAGGTCTTTAGTTTCTGTTAGATTTGACATTGTATTCATGGAAGTAGGGTCAGTCTTGGGAGTTTATGTAAACGGAGCTACCTCTAAAATATTACACTTATAAACTAAATATTTAAGTCAAAGGCTATTCTTAAATTCAATCAATACTGGATCCGAATCTTTAATTTTTTTATCACTGCTAGGTTATTCCATAATGTCAATTACAAAAAACAACATCCTCTAAAATGTCAATTGCAAAACTGAAAAACTTGAACTTAAAAATAGCATAACTTTTTCTACTAAAAAATCTGGATCAGTTTGAAAGTATACGTAATTGCTAGCAAGAAATTGCCGACAACCTTCCATACGACTATCTTCTAAGTTAAACTAACACATTGTATTATTTAATGCTTTGAGCAAAACGGCATAATTTTAAAACATCTATATATGATTCAATTACTTTCATAATTAGTGCAAAAGTTTATTTTTTTCCTGTGTATTACAAGAATCATTAATTTAATTAATAATCAAACTTAGAAAAACAATAATTCTTTTTGTTTTGGGGGCAAACTTTAAAACATGTTTATCACTCATATGGAAGGTATATGACACGGTATTTGTGTAAATATAATAAATTTCACGGTCATTATATCATCAATGAATGCCAATACTTATTGAAGTTCATTTGTCTTCAGCTACATGAGTAACCTATTTTTCCATCATTTTTGAGAATATTAAGTGATTAGACAACCTATATAGAGCACTATTTAGTGGAAAGATATACAAGTACAACTATCCGGAATATTGCGCGTAGAAACAAAACATATTCGCAAATAAGTGTCATATTCCTTGGAAACGGTTTAGAACTCATGAGTCATAAAAAACAAACGAGCTTAAAGAGATTTCCATTTATGAAGCGAAAAACGGAAAGAAAAGAAAGGTTTTTCTTCCCAGTTGAAAGCGTAGAAAATAACTTTTTGGTGGACATTTCGCTTCAATTACTGAGAATAGAGACTCAAAAAAAGAAAATATCTTTAGAACATTTGCTGTTACGGGGGCAGTTCATAACAGTTTTTGCAGTAAAAAAAAGCTTGAAAGAACAGGAAGAAGATCCATAGGATAAAAAACCTTTAGAGATGTTTGTGTTATATCATCATTTTGTGAAAGATATTGGAGAAAAGATTTCCCTTTTGTTGGACTTTTGTGTGTATACAAAAGAGATGATATTGGGGCATGACACAATTTGACTTGAGTAAGAGGTGCACTACCAATACCTTACAGTGTATCATGAGATATACACTGACTCCTTTTGTTTCATTAACAGGATATCTCATGTGATGTAGACATTTACTGCAGTAAATCGTTGAAATGTAAAATATATAAATAAATTTATTGTCAAAAAACAGTACAAACTGCGTATGACCACGTGGAGGACAATAAACTAATTTACTCTCCGGAAGCAAGCAAGGGACCATCCCATCAATTCCGATCAAGGGCCCTAAGGCAGAGGCGGATTCAAAAAATTCAGCAAAAATTCCTAGATAAGATAAAAAGTTAGCTGCGAGTTATAATACTAATAGAATGTCAATATGTTTGTAATTTTAAGCAAAAAATTACATGTAAGTTATTATCGAACTATAGATTATTCTGAGTATAGTGCTTAAAAATTGAAATAACACTAAATTCACGATTTATTGTTACAATAGACCCGCCCCTAGACAAAGCCTAGAGAACCTGTATGATAAATCCGCCTCTACCCGAAGGAAAACCGGAGAAAAACCCGGGCCAGGATGGGGCTACAGAATTTATGTACACAAACGTGCCAATGTTGAGTACACATAAAACTAAATTAATATGAGCCATAAGACAACACAATCATGCAAGAAAATAGTTTTTGAAATTGTTATAAGTTGTTTAAAAAGTACTACAGCAATGGCGTGATAAAGCACAAGACGAATTTAACTTTTGTTAAAATCAATAAATTCTTTTACAGTGTAGAAGCACTGGTGCAGGAGGTAGTTTTTAACCGCGGATTTGAAGATATTCAATTTCATAATATCTTTTATATTCTTGGGCAGGGAATTATATAGAACGATTCCCGAATGGTATGGTCCCTTTTGGCAAAGAGTGGTTGACACTCTAGGGCGATGAATATTACTACTATTGCGTGTATAGTGTTCGTGAACGAGACTGTTTCGTATAAAGAAAGGGTGGCACTTCAGTAATTCGGTCTTAACAAACACGACTGTTTCATAAATATAAATGCAGGGAAGTGTTAAGATATTTAATTCCTTGAATAAAGGTTTACAAGAGTTTCGGGGGTGAGATTTACAAATTATCCGAACTATCCTCTTCTGAATTCTGAAAGTTTGAATACTCTGACCGGAATTACCCCAGAAGGTAATGCCGTAACGTAAATGGGAGTAAACGTTTGCAAAATATACGCAACGGGAAATACGTGGACTAACTGCGTTAACTAAGATTCGGAATGCGTAACACAATTTGCTTAATTGGGAATTAAGATTGTCAATGTGACAATTCCATTTGAGGTTGTCTTGAATATGGAGACCTAAGAATTTTGTATTTGTAACAGTTTTTAATTGTGTTCCGTTTAAAGAAAGAGAAACCTGGGGTAAAGATTTTGTGATACTATTGTGAAATGACATAGACACTGTTTTGTCAGTGTTTACAATGAGACGATTTTCATGGAACCGAGTCGAAAGGTTAGACAAAACTTTTTGATCATTGGCGTGTTTACACAGTAAATAAATGTCATCAGCAAAAAGAACCATTTTGCAATCTGATGAGGAGGATGACATGTCGTTCACATACAATAAAAAGTGTATAGGGCCGAGAATTGATCCTTGGGGTACTCCGCAAGTAAGTGGCTTCGTTTCTGAAATACAACGCTGAAGTATTTTATTTTTAGTATAGGATATTTCTAACTGTTGATATCTATTCTTTAAATAAGAAGTTAGCCATTGATGTGGAAGTCCACGAATGCCTAAAGAATGCAATTTTGAAATGAGAATTTCGTGATCGATGACGTCGAATGCTTTGGATAAGTCAAGAAAAATACCCTGAGGATTTTCTCCACGGTCAAGAGATGTGGTAACTTTGTTTAAGAAGGAAAATATGGCGCTTGTAATGTAATGTGCGAGTATTCAAAATAATCCATGTTACATTATGCACTCGCGCTCACAGGTTAGAAATAGTTTGACTTCTTTTAATACGTTTGAAATACTGTAAAATATGCAGGAAGTGTACCAGCATTTCCCAATTTTAAGTAACATGCTTTCTCCCCAAGGATATAAATTTAAAGATGTACCGTATACTAAATATGCATACCTGGTCAACGATGCGTAAATTTTCGTACATAACACTCTTGATGATAATATGTTGCACTGAGATGACAGTAAAAATGTAAATTTACTTGTAGAACTAACTTCCGCATAAATTAAAATTATCAGTTAGGATATGTACGTACAATACTTGTATTAACTTATAAATTTTTTTAAATCGTTGCTTATTTAGCTATGTGAAATGATTCTAATTACAATTACTGTTTTTGTTGTGAGCGTTGCCTTTTATTTCGTACACTTTTCAATACAGACGTCTCAATACACCAGATTCGTCAAATCTTATGGTATTGAACTGGGACATTCCAGATAACCTAGATATTCATATATGCTGCGTGAACGTGGAATACCATAATTCACGTTTGACTAATGCTTAACTGAACAGAGATCAAGTGAACCTTAGATCAAAGAAAAGTCCCTACTCTTGGATGTGCATGCAATAAAATCAGGAGATAAATTGTCAATAATTTATACGATTTAAAAAATAACCCACATTTCCAGCAGTAGGAAAAAGAATCCAATCTCGCTGAACAGATACCTCTTACGTTGTATACGGGAGGTGTCATGTCGTAGGAAAATCATTTCACAAATCATAACATTCAGCCGTAAAAGCAAATTACGTAACATTCATGTAATGATAACAAATTGAACTAGCCCAGAGCAATTGTGTACTTTGACGGTGACGTGGTTGGCGGTCCGCCTCGGGCCCATTAGGGGTCTCCAACAATAATGTAAAGATACAATATTGAACTGAAATACATTTTTTTTAATAACTGTAAAATACATAATAGACGATTTACTTATTAAATACAATTCCAAATTATTTTACATAATCCTTAACACATCTTGCAAACACGTGGATGTATAATTGGAACGTCTCCTAAAATACTCCTGCTCCGAACCTGATTAATTGTAACTACGCTAGTAACCTGTAACAAGAACATTTGTTTCATTAAATATACTAAAAATTACCCCACCAGTTATATCTTTCACTTTACTTCCAACTCAACATTTTCCTTTCGTAATTTATATTCTCAATATTTTGTTTAGCTTTTTGTTGTTTTAGTGGAATATCTAAACCATGGTGAGATATATTATTGCTGAAATTTCTATTTAGTTCCTGACATGTTAGCAATTTATAAATTACCAGAAAAAGGAAGTGCGATATATTTTAAATAAATATGCAATAATAACAAATTGAACTATAAGATATATATGTCTCCATTTCAACATTTGTTTCAACAGTTGAATATTATATTTTTACAACAGGTTTAATTTTATATTTTTATTACAAATCTGGTTAATCTTCTCTAAACTCTAGTATATTTATATCAATTCAATATATTTCTGCTTGTTTTTAATTTTTTTATGAAACTCAGTCTAAAATAATTAATTTTGTCTAAAATATCAAATATTAAAGAAATTTTTTAAATAAAAAATAAAAAATAGTGACTCCAACATTATGCCTTTATCAGTTTCAGAATAAACTAATATATTCCAAATAGGATAAAAATGCATTGCTTCTATTTCTATTCATTGTGAAAGAACCTTATTTTCTATCCAAAGTTTATCCTTTTTTGATGAAATTTATATTTATGACCGAATTTGGACTGAAAGCGCTATGATATGTAATTAGTTATTCAGTGTTTTCTAAAATTTACTTAAACTAACACACACAGTGGAGTAATACTAGCTCGTAGAGGAAAAAGTTGAACCCGTATTATACTACTATTGAAATCCTGTCAAAAATCTCATTGAACTGCACTAGTATAATTCTATGTAAACGAATTTAATATACGCGTATTTTTACGATAATTTGATCGTCACCGGAATGTCAAACATTTGAAAATAAAATGATTGTTTCCAAGAATAATAATGAAGATACTGCGGGAGACCAGCCATTATAATTCAATGTAGACCATAATTTAAGCGTATAACAAGAATAGTAAATACATAACTTCTTAAATATGCAATTCAAATCTACAATTCACATATTTAAAGTCTTAAAAGACTTAACAGATAAATTAAAGAGGATCTTCATAGTGTACTGTATCATTTCAAATGGCTTTCGTGAAATAGAACTCGGGTATTATTAGTATGATACACATATTCTGAATTCCATGTTTTTTTTGCCCTGTTCATCATATACGATACAGTTTGCTGAGTATTTGTGTCAAAAACAGTGTTTAATTTTTTGACCCCAATTCTGCACAACAGTTATCGCACATAAAAGTTTTCCTATATTTAACACTTGCTGGTTTTAAAAGATTTCAGTCACATGGAAAACTCGCCGCTAGAACCGACATCTCTTAATAATCTCAATCATTCTTCCTTTTTGTGATTTTAGTCATTTGGGATCCGCGTAAAGAAGAACATACTATCAAGCCTTGTCTAGGGTTCACAAATTCTCTCATTTCTGTGTAATTTTCTCGTAGTGCAATGCCTAAATGAGTTCGAAATTTCCTGGGTTAGTATATTCATATTATTCTGTCTATAATACAATATATCTTTAGGAATAATTATCTGATTTCTCCAATTTTCGTTTGTTTAATGGCATGAGTTTTGATAAAATTAAAAAATTTCAACTCCAACTCTACTGAATTACTCGATCGATGCATTTCTCGCTCATGTCTCTCGTAAATAATTCAACGTCAACAATATTTCGTCTGTGTTTGACACGAAAAATTCAGCATTTATTCCGTTGCTTTGTTTTTATTTTTAATTTTCAACCAGCGCATGCTTTTTTCACAATGTCTTTATCAACTACAAAGTGGAAGTAAATTGTAATTTCATTTGTAATTTTTGTCATGAGTTCATATAACAATGAAGTAAAATAAAAATTTTGTTGTTCAAATATGAAAGATAAAAAGATATGGAGATGGAAAATAAAAATATTTATTTGCAAATTTACGTTTCTTTAATTTTTTCCTTGTTAAAATAAGGGAAGTAATCAAATCAAATCAAATATTAAAAATATTTTAAAGTAATAATATCTAAAAGAAAAATCGAGATAGGTCGCTTTCTTGAACCTTTACTCATCACAAATAGTGACTTGAATATGAATTTATAACTGTGTATTCATTTCCAAGTGTACCTTATATTTAAGAAATCCTTACAGATTCTAACCCCAAGGCTTAAGGTAAAATGGGTATATAATGATATTGAAAGATGCATTTTAAAGTATTAAACAATACAGTTTTATTTTTCCCTTCGATTTTGGATTATTATATATCCGTTCATTCACTTAAATTAAATATTTGTGTTTCAGTTCTAAACAAATTTAAACTTCTTTAATTTTTGTATAAATCACATTTGCGAGAAGTAATATCTCTAGAAATTACACACAATCCGTTTTACAACACGAGCAAAAAGCGTATCAATAGGCTTTCAAAATAAGCAAATAGAGCAATACATACCACCCTTTGGGGGATATAGATGCCACAACTTGTACTCAGACAATAATTCCACTTCGATAGAACTACAGAAGTTGTTTGAAACACGCATTACACAGCCCTTAAGGGAAAAGCAGAAGGCCCTTCTGCCTAGCATTATGTGAGGCAACTACTCCCAACTCATGAAACTGCACGTTTCTATAACTAGAGAATATGCATTCTCTCTTTAGTAAGCAATCGCCACTCTGACGTTTATGAAAATGAAGTTCTCATGTGTTATTATATTAAAATAAACTATTTTGCATTGAAAATTCCTTACTCTTAACAAAGTTATTAATTTATTTTTGTTGCAAGATAATCTCAATATTTGGTTTGAAGTTCCAGAAATGGTGCAGTTTTAAAGAGTACGCAAAATTTTGCATCTACGTTACTATTATTCATGCTATACTTAACATCTTTGTAAACAAGGATGATAAGACGTATATTTTTTTCCTAATTCAAACCTATGTCTGAGTTTGCAGTCTGTGTAGAATGACATGATAACGGTCGGTAAAAATTCCCGTATACTAAATGTACATAAAAAGCAAAGATATTGTAAATATCTGAGTCTATTTTGATTTTTACAGGAAACACGTCATAGGTACTCGACATAAATAGTTGAAGATATTTTTTCTTTTCATTTGATATCAATAAGGAATATTTTATTGATATTTTCTTCTTTCAGGTCTTATTAATTTGGAAAGACTCATTCTAAATTTTTAACTGAAACGTTCTGTGAACATTTTCTAGTTCTGAATCAACTCCAGTTTTCCCGATCAATATCTTTATTTACGGCGTAATTATTACTTTTGGAAAACAAATTTTATGGTTCTGGTAGATTCAAGGATAATTGGAATATCAAAAAAATTAATGTCGTTTGCATCAATAAAATATATTACACAACAGATGTCTGAATTTTTGAGACAGTAGTTTTAAACAACTGATATTTCATATAGTGTTTATAGTAATAACACTTTTCATGAATTTTTATGCTTATGAAATAATATTGCACCATTATTGCTAAAACATACTTACGTCTTATGAAGCAAATATAAACTATGGAACTCCTGATCCTTGACAAACAACTTCTTCTAATTATATTTTAGACATAATTCTTATTTTAATCTTGTATTTATCGAAATTACGATTTGCATCTTTCTCTTCAGCCTGTCTGATTGTTTTGTTCTTCATACATCTCACTGAATCTGCAACAACAACTTACATCTCACAATGTAGTGTTTCCTCCTTTGTGTCAATGGCCCAAAGGAGGATCATCAGCTTCGAGGTCTCCCTCGACATTAACTATTCAGAAGAGGCCCAAGGCAGCTATTGAAAGCTTTTGGGTAAACAGGATACGATGCTTGCCTGATTATTTTGGCCATTATGAAAGGGAAATTAGCTCTAAACAGACCACCAATATCAAACACGTGACGCTCGTCTATTTATTTTTTAAGTCTTTTTATTTGATTTTTAGTTTCAAGTTACGTTAGAAACACAATAGCATATTATGACAAACTAATTCAAACCTGAGGAAAATACCTAAAATACTTGTCAGTCAAACGATTCGTCCTCCGTGTAGTAAGTAGCGACTGGGTTTTTAACGTTTTGGATAACAAACATTAAATAGCGGCCGTTTTTAAGAATATGTTAGATGTGTNAAGATCGTAACTACTTAGTAACCAAAAGCAAATAAAAAAATAATACTAATGAAAAATTCAGACAAAAAAGTAAGACAGCGTGTGTTACAACGAAACATATTTTTATATAAAAATACTTTGATTTACTCGTTTATACTTCTTGAATATTGTAAATTTTGTGTAGTGACAGTATTGAAAATAAACTATAGTAAGTTTAAAATAAATATTTAAATAAAATTTAATATGTATATATTGCGTACTTTAATATTATTTCATTAAGTTTTCACGTGAGTGATTGGATTTTTCTCTAAATTCGGTTTGGTAAGTGGTAATCTACCTTTATAATAGAGAGTGAGGAGAAATCCAGTGGAAATCGGAAACATTATTGTGACAATTTTGTCATTTAACGGAAATTGGTTACGAGAGTAAGTAGTTTTTAAGAAATACACTATTGTATAAAACAGAAGGAAGCAACTTCCATTCACATACTGGAACGTAGCTGCGAAACTTATTCAATGCAGAATTCTTGAGATTTATTCATCTGTTCAATTAAAAAAAAAGAGCTATTACATTTTTCGAAGGGGAGTGTCTTATTTGCCTTAACAAGACCAGTTAGTCATTCATTTCTAGGAAATTTTTTTTCGTAAAATGATAAAATGGTCCTACATTCTAAGATATCGAAAGTTGCATCATCAGTATTGTTACTGTTAATGTAAACCACGAATAGTATGCTAAGTCCAACCTAGCATTGTGTCTTGAACCAGGCTCACAGCGCCCGTGCATCAAAAGCGCATCACTGACGATATTCTAAAAAAGAATTGCGGGGAGAGAATATATGTACGCGAGGCATTGTCGTTCGTGGGATCAGTGTGACTAGAAGGAGACCAGAGCAATCCGCTCCGCCACTCATCTTTTCGGACTGTATGATCTCACGGTCCAGCCGAAATTCCTATCCTCTACTACACCGATCTGAATTACTTCACGTTCCGGCTGAGATCCTCTCTGTTCGCATATCACTTACCCTCGCAGTCCTCGCGTACTGTCTCTTATANCCGCCGCCTCTTTGAAGTGACATTGAACAACTTCTAGTCGTACCAGCGATCCAAATCACTCATACGAACCACTTCAATATGAGAGCACATGTGACACGCCATGCTGCTAGTCAGTTCAGGTCCATCGCTCCACGCTACTCACTGTCACTTGGCGGCGAACTCATTTGTCAGTTTATGGAGTATAAAACGCACTTCATGCCTACTCTGGGAATGAGACTGTTATTCACCCGTCTTTCTTCCCATTATGTCAGCAGGTTAGAGACACCTCAACCTAGTCAGCATTCCCTAAAGTCACAAGGCTTTAGACACGTTCCTGAGACTTGGGGAACGACGATTGCATGCTTTGAGAAGAAAGTCCATTCAGCAATAAATTGAGCGTAATGGTGAGATCAGAATATTTATAAATCAGGCACAATATTTAGAGAGAGTAGGCACTGAAATAAACAAAGATCTGTATGTATTCCATTTCCTGACTCTAGTTATGTTTCTATCGTTTTACTTATCCGTATATGTAACGTTATACTGTTGTTAAAACAGGGAACACTCTTCTGATGCTTTGTATATTAGTTAAAGGTTAAAGTAGCGTCATAGGTTTTGAGAAATATGAAAATACAAGGTGATAGAAATAAATGAAAAACGACGTTTAGACCTGGAATATTATTTCAAGATGAAAGGTAAAGTAGTTTTAAATAATGTGTATTTTTCATTAATTGGATTACAAAATCAATTTATAATTAAAAAGATTATATGTCACTTGTTGACTTACATTTTAAAAATAAAATTAATGAAACATGTAAGAAACGGGAAAGGTTTTTTCCAATCATTGATATCGCACGCTGATTTTCCTAAAATGATACGTTTTATGCTTCCATTCAATTTTGGACAATTGAGGTTACAATTTTTTAATTGCTTTTGATACTTTGAGAATTCTTTAGACCTTTAAAAACTCAATCCTTATATGAACTAATTTAACTTCAGATATATATTTCTTAGACTTCTCTCGTAATTGCCAAAAATTATGAATTGGTTCGTATTCTCCCCATATGGTACCATCAGAAATATACTTGGTATCATGTGATTTGTACACTCTTGCTATAGAGAAATCTATTACTGGCGTTGACAGAAAGTATTTGTAGCTTTACACTTAGATGTCTCAGGTCTAATGGATCTGATAATGGAAAAGTGAATTCTCCGTGAGTTACCAGAGCACCTGCAGATGGCAATATGGATTACATCTGGACGCTGTTCCCCTCAATATATGTGTCTAGTGAGTAAAACCCGTGTAGAATTTAGTCTCACAGTCATTGACGCTCGTTACCATGGTCTTAGTTGGTCGAAACGAGAAAAATAATCAAGTATCAATGAAAAGAATGGAATATTTACTAAATATGACTTTGAATGGTTATGCAGGAACATAAAGAGTTCGTCTGTTGAGAGGAGTAACCGTTGTGGAGGACAGGAGCTCTTGTCATTGTGGAGAGTCGAGGACTAGTGTCGCGGACGGCAACAGGTGCTGCGGTCACACTAAGTAATTGCTCTTCTCTCCAACTCCGCAGGATCCCCGCGGGGACTTCGTTTCCGAATAGCAAACTCCAGATCTACCCACTATCCCCTCCATCTGGGGTTTCTTTATTCCCCTATCGTTGTTGGTACTTGTTTATACTCTACGATATAAGAAAAAAACGTCACGCAGAACAAAATTCTTGGCGTACATTTAGTGAAAATCAGCAAATATTTCGAATATTTTCACATTTCTCAATGTACCATCGTCGGGAAAAAATATTTCACATGCACTCGTATTTGCCAGTAAGTATAAAAAATTTCGTGTCAATATTATGTGAAAGAGATAACAAATATTTAGGAGTGTAATAATCATTCTGAGTCATTTGTTCAGCTAGTATCGTAAATATCGAAATAGCTTAGTAATCTCTGAATATCGGTTCATTTGTTTTTGTGATCAATATTGACTAACATTGCTTTTATTAATTTCACTGTTTTACAATTATATCCATTATAACATACAGCATATTAGCATGTACGTATACCGCATATTAACATACAAAATATTACCACAGTCGAATATCATATGTTGACCTTGCAACTAACAACGAATACGCCTCTATCCGCTAAAGAGTACAACACACTCATTACCGTTCTCTGCTTAGCAAATACATTTAGTATTATAAACAAAATTTTAAGAAGTTACGTACGCCATTTAATAAAAAATTATATACTTATAAATATATTTGTTAGAGCTAGTGATATTAACTGTTGTCTGTAACTAGGATAATTTCATTATTTTTCGTATGTTCGCTCAGATGCCCGCGGGAACAACCGTTCACATTTGGGGGAATCACAAATAGGGAATCTTTCACATTTTTTATTACCATCATTAAATACATTGTCAATAAGATAATTTCCTAGACTGTTTTGATCATTTTATGGATGAATGACAATTGTGAATTTCCCGCTCGGTTGCTGTTGCAGTTAACTACACAGCAATATGCAGTTAACTACATATCCACCACCATTCCTACATTTCGCGAGATTTTGGATCTAATGTAGGGTTAAATAGAATTCTCAAAGGTGTATTCGGGACAAAACACGAGGCGTTTATATCACAATATGTGCGACGATATTCACCAAAATGAAGTGATCCTCGCTCACCTCTTGAAAGCGTCTCTGTGCGTCCTGCTGCAAGACTTTTCCATTATTGTTGCGTCTGTATAATATTAGACCGTGATTTTAATACTTACAAAACGATTCTACCCATCAAACATACTTCAGAACGACAATAACAAGGAAAAATAAATATCGGGAATATTTAAGAGAGCTCTCTTTTTTTCATTTTCGGGCATTTTGACTCATACATAAATTACAGTTTATTTACATTATTAATTCATCTCCTTTCTCTCGTTGTTGTTTACTTTATCATTTCGCTTCACTTACTTCCTCACTACCTATCCTTTTCCATCATCCGTTAGATCTTTTTCTTGCTATTCAGAATCAAAAACGTTTCATATACCTATTCTTCTTTCCCATTGCTCTCTCTAACGTTATGAATCTTTTCTATACCGTTTTTTCTTTCTGATTTTTTATATATATTTTCTGATATCGAAGTTTTGATTTTCTGTACCAACTTAACTATATCGTCCAACGCCGTAGAAAAATATCCAGATGAAATATCGAAAAACGGCTTTTCTTGCCATGATTCTGGAAGGGCCTTTGTTCTCGGAAATTACAAATTGAATCATTTTATGTGAAAAAAAAATCCCTTTTTCGATGGCAAATTTAACATTATCGTCCTATCCTAACCTTATTCTTCGTATATCCTTCCGCGAGTGCTGCTACCTCCACCATCGCCTCCATCTTCACACGTACAACAGATTTTCTTAATACGGAATCGCCGGGTCTAACAAACCTAACATCACCGACTGTGACCGAACAATTGTTTATAATTGATCATGATCATACCCTAACATACTAACATAAACGGTGGCGGAGAGAAGAAAATAGTGCGGAACAATATTTCTTTATAACTATCGTAAATATGAAAAGCAAAGAATACGACTTATATTTTCGGAACCGCAAAAATATTTGTAGTATTATGACATAAATTATTTTTTCGAACCCTTGTGTGACCATATTCTTAGGTTTGGCCGATTTTCTGATCTATTTTCTGATTTTTTAAATAAAAATTCATCACATTTGTAGATTTGTTTGTAAATCAGGACACTTCTAGAACAATTATATAAGTGTTATATATCTCGAAGCTCCTTGAAGTAATATATTGTCCTGTATTTAACCGTTACTACCAGTTTTGTATTAAGATGCTTAATGCCCGTTATAAACTGGAAATATAATGAACTTTCTCAACTACCCATTGATGCGGGATAAGAGATAGACCTATCCAATTACCTCTAGTTTGCACAGACACCTAAAACTTATTTCTTCCGTCTATCTCATTTTAGTGTCTGTAGACTTCTTCACTCGATTGTACCTCGTTTAATTGCTTAATCTCGTGCACCTATCTATATCTCCGTTAAAAATGGAACAAATTACAACGGAGTCTCTTCTCGTGTCCTTCCGTAGTTGGAATGTCCTCCAGTTGGACAAAAGGTGGAAGCGACCTTGTTATTTATATATTTATTTATTTATTTATATTTACACAGTCTTTATTTTTGTTGTCCCGTATCCATCTTGGTAGACATTATGAGACTTTTATCTCATCATATTCGGTTACACTCTTTATATATTTCTTTGTTGCAGTTAAATTTTGTTAATTTATAATATTTTCTTTCAAAACTTGTTTTATCTTACGTATTTCCTCTGAGTAATTTTGAAATGTATGATAAATCAATTTTGTGCTGTCCCTGGTATTGAAAACATCATCTGCTAACATTTCTTCGGGAATTTAGCCTTCTCTGCGCCATTCATCTCGCAATCCCACATCCGTATTACGCGTTCGCTTGTTACTTCACCTCCTCCGCGAAGACAAGCGACCTTTTCATGTGACGGAAAGATACTTTTCTATAAACACTCTTTACTTTCCTGGTGTTTCCCTGTATTCAATTACTCACAATGATGAAGCAGAAGAGCGCAAATCATATGTCCCAGACTACCAACTTTGTTTTGCAGTTCTATTCAGGGAAACATACAGTACTGACAACAAGAGGTTAGGAAATTAATAAAAGATATTAAAACACTTTACTTCTAAAGGAAAGTAGTACTATATTGATTTATGGAATTACTTACAAAATCTTTTATAAAAAGACAAATATTACCAACGTTTTGTTGAATAGTGTTGGAATCTTGGAATTATGTGCAAAAGACGTAAACCTCATTAAATATTTAAAGAAAATGGTCTTATCAACATAATATGTTACGTGGGTTCTCCAAAATAAACTAAAAGAAAACATGAACAATTATATTTCACCAAATTGAAACTGTTTAATGACTCCCTATGCATTTGCGGGATGATTTTCATACATTCAAAATTCAATCTAATGAAAAACTGTTCTCGACATTTTAGAACAATCAAAAATGTTAAGTATCTAGCTTTCATCCCCTTTGGTCCCTTCCGACTCCCATGACTCCGACATTGTGGGGTCTACGGGGGTGTACCTTACACCACTGGGTTGACGGTGAAGTTTTGAATCACTTGTGGTGGCAAAATACCCTGATGATATTTCGGTTTATTTACACAAAATGTCCTCAAAAAGACACCCAAACTCCCTAATAAAACACACTACCTATAAATTTAAAAAAAACGAAATATGAAGAAATTTCAATAATTAACTCAGATTTTATGACAATAAATTATGTCGTACTTTCAGTAATACGTAAATAAGGGGGATGTACTGAACATACTCCAAAATAATATCTTCCTCGAGGGTAAAACGATTCAAAAATGTATCTTCCATTGTTGAGAAAATAACTGGATGTCCTAAATGAATCGAGGGACCTCAGAAGAAAGAATCGTCGGGTGATAGCGACGAGACTCTGATTCATCAGATCAGCCAGCGCTGGAAACTCTACCTTGTACTTTCTTCATGGCACTTTCTTCACGCTGTTGTGCGAGTCTTCACCGATGACTGTAGCGCTCTACCAATCGCATACTTCCACGAATTATGTTTAAAATAATGAAATAAAGCAAAGGAATGGCATTTGTGAGACTGATCACATCGTGAATAGTATAAATATTTTTTTTTAATTATCCCTTTTATACGGTTAAAATGCATTTTTTTCCGCGAAGAAAGTGGGAGGCGGTTGCTCACTTCCTCACGTCCCCCCTTTATCACCATCGCTTTGCTAGCATTAGCCATGTATAGAATAAAGTGGAATCAGTACAACATGTGATTAATCAGTCACTGTCACTAGAGATACTTTATGTATTGATGAGTTTTTATCCTCTCTCGCAAGGACACGGTGGTATCACAGATCTTACGTGTTTGAGGTCAATTACAGAACCAATTATTACTAAAACCCATCAACTACTTATCAAAAACGTATTCATGTTGTTAAAATAATGATTTCTATTTTATTTTATGAAGAGACGAGTCGTATAATTATTTCGTGCAATTAAGGTGGCACATTTTCAAATTCAACGATACTACAACAAAATTGTTATATCTTTTACGGTATTTCCTTCGAGAGGAATTTAATATGCTTCAAAAATATTTCAGTCCGTGATGTTCAAATTTGCGTGGAATGTAACAGCTCCATTTCCTGTTCTCGTAATAATGTAACATCTAAAAATAAAAGTAAGAGATTACTTGCCTTTTAACCTTTTTTTTTAAATACAAGTATTCAAAAGTTAAAACCGTAAATAATGCACTGCATATTTAAGTTTCAAAAACCCTTCTGGTTCCCCAGGAAAATATGTTTTAAAACTTATGATTATCTATTAATGAACTATAATAAATTAATTTCTATAACTGTATGATAAATATTTTATTTTAGAACATAATATGTTTCATTTTCCGTTTTTGTTTTCTTAAAATTGCTTTACACATACATTTTTTCTAAGATCAACTCCGTGTAATTTGTCCATTTCATTTAAATCTGGTTTATCAAAAAATGTTTTATTGTACATAACTTTCTCTAAAGATACTTCTTATAATTACTACCTAATAATACGTGTATAAATTTCAAGAAGAAACATTGCGTTGCATTTATGACACATTTTTGAATAATGATAATGGAAAACAAATGTAATATACTGTGACTAACGACAATTCCATCGAAACCTAGGATCGCAAAACTGAGTTCAAGTGTTAACTTTGTTCACTCAAAGTCCTTCTGTATGATACACTACATCGAAATGCCTACACTAGTATCGAATTTCTAGTGCCAACTCAAACATTTGCATGGAATTCGTTAGCTAGTTGATGCGAATAGCAACGTAATAATGAATTGCCTGAGCATCACTGAGTGACGTTGAGGGTTTGCAGAAGGGAGAGACAAATATTTGCGATGAGAAGGGACTTACCAGGTAATCCTCCTTTATAATGACTGCTTCAGGGAGTTTACGGAGCCATCACTATAGCGAACAATGCACTCTATTTCGATGGGAGACGTGTAGAAGTATCTATATTACCTGATGTATAACGATATATCACGGATTTCCTATTATGGTGTCACTTTCATATAAAACTATAATTAATTTCGTGAATGTATTTGTGGATAGTTATGATAAAATTATAAGTTGCACTTGTCGTTTGCTTGAGTATGAACAATTGACAGAAACGATCAAACATACTTAATCTTCACTTCACGTTTATTATTTGCACAACAATGTGTCATGAGTTTTAATTATGTAACGAACTAATAAGTGCGAAGTTATGATGGTGAATTTTGTCAGTTATGATAAAATTATTATTTTTATATAAATTTTTTTACTGTATAACCCAAAAATATAAGAATTATTTAAGCATATTGAGCAAACCGTAGTCTCTGATTATATTGATATGTTTTATTTCTCCCACAACTCCCACAAAAATCTACTATATTACGAAAACTACTCAAAAAATGTGTGATTCATGTGTCGATGGAAATATCCACACCTTCCATTAAATTTTACGAAACCCATGGGAAATTAGTCTTTTACGTGAAACTTTAGAAAAGTTTGTTTTTACTTCGAATTCTAGAGAAGCGAGGCGTGCAGAAATAATTCGTTTCACTTCACAACTTTTCAGCTGCTCCCGTGAACCAACAGCTGCGTACAATTCCTCACGAAAAGAAAAAGAAATGACATGGGAAGAACATATCCAATGGTGGATTTCGTGCTCTATAAACTATTTTCTCTATAGCATTTACAGCATTAGTTCATTTATAGTGAGAAACAGAATACTCACCACAATACCGTTTAGATAACCTTCACATTTTGTTTCCCGGTCACACTTACATCCCAATGTAAGATCTGTGAATCGGAGTAATAGTACAATCATATTTTTTATCATCTTCTGAGAGGGTTAATAAGAAGTTATTACGCTTTTCTTATTAGAACCACTCTATCGCGGATTCTTACAGACCTTAGTTTTGTTTGGATAATATCAACAAGATGTTTTATGTATTTAACGTTTTTAATAAATCACAATAATGAATCTCAAAAGAATATACACTTTCTAGTTCTCGTGATAAAAATAGAAACAGTACTAATATTTGATAACAGATTCTGAAAAAGTAAGAAGTAATGGCGAACACAGTTTAGTGAAGAGAGTTCATATCACTTCTGTACACATCAATTTTAAATTGTTTTCAGTGACATAAGTTATGGAATTTGTAAATAAATTTAATTCTTCATTATTTACGTAGACGAAATCCCTAGCTCAGATCTTACATATGTCAAGAACTATCTTGTTGGTACCTGTGTTGTACATCACAACCCGTTCTAGGGTTAATCGGCAAAGATGTTGGGTTCGGCTTAGGAAGATTTGTCCTGAACAGTTCGTTCCCAGAAACCAAATGATCTTATCATTCATCATCAGACAGGTGCGAGTTACATGCATTTCTGAACAGTATCCGATATGTTGTGCAAATATATTTATTTTTATTTGCTTAATTTGTTTGCGTTTAAATATTTATTCTATTTTCTCCAGTTTTGTTTACCGATTGAAGTTCCAACGTCTGTGCGTATGAAAAGTGTTACAAATCCACTAAATTATCTAAACCATAATACTAAAATTTGTCGACATATGGGGGAGTAAAGTAAAATGATTTTTTGGAGTAAAATAAGATGGGAGATTCAGATTGAATCCGGAACATCCTGGAACTTAGAATTATTCGAAGATAACAAAAATTTTGCTTTCTTTTGTCAAAAATTTTACTCCTGTTGTCATTATTTAAAATTCTTTTTAAATTCATAATACTTAAACAAAAAAATCCTCATATGGTTAGTCTTTGGCATGAAAACTTCATTTAAAATTAAATATATTCAAAATAGATCGAAACAAGAAAAAATGAATATAGTGAATAGTGCTTTGAATAATGTTGAATAACATAAGTTAAAACTCAATAATGCAAAACGCTTTGAATGATATAAAATCGTACTAAAAATATGGGCAGTTTTTTTATTTTGTGATCACTTCATGTATCTCTATATCTTGGAGATTATTTTGAATGATAGCATTTCAATAAATTTTAAGAGATGTCGTATTTTTAGGCTTTTTCGTATTGATAAATTATTCCACATGCGTTCCCACATTTTGTCGTGACAGGTCTCGACATTCGGTCATTCGACTTGTGCACTTTGCTCCCTCCACCTGCCGCGTGTTCGTTCGCTCCCAGCGATTCGTCACGGCGCCAAAGTTAGCACCACGCAGACGCTGGTGGTTGTGTTGGGCTTGAATTATGCGTTGTGTTCGAACTAATGCCTGGTCTCATCCCATGTTCTAACCCACTATCCTCCTCTCCTTTCCCCTTGCTAATCTTCCTCGCGTTGCCACATATCACCAAAGTACCTTACACACTAGTCACCAAGCGACACTCTCGATCCATATGTTACGCTTCACATCTCATTTTCATTCCTCATCATACCACACAACCTGAACTAACCTTCCCCATCGTATTAGAAGCAGCATTACCGCACTTTAAGTCTCCATCTGTTCCAGACTCTTCAAAGGAAGAATCCTAATCTTGATTTACTAAGTGTTCCATCTATTTTGGAATGACCATTCCGTACTTTACATAAAATATTTACTTTAAAAAATTAACCTGGAATGTCATTTCGTAGTCAAGTAGGTTCGTTTTATCCAATATTAACATTTTGTTTCACTCTTGTTTACAAACATATTCAGTTACGAGCTAAGTTTTAGTGTATATACTAATTATATAAGACTTTCAATTAACAAAGCATATCAAAACCATTTCTTCTAATTTAAAGAAAGTGCCTTGAAGACATATGATTGCAGTATTGTTCCTACATTCCTGTCATAGAGTCTAAACAACAATTTTGATTTTTTTCATTAATTTATTATAACATGTTCTCTAACATTTGAACTCCCTGGGTAATTCCGTTATTAATTTTTGATTAGTTGTGATCTACAAATCCCTGTATATATAAAAAATATCTTATGTACACCATAAGTGTAAAACCTAAGTTTGTTGCCATGGAAAATTGTAGATCATCGTGATATTTTAGCCTCGGCACTACAAGAAGAGTTTAGCAATAATATTCTTAAACCAGTATCAGCCCTCTCTGTCGGCCTGGTGGTCAAGTTTAGTGCTCGATCCTGTCGTAAACAATTGATGAGAAGCATTTGGTCGTGAGAGTACACATACATTGGATAATCTTTTGAAACCGCGAATAGTTTGACATGACTGGAAATTATGATTCAAAACTTAGCTTTATTCTAGGAAACGCTGTGAATTCCATCTACAATGCAAAAATTAATTTCTCATCAAATATCATTCAATAATTTCCAAGAGTCGTGCTTTCGGCTTGTTACTTATATTATTAATGAGACATAATATAATAATCAATTACGGATGGGTGGAAGTCTGGTTGGGACGAGACCATCACCGTTTGGAAACATTTGCTGTGATGCCAAAAGGTAAATGAATCAATTTTACAATGATACTCTCAACTTCATTTAATTGTCACGTGTTTTTCCTGAGTGAGAGTATTCGACTACTGGGATGGATACAGAGAGAACAGACTCTGTATTCGTTTCTATTAGGGCTTTCCACTTCCCCATCGTACTGTGCCCCTAACGTCATCTTTCCATGATGCCGATCGCAGAAACGAATCATGTTCTTCATTTACTCAATGTCGTTTGTGTCACAGTCCAAAACTTCTGTCATTATTATTTCTCTCTTTCTCTCATCGCTAAACTGTTTCTTCACTCCCTCACCATCGCATTATAGAACCGACACAATAGATTATATACAACAGAGGACGTTGGCAACTGGTGGCAGCTGTGTCGCTCGCTGGTTGCTTCAAGAGACAGCTTACGTGTGTGCAACAGAGTTAACGGCTGCAACCACAACCGAAAACGCCCCGTCACTCCCGCTCGTCGTATTAAGTGCTTGTAATGCGTTACGGGCCAGCAGCGGTCGTTGTCCGGACCCTTGTGCCACTTTCACTCGCTTAATGGGGTACGGGATGCAGCCCATTGCTATTTCACCCCACAGTCCGAGCCTTAAAGCACCGAGTCTAGCTACAAGATTGTGCATCGTACTTAGAAAACGCAGCTTAACTGATAAGTATCAAAATGTGAAACTGTGCATTTGCTACCGATTAATATGTCGTAAATTTCTCTGAACTATGCAATAATAACGGGTGAATAATGAATATTTTTTGTGTTTGAGTATTAATTAAATACTATTGTGTGTGCCCTTGTAATTGAACTATTCTTAACAGCAGGATGAACAAATGCTATTATTATTTAAACGGTTTGTTGTGTCCTACATATGTATTGGTAAGTTATGTAGGACAGAATATAGGACACATTGAGTCCCTCCTTTGAGAGACAACATCAATGAACGACGTCAATCTTCTCCGTTGAAGGAAATCGCTATAAGCGTCACGTGATCGACACTCGCTTCTGGTTTGACCCTGTAATTTGTTAATTGTGGTAGTAAATAATACTCTCAAATTAAATCTAGTACATGAGTAATTACACGATACTGTTATGAAGATTACTCGTTTACCTGCTGTGTGAAGTCCTTTGATTTTTAATGAGCACTCTTCAGAGTTTACATGTACCAAGGAACGGGGTTGTTTTCCGTAAAACCAAGTGAGTGCATTAATGAGCACTAGTTATTAAAAACACACTCGAAAAAATTTATGGCTCACTCCGTTCATCTTGAAGTACGTTCTCAGTGTCCTATTGCGAAGTGCTGTGTACCGACTCTTGCTAAAAGTGATGGTCTTTATAACACGGTTACATCTTAGAGCTTATTTATTATTTATTTTATGCTTTTTGGAGAGGTTCAAACTATGAGACCTGCTCTTGCACCTAACGATTGGTAAGGTAGAAGGGAATTGTGAAGAGGAGATGCTGGGTTTCTGGGCAACATATGGTACCGTACCGTCATTTGTATGGAGTAGGTGAGGGAAAGTCCAGCTGCAAACCTCACCTAGTTCGCCCGAGCATGGTTTGAACTACGCTCTACCGCTCAGCGGGATCATGGAAGTGAAGACGCTACAATTTTAGGAGTCCCTTTTCAAGTTACTCATAATTATGAAAGTGACATATATTTGAATTGCAATCAAATATAGAAAAATTAAAAAATAAAAAGCGCTGCACTATCTACATATTCTAATCGTGTCTAGCTCTTAACCGTAGACTAAATCCGAAATTATTGGAGAACCGTCACCATAGTTTACACAATACAATAACTCGAATCCGCTCATGTAGATAGCTCTGGATACGCCGTTTAATGTTCTGTGAAGTCTCATTAGCAACGACACCCGTGGCAAAATTATAAATCTGTGGACCATTATAGATTGTGGTTTCTTATAAATTTATATTAGTTGATATGAATTTGTAATCATTAATTCCAACCAGATATAATACTTAAAGAAGATTTTGTTCGTTCTTTGAAATTTTGCTATTTGTGTGGGTGTGTTATGTTTTTTTTTTTTTTTTNCATCTCGAAATGTTGGAGTCAGTAAGTAATAGTACAAAAAATGGACAATTTGGACAATAGTACATAATTTGGACAATAGAGAATTAGTAAAGTAGAACTTTCTAGGGAACTTTCAACAAGCGCAGGTGAAGACACTAGAAATCGGACGAACCAAATCTCAGCTATGTGATTCGGTTGCCGCGACTCGGTAGTTCAGGGTTGTACAAGACCCACAAAAATTGCACTTCCCCGGGCAAAAAGAATCGTTTCTTCCAATTTTTTTTTTCTTCAGTGTCTTACAATGTGCCATATTCGCTAATATTTTGACAGGACATATTAATAGTCAATATGATTAAGTACAAAAAAATCGGGACCACTTTTGGCCTGCGCTTGTTGGTACGTACGAGTTCCCTTGTTAGTACGAAGGACTCTAATGACCTTGTTGACGAGCCCTAAAGCCCCCCCGCCACAAAAAAANATGAATGTGGTATTACATTATTAAACTTGAATTCTATTAAATAAATACTGAATAAGTATTTCCAGTTGCATTTGAAAGTATTCTCATCTGATGTATTTTTGACGTTGATGTGTTCCTGCCGTTCTCAAAATAAATATAAACCAACTTTTTCACGTATTTTAATAAAAATGATCATTCCAATGAATAAAATTTTTTTTAATCAATTTTTCATAGCTATTAAAGTGTTCTTGCTTTATACATGGTTTTTTAATGTGTCATTTTACGCTTTCCGTTATGTTTAAGATCCAAATATTTATTATACTATTTTAATTTAAGATTCTTGTTTGTGGTAAATCAAGATGAAATTGTTCAATGTGCATTATTTCAGTAGCTATACTACAGGAGAATCGATATGAATTAATTATAAATAAATATTGAGAAATTTAAGGAGGAATATGAGTGAGGAGGATTTATTGGCATGAACGGCGAGGGTAGAGAAGGCGATGGAGTGATACCCCTGCGCTACATAGCGGTTGTATTTTGAAATACTTGTTAAATTACGTTGCAGTCGTTCCGGTAGATGCGCAAATCCTGTCCACGCATACTAACATTGCTTACCCAGTCTGGATTTAGTCTGTTCTCATAACGGCGTGGTGCGGAGCTTGGGAGGAAACATGCTCCGGTGGACACCATTCAACTTATTTGGGCGCAATGTAGGAAAGGATTGGTTGATACAAATTTAGAGCAAGATAAAATATTTCACATAGCATATTCATTTTTTGTTGGGTGTTTAGTATAAACTTTACGCAAGCATATTACACCACTCCCTCACGTATTCCCCTCGCCAGAGCACTTTTGATCCGATTATTGAGGTGAATGTTATTTCGTTGGTACGAGATAACATCTGGCATTTCTATTAACAGTGTCTTTCAAGAAAGTACTAGGCTATATGACAATATCTCCGACTACTTCCTCAGGATGTTGGTTGCAACCTGGAAGGGAGTAGAATATCGAACTCTCAATGTCTTTGTTCGAGAGCTAAAAATGAATAATAATAGTAATAACGTGTATTGAATTACGAAACGAACAACAAGAATTGGTAATTCAACCTTTGCTATCATACCGAATTTCCAAGAGAATCTCGAGAAACATGAAAAAGAAATTTAAGTCCATGAAGCGGGTACTAAAGAGCACTCAGAACCGACAAATCAGTTTCTGTGCTTCAATTTATTTTTCCGTAAAATCCCCTGTCATGCCTATTTCAGGTATACATCTCAACACTTTCCGTAAAGAATAAATCTTTTTGTTTGCTGCTTTGATGTATTTAATGCTGGAACCGTATCAAAAGGTCGATTAGCCATCCATGCGCCATGCACCTAGGATTGAAAGGAATTCCGAGAAAAGCTTACTCAGTTGAAACAAAATTCAAAGAAATCTTTTATGTTTTCCTTGAATACGCTTGTTTTATTTTACGGATATCAGAAAACATGAAAGATACTTCTTCCGACACTTAAATTTTGTTGTTGGGATGATTGGTGGGGAGTTTTCTATGAAAAAAAAATGGAACGCTACTCTTCAAATAGCGTTCAAAAGTCAATATAACACGTAATTTTTTAGGTATTTAAGATATTCGCATCACCTCTGTATTTAATGTTTGTGCAAATATTGGGAGATATTAAAAATCTATCGTCTAAGGTGAACATATGCAAAATTACAAGCCAAAATCTTAAAATTGTCCCAAAGAAGAAAATGAATAGTGGATGGTAATACTTTAACAATTTTACATGACATAATTTTTAATAAAGAAATGTGAGAAAATGAAACAGAAAGAACATACTAACACTTTTTATTGTTTTCTGTCATTCTTATTATCATAATTGTTAACTTAATAATGTATGTAATTGTACAATACGTGTCTCTAAAACGGGACTTTTGATTCGCACAGAAGAAGAACAATGTATAATTTATTCTGGTAAAGATACCAAGTTCATTGGATTGTTTAACTTATGTTTTTCACGTCACTGAAGTAATCCTGAATGACAATTTAAGTTAGAGATTTCTGAGATTATTCCCTTTTAGAGAAAAACTTTTCTTGACACTGAAACGTTTGTAGTGACGGCTATTGTTTTACTCTTTTCCTAATCTAAAGTATGGTCTCTTGGGTTAATTACAGACTAAGTAACTTTTATCGTGCACGCGTAACATTGTGTGTGAATGGGTTGAACATGTGGGGTTCATACTTGGAAATGCTGCGCGCACGACTCATCACGCTATGTGTACAGTAATAACATGCTTCAAACTCAGGACCTTACATATCCGTCCCATTAAGACACGTTAAGACATATTTATAAATTTCTATATTGAAAAACGCGATATTATAGTTTTGCTCCTCATATGTATATACGATCTAGCTAATTACCCGACGGAGCCGGGGATTTTTTTAGACCTATCTTCTTTGATTTAGGAAAAATACAATCTATCTATACTGTACTTTAACATATAAAAATGCTTTTACTAACCGGTTAAAAACATCTACAGTATCCTAATTTTACAAGTACAAAAATAACAAAAATCTTGATTGAGTACACAATTTGTGTTTCACGTCCTGCAGCAAGACTAAATAAATCCTTGGGTGAATCCACCCATGAGAGCAGCAGAAAGTTGTCCGTGACAAAGCAATTCAAAAGTAACCAATTAGCCTAACTTACCACTTCACCCTAAAAATGAGGAGTATTTAACTACCATATGTGCTGAAATTGTACTTATTCGGTATCATGTCACTGTTTTATTGAAAAGTTCCGTTATCTATGGATTAAACCCATCTTTTTCAATTAAATATATTTACATGGATGTCCTCACTCCACCCACGGGGGTCCTGCCCCCTCCTAACTCCAATCGTGACCAAACTCGGACATAACTTTGGAAGTATCTCTATTCATCTCAGCATCTCAGTAGAACGAACTGACTCCCCGGGAGTGTCGCGCCGCGCGGTCGAATTTCCGCTTCCGGGGCACATTTTACAAAAAAAAGATGGTAAAATCTAAACTAAATTTACGGTTTAAAGACTTTTTTATTTTTATTAAATGTACAAAACAAGAAAACCCAGTAAATTTTACGAAGATTGATTTTTTTTTTTTCTTAATTTGTATACATGTTTTATTGATCAGTCATCAATCTTCCCAAATAGGCAACTAAGCTTCGTAGGAAAATTGAGGGGGAAATACTAAAATTATCTCTTTTTGATTTTGTTCATTAATAAATTAAGAGATATTCTCAGTGCAAAATCAACCAACTGATATTTATTTGACATACCAATAAAATAATATTAAGCAAGATTTATTTTAAACTATAGTATTATTCCTTTTAATTTTGATAGAGAGGAAATCCTTCTTTTCTTAATGAAACGAATTTATCCAGTACTTTATATTTGCAAATATAATTATTTATTTCACAAATATAATTATTCTCTTAAATTGAAGTATTTTAACACCACTATTTTTAACAACGTTTTTTCGATAATTTAGGTTAACATTAGTACATAGACATATGTTGTTGTGGACTTCTTTGTTAATCTCCTTAAGATGAACAATATTTCACTCATAATTGTCACCTGTCTTTCCGTTCAGGCAGCTTAACCGAATATGGCGGATTCTCACCCCCCCGATTTCATCGACATTTGTCGTCAAAATCATTTTATATGTTTCCACGCGTTTTAAGAATAAATGTTCATTCAGTGCTCATTCTGTTAATATAAACTATCTCTTTGCCAATTTCATTACTAACTGTTCGGTGGTTTAGTCGTAACATGTAGCAAACAGACACACTTTCGCATTTACATATTAGTTGTATGGATGTTTGTCCTCTTATGTTGTAGTGATTGTAATATAAATACGTTTCCAACGTATTCGTTTTTCAATTTTTTCCTAGTATTTTTTGTTTTTGTTATCTATGTTGAAATAATGTCTTATTTAAGCCAATGTATCTGCAGGTTATGTAGGTTGCAAAAGTATCTCAAAGTCATGTCGTGAGAATTAACAATGTACAAATCGTATCTTAAAATTGTATTCCAAATGTATTGGAAGCACTTAGGATAAAATTTCTTTATTGAATGGGTAAAATGTAATCCTTGAACATTAATAATGAAGGTAGGTAACCCTTAATATAGCCCACACTGCAATGTAGAGAAAGTTTGAATATAAAACACATTTTTGAATATAATAATATCAAAACAATACATCTATTCCTTCATACTTGCATTCTATTAGATGCAAGATTTAACCGAAATGAACAACAGTCCTATACATACAATTCTTGAAATTTAACGTATTAAAGAAATCTTCTGGGTACTTCTAAAGGTTTGTGAACTAATACAAGGATTGTATTTGCACATTCATTCTGAATTAGTAATTCCCTTTAGAATACTGATCTAGAGTAAAGTAGCATGTATTCTAGATATTATTTAAAAATTGCTTTTTTATTTGAATTTTTAAGTAAATTGTTACTGAAATTTCTTCCTATCATTTGTTATTTCCTTCCCATTAATGCCTTTGTAGTATTTTTCGTAATTCGTGCAACATATGCATAGAATTTTTTCCTGGATTTCATTAGTTATCAACATATTAAAACCGTTTGTATACATGTTTTATTGATCAGTCATCAATCTTCCCAAATAGGCAACTAAGCTTCGTAGGAAAATTGAGGGGGAAATACTAAAATTATCTCTTTTTGATTTTGTTCATTAATAAATTAAGAGATATTCTCAGTGCAAAATCAACCAACTGATATTTATTTGACATACCAATAAAATAATATTAAGCAAGATTTATTTTAAACTATAGTATTATTCCTTTTAATTTTGATAGAGAGGAAATCCTTCTTTTCTTAATGAAACGAATTTATCCAGTACTTTATATTTGCAAATATAATTATTTATTTCACAAATATAATTATGTATTTCACAAATATAATTATTTATTTCACAAATATAAATACTATTTAATAATCTCCATATAAGATAAAACTAAAAAAATGTTTTTTATGGCGGACGTCTGTAAATAAAAAAGAACTCATCCATGACCTTTAAAACTGATGGCAAAAAATAAAAATCAATGAACGTTGCCGCAATATGCAGTGTAATTACACCATCCTTCCACCATTTCCAGGAATAATAATGAATATTGCGTTTCTTTCTCTATTATTTATTTTCAAATAGCGGCATACGTAAGTCAATGAGAATGTCATAAATGAAATGTCACATTAATTTAATTCCCTTTTTTCCCTTTAAGTGTGTTTGGGGTATTGTATGATATTTTTAACATCAGTAAAATAAAGTAAAATATAGGTATGTACACCAACACTTTTTAAAACATGCCTATTTAAAAAATACGTTCTGTTTTCATTTTTATGTAATCAAATTTGTCACGCATGGAATTACTTCAATAACACGTAACAAAAAAACAAAGTGTTTTGCACCACAATATTTATACAAAGTGTAAAATTTACGTATGTTTGTAAAGTATATGGAATTTTATCTTTTTTTATTCATCTTGATCTTTTAAATATTTGCTATTCGACATGTCAAATACAGAACTAAAATACGAGGAGAAAATTTACCCAACGAGAAAAATTTGTGTTTATTAATGTTGGGATTTTTCTTTCGATTTTTACTTATTCTTACTGGATTCTTCGTAAAGATAGCCTTTCTAGTCGAAAAGAATGTTCGTTTATAATTAGACGCTAAATTAAAAGATTCGGGAGCTTCTTGACAATTTCATCTCATGCGAGAAAATAAATAAATAGTATATTTTGAAGCAATTTATTAATATGTAGCTTTCATGTACTTCACCACATATTTAACGTTTGAAATTAACAATCTAGTTTAAAATTCGTGATACGTTTGTTCCCTGTGATGTTTTTATTTTTATTTTTAACCCAATGCGGACTCCATATTGTTTTCTTCGGTGTTCCAACATATAGTATAACATGACTTCAAGTAAAGCATATTTAACTTTCCTTGTATAAATATATTACTAAATTGTATCCATAATATAGATCATACATTCTAATGTTATTCTTCTTTATAGTATGTTTCAACTATATCTTTCTTACATGGTACTAAACTATCCTTTTACACTCGAATTACGATCGTGAAATTAAGTCGTCTGTGTGCCCACCATTCTGTTCTAACCCGTCACCTTCTCTGGACACCCAGAACATTGTATCCTGTAGCTTGGCAACCGACCGTCTTTCCACCCCACCCGTAATTGCTGCTTTAATTGACGTCGTTCAAATCGCCCATTTAGAATGTTTTATCGCCTCGACGCGACGCCATGTTGCTGTAAGAGCATGCAATTTGTTCGTTAGTTAATGCAGGCGAACGATGAGACAAAGGTTATGGTAGGTAAAATAAGAACATGCGCAAAGTTGTTAAGTTCTCTGCATACTCAAACTTTATGAAATAGAAGAAGCTGGAAGGGTGTTTTGCATCTCAGGTGTTGTAGAGTTTATGAAGGTTTCAATTATGTTACTTGATTGTTATTTTTTTGTTTAGATAAACATTCCAGTTTATCTCTTCTCTCATTGCACACAAAGTGAAAACCAGAAACCACCGGAAGGAGAAATGTACACTATTGTGCATTTCATGAGAATTTAATAAGTTTGCTACGACTTTCGGGGGAAAAAGATTGAAAAATAGTGTAACATGAGAAATTTTAAAATATATAAATCCACTTATGAAAATAATATTTTGAAAATTATATGACAATACACAAATGTAAGTATATTATATATTCTGCCATAAAGAATGATTATTTTATTCATTATTTAAAAAAATTGTAATAGAATTTGATAAGTCTTACGCACATTTAAAAGTAAAATTTCCTCTTTTACCCATGACGCCACTTTTCGACTAGAGTCTCACCCAACTCTTCGTTGGAAAATCCCTTGATCCTGAGTAAGTTCACAACAAGAAAGATGGGACGTGAAATGTCCGTGAACCCTAAAATAACGAGAGCAATAAATAGGTGGATTTCTTATTATGGCATATGTCCATGAAGGGTGTTGCCAAATATATACTTTTCAGATTCCAAGGACAAACATACGAGTTGCTGCACATAATCCAGAAATGGAGGGTTATACGAATGTCCACTTTGTACCGTTGTGTTGGTCTGTATTTATTGTACTACCTTCTCTCTTCATTCTATGTTTTGCCCTCAAGCCGTTCATTTATTTGAATAACATGAAACTTGTAGCATTAGCAAACTCAAATTAAAACTATTTTTATGTTTCGTAACTCATTTGTTTTTGTTTCTTTTTTTCTTAATTTACTTGCCACTACCTTTCGAAGAATTTTAAATTGATATTTTTGTTTCTCTTGTTTGTTTAAAACATCGACTCCCGGAAATTTAGGATGAAACAATCGAATTGAAGTTACGATCTGCAGAGGCCTGACCTCCTGAGAAATGGACCAGACTGCTGACGCAAAACATCACATCCTAGTTGTGGTCCATGAGACAGAACTATTAGTTCGAAGAGCCAGATAATTTCATTATCGAAAGTCCTCTTTTCATTTATTTCAGCGTTTTCCCACTCATTGTTTGATTTATGGGAATTGTAACTCACTTATGATCAATCAATTGGCATTTGTTCAAGTTGTGAAGGTAGTATGATGCAAAACGTGAACATTTCACCTGATACGCCTCTTTCACATTCATCATAAGAAAGAAAAAATAGAAGCCAATTTTCCATGCAATAACAAAACATAGGGTTCCTTATGCGCCTAAAACTGAAGATAGAGGTGAGAAAAGTATGTTGGTGTACATATACGTTCCATTATCACAAACTTGCACTTCGATAGAAATTCTGCTAAGACAGGAATATTTCGCTGGTAGACACAACCGGGCTCTCAGTCAACCAGGAAGAATGTATTATTGTCCCACAAGCTGGAAATGTAATTTCGAAATACTCCAGTTCTAGAACATACCACGCAGAGGGAGTCAATGGTTTTATTATGCTACTTTACACGATATGAAAGTGTCGAAGGATGGTCATATCAAAAAACTAAGCTAATATAAAAAAAATATTTCGTGTAAAGTAACAGCAAAACAGTTATCCCATCCTGGCC
The DNA here is from genome assembly GCA_002313205.1 of Laupala kohalensis. Lineage (NCBI taxonomy): Eukaryota > Metazoa > Arthropoda > Insecta > Orthoptera > Trigonidiidae > Laupala > Laupala kohalensis. The sequence continues at coordinate 1,073,775 of NNCF01126896.1, forward strand.
AGGGTTTTTCTCCGTTTTTCCTTCGGGTAGAGGCGGATTTCTTATACAGGTTCTCTAGGCTTTGTCTAGGGGCGTGTTTATTGTAACAATAAATCGTGAATTTAGTGTTTTTT